>CM050421.1:25364525-25764525 GCA_027564155.1 Gymnocypris eckloni scoliostomus | reverse complement strand
ATTTCGTTTTCTTGCTTTCCTGAAACCAAATGCATTAATCATGGAAAACATGAGAAAAAAAATAGAATTGTATATTAACAACCATAAAATTGTAGTTCCTCAAAATGTGTATTTATGGTTACCAGAACACCATCTTGTCCAGTTTACAGAATATGAATAATATTAGTCTTTGATGTCCTTGTGGATGTTAAAGTGTGGGTGTTCGTGTGGTTTACCAGCCTGATGTCTCTCTAGAGTTAGTCAGCCGATCGTTGTTTGTAGTGTTGCTGTGCTGCTGCACTTACAGTGTTTGTTGTGATTCTCTGGTAAATGTTGCAGGAGGATTTGTTTATACTCGATCATGGAAACCATGGCAACCATCAGCCTCCTCGAATCCTGGTGGTTTCCATGGCAGCTGTTAAAACCGATCACTGCTCTTTCTTTTTTATTTAATTTTATTTTATTTTACCACAGTTGGTTTGATGGCAACTGTGGTAAAACAAATTATTTAATACTTGCCATCTCTGATGGAAATGTGTATCAAATGTTTATTATATATTCAAAAGCATATTGCAGTGCATTATGGGATTGCTTACAGTTGCTTTTTGTCAGTTGATCAGCTGTGGTGCAAAACAAGCTGTTTAACACAAAGTATATAATCAATGAAGTCATTTCTTAACATTATTACTTGTTTTTTGCACTGTTGTGACTTGTGTTTTTTGTTGTATCATGTTTTTGTTGTTTTGTATGTGTTGTTGTCTTTTGTTTTGTTTGTTTTTTGTCTTTTGTCATTTTATGTTTTATCAAATATTTTATTTTTTGTCATGGTTTGTGTTTTTTGTCTTGTTTTGTTTGTTTTGGTTTTGTTTAGTTTGAAAGACTTTGAAGAGGAAACAATGTTTAGAGGAAAGAGTTGATTCAGTGCTTTAAATGAAAAGCTAATCACTCAATATCACTATGTTTGCAAAGTCTGCAAGCAGTTTTATGTTGTCTATAATTTGAGGCATGCTTTGCATCATTAGTGCAACTATATGCTTCTGTGCAGTTGGGGGTGTTTAGGAAACATGTTGGGAAACAATATAAATCTTTTTCAGTGGTTTGGTGTCATTAGCGGAGTACACATTTCACCTTTTATTGATGTAAGAGATCGTGTCCCTGTCCACATCATTGCTCACACTCATTAGGCTGTGCTGTTGTGTGGAGTGTGGAGTGGTTTATAACTCTATCGCAGGGGCTGATCGCTGTGGCCCGGCGGTGCTGAGAGCGCTCTTTCATCTCTTTAGGACGTGCTGCTGTAATAAGCTCTCAGAGTGGTCTTTTATCAGATGCTGTGGATCAGGCCGGCTCTCAGCTCTGCTTTAAGTGTAACACAGAGCCAAACAAAGAAAAGAAAACCGTGTTTACCTCGGCTCTCTGCTCACACCTCCACCTGACTCCATTTCTTTTGGGCAAGAAAAGATTTGTTCAGTGTTTTGTACTCTTGTTTTCTTTGGTTTGCTCTTTACACCCAGCTGTTTTGTGTACTCATCCTTTTGAGACTGCTGCTTGAAAGACACACCACTGTAATCTCACTGAGTCTTGCATTCGATTCTAGTGAGAATATACACTATTGGTCAAAACATGATTTTTTATTTTTATATTTTCTGCTTGAATATATTTCGCAGTTGTAATTTATTTGAAGCAAACTTGACATTTCAGCCACTATTACTTTAGTCTTCAGTGTCACAAAAACACTTTTGTAACATTATAAACTATTGGTTGACAAATATGCCAATACCTTAGAATATCTTCGAGCAGGGGGAGCACTGGCCAATATAAAGGCAATATATTTGATAGTATACATTGATATTATATGTAAACAAATGATCAATATGAAAAAAAGAGTTTGAGCTTGATAAAAAATAATCTGTAAAATAAACAGATTTATACGTTGGCAGCATCTTGATTCAGTAGTTCTATTGGCAATAGTGTTTTTTCTCAAATAAAGAAATTAAAATATTTTTTTAAAAACAAGGAAGTGAACAGTAAGTGTCATATTTCAACAGTAACTTTATATAACTTTTGATTTGATTAACTTTATTAATCCCAAAGGGAAATGCACATGTCACAGCAGCTCACCACAAGAAATAGATAAGAGAAGATAATGCACAAATATAATTAAAATTCTATATTTATATATATCAATTATAATGTTATTATATAATACAATTATTATATATCAAATATAATTAATATGTACTTGTGTTAATGTCAATACACACAATCATACATTGTATGATTCACCGCAAAAAGTCCTTTAGTAACCCCCCCAATTTGAAATGAATAATTGGTGTGTTATGGACCGCTGTATTCTGGGAAATCTAAAAGTAAAATGCACAACTTGAATAATTGATTTGTTTATTATGAAACAGCAATGGTAGAACAGCTTTATGCAGGATTAGTTTTACCGCAGTCAAAGTGTGTGTGTGTGTGTGTGTGTGTGTGTGTGTGTGTGTGTGTGTGTGTGTGTGTGTGAGACAGTAGTACACACACTGAAATCCCTTTTTTATTCTGCATCTGGAAATGTAAAACTACTGTGCGGTTCTGTGTGAAGTTGCTGATGCACCAAATATGGCCGAACAAAGGAAGTTTGTTTATTCTTCTTCTGAAAAATGCGAGCCGTTCTCAGTGCTTGAATCGGGTTACACAAAGGTTTCTGCACTCGAGGAGACAGCTAAAGCTATCATTCACCCAACACTGAACGTTATTTACTCGCCCTCATGTAATTCCAAACCTTTCTTTCTCAAGTGGAACACACAAGGTGACGTTTTGAAGAATATCCTGGTCACTCTTTTTGCTTTAATTAAAGTAAGTAAGGACTGGGACTGTCAAGCTCTAAAGTGACATCGCACCATACTAATAGCATGCATGATAAACTTTAATATACCTAAATATTTACTTTAACAGTTAAATACTATTAAGTGTACCTTTTCATTGTGGTTAACAATGAATAATGACCAAAATGTATCTGTTTTTTAACACATAGCTAGAGTTAGAATTTATAATAGATTAGTTGCATGGACTAATTTTTATGCAGTTTTTTTTTTTTAGCTTGAATGCTTCAGTCTCTATTCATGGTAATTGAATATGAAAGCTTGACCAGCACATTCTTCTAAATTTCTCCATGGAAGAAAGACGGTGAGTAAATGATGACAGTATGATGCTTTAGAGTTGGATGTGTAATCGTGTACTCAAGTGTGAGAAACAAAGCGTGGAGGAGAGCATGAGACCCACAGGCGGAGCAGATGGAGCCGGCCTGTGGGAACACTGTCACTATCACGCCTGTCCTTTCCCAACTAATAATGACTGATATTATGAAAAGCCTCATCCTCTTTTTATAGCGGTGCTTAGAAAGACCAACCCCATCTCTCCGGCCACCCTTACTATTGTGAGAAACTGTGGAAATAAAACCATTTTTATAGAGAACCAAAGTCAAATCCATAAAGTATTAAATCTTGCAATCAAGTAAAAAATGTCACTCGTCTACGCGTTTGCCTGTTTTCTCTATTTCAGTGATTTTGATCAATCTGCCTCTCTCACCTAAAATATGAATTTATACTGAAACAAAAACACATCTTAAACTGTTAGTTTTTTTCATTAAAAAAGGCTTTAAAATAAGATACATTTACATTAGACTTTATTAGACACATATCATAAATGTATATTGTGTTGCTTAAAAAAAAAATCCAGATATTATTGAATATATACTTAATATATTTTAGACTTTTTTTTTGCATAATTGTTTGATTGATTTAAAAAGACTTTTATTGTTCTCTTAATTACTTAATTTTCTTAGTTCTCTTTCTCAGCCAAGAATATGACAATATACTGCAAACTAAATAATAAATAAACACTGTATTTTTGTGATTTTCCATAAAAAATACAAAATAAACAATTTTCCAATATTAGACCGTTAAAATATCTGCCAAATATGTTTGACTACATGTGACGTGTTTGTTCATTCATTCATTTACACAGTAAAAGTTATAGTCCGTGATAAAACACACCAGTAAATGTTTAAATGTCACTCATCCTGCACGTTTGCCTGTTTTCTCAATTTCAGTGATTTTGATCTGCCTCTTGCATTCTCACGTCTCCAGACTTTAATAACACTCTCTGACTCTAAATCCCTCTCTCTCACTTCCTGTCCCTCCAGTATTAAGATGGTGTTGATGTGGACCAGTGGAGACACTTTCAAGACTGGCTACTTCCTGTTGACTCAGGCTCCTGTGCAGTTCTGGATCTGTGGCCTCCTTCAGGTGTGCGTGGACTTCGCCATTCTCTTCCAAGTGTACTATTACAGCCGCTACCCACAGAAACCCATCTCACACATCACGCACACCACCAGCGCCAAGGCCCTATGAAACACCCTCGCTTCACAGAATGTGCTCAAATCTATCACAATGCATATTTACAGCATCTTTATAGTGTCCCCAAAACATATTTGGATAAGTGATACACTTAAATATGTCTGCATTAGATACATCAAACTATGATTTAATTTTTATTACAGTTAACTAGTTGCTTGTTATATTTTCTTGAAATTAATGCCACGTTTTAGTTTATTGAGGGGTGTAAATGTATCTTATTTTAAAACACATGGATTAAGTGTTGCTTGAATAGTTCACCAAAAAATGAAAATTTGCTGAAAATGTACCAAGATGTAGATGAGTTTGTTTCTTCATCAGATTTGGAGACATGTAGCATTACATCACTTGCTCACCAATGGATCCTCTGCAGTGAATGGGTGCCGTCAGAGTGACCCATAATGATTTTTTTTCTTACAAACACAGTTTTTGACTTCACAAGATGTTAATTGATGTGACTGAAGTGGTGTGGATTATTGTGATGTTTTTAATCAGCTGTTTGGACTCTCGTTCTGACGGCACCCATTCACTGCAGAGGAACCACTGGTGAGCAGGTGATGCAATGAGACATTTCTCCAAATCTGATGAAGAAACAAACTCATCTACATCTTGGATGTTTTGAGGGTGAGTAAAGCAAATTTTCATTGCTAGGTGAACTATTTGGTGAAGTGTTCTGATTTTTGGTGCCACTGTATAAATGTACATGGAACCAAACTTTACATGCAGTATCATAAAGATATGCAGTTATATTTACATACATATACAAACCAGCCCAAGGTAAGCATCATGCTTTTGAAATCTTTTGCCTTACAGACTCTCAGAATGACCTGAAATGTATCTGATATCAGATGGACAAATGTACAAAGCTTTTGTTATAAGAGATTATTAGAGTTAATGCCCTTTTATTTGGAGAAGACTGGTTTTACCTCAGTAGCCCGCTGTGGTGTTTCACACAGGAAGAGCCCTGTGTCTTTTTGAACCAAAAAGGAACACAAAAATACCCTCTCTCCTTTTGGTAGTAGGAGACAATCCTCATACAGTTCACCAATCCACATGACTTGATTGAAGTGTCTTTCCCAAATGCTATTTTTGGAGATATGTATAGCAATCCTAGTTCATTTACATGCAATCAGTTCAGTTAGCATGACAAAATAGAAAGTCACTGTATGTGACCTCTTTAAGAAAGTTTGACTTAAAGTACAGTATTTGCAGCACATCGGGGGTTAATTAAGAGATGTATGACTTCAAGGCCAAGTGCTTCAAACATCCAGTCAACCATCAGTCCTGAATATGACCATACACTGCAAAAAATCACTTTCTTTAACAAGATTTGTCATTTCCTAGTCAAAGGTTGATTGATGCTATTATTATTATTAATAATAATTGTACAGCATTATCATATTTTGGTTTATGCTTAAAGATTGATGTATGGTTTATTTAAAAAAACATTTTTTACTTTACAATAAGATTGAAAAAAAACTTTTTTTACCTGAAGATCCCTAAAACAGAATATGTTTACACACAGTAAAGAAAGGGGGTTATTTTTCTAAATGGAGAATATGTATTTTCTCATGTCTTTTATAAATTTACTTTTTAACTTTTACATTTATCTATTTTTACATTGCTTAATGGGTTTTTTTTCATGAAAAAAATATGGCAAATACTTTTTAAGAAAATGATTATTTGCTGATTAATACTGATCCAGTTGTTATAGTCAGGGATGTTACATGCCAGTCAATTTTATGAGAGAGGTGCTGCTTATCAATATGTTAGATATGTACTTGTGAGGAACAGTTTGATGGCTTTTGACAAGATATGAGTCTCTGATAAAACTCCCCCCATTTAGATTAGAAAGACAAGACAGGTTTCTTTTAAAGGACAACGTATTATTACTATCGCTGTTATTTATTTCTGTTTTTCACCTGCTATTCTGATATATCATGTATTTTACTTGACATTCATTTAAATATATATTGTTTCTCTTTGTGCTGTATTTGATAAAACAACTGCTTTATTCTGTATTGCCATTATTTTAATGTTTAATGTCTTCTGGTTAAAGTTATTATATACTCTGGTTCTCATGATCATATATAGGTTTACTCTGTCATTGCACTCCATCAGTATTGATCCTTGCAGTTGAGTGCTGTTTTTGTCTTTGTTTACTGCCTTTCTAGCCAAATATTCTGTTCATATTAAGTTGGATACCTTTGGTCATATATTTGCTATGTTACTTTTTTATAACAAGATTTGTTAATAAACTCTTTTTTTATTCTGGATGCATATTGCTGTCATTGATATACAATGTTTAGAGTTTTTAGTTTTACAGTCAGGTTCCTCCACAGATGCATTTGATGTTAGCTTATCAAACAGTTACACTCAGACATGTAAAAATGTATGAATAATAATCACATTTACTAAACTAAACAACATCATAGATATATGGTAAATCTCACAAATCAAATGAAAAACATGGAGCATTATCGCTCTGTAGTCTTAGCTTAAAGTCTCAGGCTGTAGATATTTCAGCCTGTTTTTCACAGTATAATGTGCTGGCATTGATTTTATTAAAATGGAAAGCTGAGAGTGCATTCATTATGACTGTGGTCATTTTAGCAGTGTTTGTACTGGCAGCACACATGGTCTCTCCATGCCTTTATGAGCACAGGGCTCTCAGTGGAATACATAAGGATGTATCTACCACTGATCAGTGTGGTTCACAACAACCTGACACTGTCACACGTATTCAATCACCCATAGGAATAGATGTGCAGGACTCAATATAATAAACCAACTAAATGTTAATACCATGCTATTGAATTATTACTATATTCATATACCATGGCAGTCAAGAATACCCCACTATCATGTCTTAGTACATTTAGTAACATTCAGTTCCCTTTCCCTTTTTTTACTCCAATCTATCTATCACTCAAGACAGTTTGAAAATAAGAAACCTTTATTCTTTTAAAGGGTATTTCACTGTTTATTACAACCGGCAGATCCTGAGACTATGGCATCTAAAAGCAGAGTTATACAGAAATGTGTGTAAATGTGTTTTCATAAACATAGTTATTGCAAATCAGCTATATAAGAGCGTAAATTAAAGTTTAATAGCCTGTTTTGAACAGTGTAATACTGTATCCTCTGACACCAGAGGAAAGCTATTTTTACCTTAAAGGTGGATGCAAAATAAAATGGCAATCTTCACAGTCATACAGTTTTCACAGGTAGGACTTCCATCGACCAGGAACACCAGCTGAATGAAAATTCAGTCATCACACCCTCATGCCGAACCCATATGACTCTTTTTCTTCAGTGGAACACAAAATTTAAATATTGAACCAAATGTTCATGTTGCTCATTTCCATACAATGAAAGTGAATGGGGACAGAGGCAGTTGAACTCTCAAATCTCTTTAGAACTGCTTAAGTAAAATAGGACTATGCAGGTGAACCTCTCTTCCCTGGCCTCAAGACGCTTGCTAATTTTTAGTGTCCTTGTTAGTGCACCCACCATCCATGTCATTTGACACTGGTTCCAATCCCACTCGGACTGGTGCAAGTAGTACCAGTTTTATTGGTGCCGTTTTTCAGATTGGAGTGAGGTTTAAGAGAAACGTGCAACAGATGCCAGCTAGTAAGAGCTGTGTAGATAAACCTCACTCGAGGTATATTAAGGCTCCCTGTATATTTAGAATCCCTGTTAGCGTGCCCTCCAGTGCAGTTGATGCAGGTTCAAATCCCTCTCAGTGTGATGCGAGTAGGACCACTTTTATTGGTGCCGTGACCTAAATGCGAGTGAAATTCTGAGGAGTGAGTAAAACGGTAATTGAGGTAAACTAATTAGAGCTGCACAGGTAAACTTCACTCAACTGGCCTCAAGAGACACGTTAAGGGCTTTGGTTTTAGAGTTCTCGTTAGCGAGCCTTCCTCTTATACTGGTTGAGCTTGGTTCAAATCCCTCTCAGAGTGGTGAGATTAGGACAAGGTGCATTGGTGCCATGACCCAGATGAGAGTGAAATTTAGAGGAGTTAGTATAATGGAGTCCAGCTAGTAAGAGCTGCACATATAAAACTCACTCCCTTGGCCTCAAGAGGCACGAATGTGGACATTTTCATAGTGTCCTTGTTAAAGTAACCGCTGAATCACACTGTGAGATTGGTGCCATGACCCGAATGAGAATGAAGTTTAGGGAGTGAATGTAACAGCGGCCAGCTAGTAAGAGCTGTGCAGGTTAACCTCAATCTTCTGGCCTCAAGAAGCACTGTTGTTTCTTTGGTGGTGCCACCTCCCTTTGATAGTGGTGCAAGTAGAACCAGTGAAATTGGTGCCAGGACACAAATGGGAGTAAGGTTTAGAAAGTTAGTGAATTGAGGCAAGCTGTTAGTTAGTTGTGCTGGTCAACCTCACAGCCCTGGCCTCAAGAGGTTCAGTAAGGATTGCTGGTTTTAGCACCCTGTTAGCATGCCCAACACCCATGCCAGTTGACACTGGTTCGAATCCTTCTTAGAATGGTGCATGTAGGACTAGTTACATTGGTGCCTTGACTAAGGGGAGTGAGGTTTATTGGCAGTGAGTGTAAAAGAGGCCAAGTGGTAGATAGCTGTGCAGGCAAACCTCACTCCCCCCTAACCTCGAGGCACACAGTCTTTAGCGTCCTTGTTACTGTGCCTGCCACCCATGCCAGTTGACACTGGTTCAAATCGCACTTGGAGCGGTGTATCTAGGATCAGTTAAATATATTCGAACAGTGCAATATGCGTTATGATATATGCAACAACAATGTTGCATCTTGTCACTGATGTCAAACATGGTGTGGCATTTGCATATTCAACCAAGAATGAGATTTAAGAGCTAACACGTAGGGGAAACTTTGTGCATCATTTTCTCACACAAAGTTAACTTATGGCCTCGGAAAGCTTTGAATATAATAGTATGAGTCATGGATCACTTTTTAAAAAAATGTGTTTTGGCATTTATAGATCCAGTCTCCATTCAATTTCTTTATATAAACACAATTAGCATTCTGCTAAACATTTGCATTTGTTTTCTACGGAAGAAGAAAGTCATATGCATTTGGAACAACACGAGGGTTAGTAAATGAAGACAGAACATTCATTTTAGGTTGAACTAACTCTTTCAATAATTGTGACCTGTCCATTTTAACATCCCTTTCCCAGTCTATTATTGTCAAGTCACCTGATTATACAGGTACTATTTATGGCCGATCACCTGTAGCATGTCCTTTGTACATGTTTTTTTAGTCTTACAGACAGCAGTTTGCATTACGACTTTAGTGATCTCCTAACCTGTGGTGCTCCTTGACCTGCAACAGCTACGGATCTGCGGTGATGCACACCAACTGCGGCGGTCTCTGTGATTCCATGTAAGGAACTGTCAGTGTCCTGTGAATCCTCACTGTTTTGGGACTTGGTGCTGTCTTGTGAATCGGGCTTGTGCCGTGTGGACCGATTCTGTTCCTCTTTAAGCTCCTGGTAGGACCGTGAAAATGTGTGAAATATGGATGTGACTGGGAATGCCATGAGCAGGATTCCACTCAGGATGCTGCTGAGCGCCACCACTTGGCCTGGAATGCTGCGAGGAACCATGTCACCATATCCAACCGTGGTCATCGAAATGACAGCCCACCAGTAGCTCCCGGGGATGCTTGTGAATTCCTGCTTGGCGCCCATCTCGCTCTCCGCCAGGAAGACCAGAGGGGAGAACAGTGCCATGGCCACACATAGGAACAGCAAGAGCAGTCCGAACTCTCGAGTGCAGCGACGTACGGTTAACCCAAGCGTTTGCAGTCCCAAAGAGTGACGTGCTAAACGCATCACATAGAAGATCCGCAATGCTCGAAGAACTCGCAGGACCAATCCCACCTTCTCCAGGTAGTTGTTTCCTGAGCCGGTGGGACGGTCATTCACGGACAGTGAGTCCACTATCAAAGTGATGTAATAGGGCAGAATGGCCACCACGTCAATGATGTTGAGGGGTGTGCGCAAGAACATGCACTTGCTCTGCGTCTGGATGAAACGGAGCAGGAACTCCAGGGAAAACCAGCCCACACACACTGTTTCCAGCACAAAGATGTTATAGCACCTCTGGGAGCACTCGCCCTGAGAAAGAAAACACACGTTAGTTGAGCTCAGGGTTAGGATCTCAAATTATGTTGTATCATTCAGAGTTTTCATTCAGTGGCTCATTATGCAGTATGTCTCAATATAGTGGATAATATATATGCTAAAAGAAGGAAATCATAATAGTTTTCTTCAACACAAAATCCCAAATAAGTGTAACACAGGAATATATTTAAATTATTTTACTATCTTTCAAGCAGATGTTTTAATTGTGCCATGTCCCTGGGTGCTGCACTCACTTCTAATGTGACAAAAAATTACAATTCATCAAGCAAAAGTTCTGGATGGCCAATGTCCTGCAGATTTTAGCCCCAGCTAGCAAACGTCTTGCCTAAAAGTTTCTAATGAGTCTGAAGACCTTGATTAGCTAGTTCATGTGCGTTTACAGTAATTAGGATTGGAGCTAATGCTGCATTCGATTGACCTTGGAAGTCAGATGTTAGAGTTGGGAATGATGCCACAGTAGAGAAGTCAGAAAACCAAGAACACGTCCATTGTTAGCAATACCAGTTGATTAAAAACACATAAAATGTGGACATTTGCACAGATAAAGCCATAGTATCATGTCCACACACAGATGTTGGATGGTACAGTGTGCACCACTGAGTTTGAGACACAGACAAACATAAGTGCTAATAAAAAACATATTACTACTGTTTCTCTTTTGTTGATGCACGGAGCAGCAATATTGGATTCTGAAGTTAGAGTTGTTTCGATTCCTCCAAGATTCCGAGTCGGAACTCTGACTCTGGAGCACTTTTCAATTAGAAGTTTATACTGATAACTCAGAATTTTAAACTTCCGAGTACAAATGGAACACAGCATAAACTCTGCAGGACGGTGGCCCTCCAGAAACAGGTTTGGACACACCTGGTCTAGATAATCAAAAACTTTAAAGCTCCAAATACGTCATAAAGGCACTGTAAAAGTGGAGGTTTAATCAAAACTTTCAGAGGCAACATATATATCTATATCTATCTATCATATATATATATATATATCAGTTGTGTTTTGAAGACAAATAAAAAGCTTATGGGCTTGGAAGGAAATGGAATGAAATGAGGGTCAGTAAATGATGGCAACATTTTCATTTTTAGGGTGAACTTCTCTAATGACATCCATAATGACATCAACTTGTGCAATTTTGGTGGGAAAAGCATCAGTATAAGTGATGAAGACATTCCATGATGTTTGATAAAATTACAGAAATTTGTTTGATATCAAAATGTATTACATTTGCCTTCGTGTTAGTCCCTCACTGAGCTAGTAATTTGTATAACTAATCAAGTTAGTAAATAAAATGTAAATGATTAAGCTTGACTGATGCATATTTCTGAGAGTATGATCTACATTTCTATTCAATTTCCTAAATTATAAGGCAAACACATTAATTAAAAAATTGTAGTAAATTCAAAAGCTGTTGTACAACGTGAGTGACTTGTATTGTAATAACCTGACTTGCGTCCACTTGAAGGCTGCAGCTTGATTTCAGATAAATACACTTGTCTCTGGGAAACTGTGTATTTTCTGAGTAATCATAGACACAAACATTTTCCATAAATGTTGAAGACAAGGTTCTTGGAAACCAGAGAGATTTAATAATGTTTTTAACACATTGACTATACTCTGAAGTGTGTGAGAGAGAATGGAAGATCAGCAAATATGCCCAGAGTTGGCCACCCACCAGTGTCAGGACAAAAAGAAACTTAAGGCAACTCTAAGCGACTTATAATTCTCCAACTGTGCATGTGGCAACAATACATATACACACAGAAATCTGGCATGAATAGAGATTAAAGCCTTCAAGTCTAAAATCTATTAATAAGCAGCTAGTTAGGAATTGATTGAGGGAAAAGTCGTAGTTAATAGTGAATAAATGTTCCATATTCTAAAGTGTTGCCGCAATTTCTAATACGTTTTTGTGTAGTGATGTGAGTGGATGTATTAGATAACTTCACATTAAATTGCTTGTGGTATTTTGTTTATAATGAAATGCAGATTGGTTTGATATATTTGTTATATAATCCATGTATGTGTTATATAAGGCAATTCATACATTTGTGGTTTAAAGGGATATATACACTTCATGTTGTTCCAACATGGATTCCAATCTGGCTGCTACGTCACCAGAGGAGACAAGTGTTGATCGCAAACTTGCCGTCTAAAAGTGTGTGTATGTCGATTGCGTGGGTTTAAGTGATGTTTTTCTCTAGTCAGAGAAATGCGCGACTGTTGTGCAAATCAGCAATGTAACGTTAGCGTGGAAAAATAGCGATTTTTAAAAAACGTTTCAATTAAGAGCATGGTTGCAAATATATATGTTAAGTTACAGGACTGTGTAGAGCACAAAACAAGACTGACATAATTTTAAATTTTAAATAAATCCAAAACAACAATGGAGGACAAATTTATTGTGGTTGTATGTGGGTACCCGGAGCTGTACATACATCTTCGTACTTTTACAAAAACAGGAATACATTTTGCAACGAGACTGGAGCTGCCTGGCAGAAGCCCCTCCCATGACGCGAATTCGCGTCTGTTGTGTAGTGAATTTCACGCGCGAATGGCGTGAATTTCTCGTGCGAATGAAGCGAGTAAACTCAAAATGTTCAAGTGTCCAACTTCGCGCGAATAGCATGATTTATTTGCGTCATTCGCGTCTGGTGTGAACGCACCTTTAGTCTTGTGTCTTGTTTCCACATGCTCCCAGTTTTTCCATGCCCTTATTTGGTTGGTTCCTGTTCACGTTTGGTCCCCATTTAGTTTATTAGTCCCCAGCCGTGTGTCATTTATTATCTAGTTTACTAACAGGTATTTAATCCCTGTGTTTCCCGGTCTTGAACATCCAGTGTCTTACGTTACTCCATGTCTCCTGCGTTGGATATGTTCTCTGTGTGTGATTTCATTGTATGTGTTGAGTGTTTGGAATTGCGCTTCTCCTCGACTCCTCGTCTCTGTGCTCCAGAGTATCGTGACAGATCACCGGTCCTAAAACAACAGTAAGCGGCATCCCTCCTTCCCGTTTTGCTTTCATTTATTGAAAGATTTTTGTTTTCCCTTTTATTCTCCCGCAGCATGGAAATCGTCGTTTGCATAATTGCCCTTTTGTGGAATATTTGCGGGAGTTCTGCAGGCTCGCCGCAGCAGCGGCATTCGATGACGCCACTATCTTCTCACTGTTCTGGCATGGGGCCGATTACCATCGCCCCTTGGACCGCCCAGACACCACTGGACTAAGCTAGAGGGAAGGGATCCTCCAGTGTCTGGAGAGTGTCCAGCTCCGATCCAGAACCAGCCCACCAACTTCCGCAACTCTTTCAAGCTCGCCGTCCGCAGGGGAAATGAATGCCACCATCTGCGGCTCTCTCTAGCCCGCTGTCCGCGGCTCTCTCAAAGCCCGCCGTCCGCAGAAAAGCAAGCCCCGCCGCAGTCCACGGCTCCCTCAACCACGCCACCGTCCACTGTTGACTCAAGCCTGCCGGCCGCCGCTGACTCCAGCCCAGAGCACGCTCCAGTGCCAGCCCCTCAAAAGCGTTTGGCTAAGCCTGCACCTCCAGAACGCCAGCCAGAATCAGCCTCTACGTCCCTCAATGATTTTTAGTAGTAGTATGGCTCCAGTTTGGTTTGGTCCCCATTTAGTTTATTAGTCCCCAGCCATGTGTCATTTACTCCCCAGTATTTAATCCGTTTCCCAGTCTTGAACGTCCGGTGTCTAATGTCATTCCATGTCTACTGCGTTGGATATGTTCCCTATGTGTGGTTTCATTAAAGAGTGTTTGGATTTGCACTTCTCCTCGTCTCTGTGCTTCAGAGTATCGTGACAATGATCCTTCAGAAATCAGGATGATTTGCTTCTTAAGATCTTTGTTTGAATAGAATAGAGATATCACTTCAAAAATATTAGAAAATCTTCATATTCCAAATTTTGACCAGTAATACATTGAACACTGGCAAATATTCTCAGTTTATTTTGTAAACACCATATATAGAAAATTCCACAAGGTGCACACTTATTAAAGTCATCACAGAGTATCATTAGTTGAAACTCATTCAGCCAACACTGATATCAAAATCCACTTCTTTTTTTATTTTTATTAACTATTAAGCAATATATAATTAATACTTCTCAATTTACAGAGGGTCATCATTTAATGCCTTTATTTACAATGCTAATTAACAGATATGCCACATAACACTTGTGCAACCAACCCTTATCTATTAATAACTTATTAATACTTTATTGCTGACTCAGATACTGTAAACTGATTAGTGGATCAGACTTAATGTGCATGTCAAGAAATCCACAGTGGACCTTCACGTCATACTTGAGCTGTTTGACGCATAACGCTGTTTCTGAGGGGATAGACTTGTACAATCCTGCAGGCCATGTTTAATTACACATTTCTCTAGGGAAAAATAATCAATCCACTCTGAAGCCCAGATTGAAATGTATTAATGAGCTTCATCCAGACAAATCATTTTTTTCCGTCACGGATCAGTTAGAACACTGTCTAATTTATAAAAGGTTTAATTTTCCTAACAAGCCCTGCACGATCCCCAGCTTCTCCCTTAAATAATCAGTTTTTTTTGCATGCAGTTAATGAACTACATTAATTTTTAAAGGTATAATTAAATGTTATTTTTTTCCTAATAATGAAAAGAGTTGATGAGGAGAATGTTCTAGTTGTTATTTGTGGAGTTTTCCCAAGTTAGAGAGCATATGACTTTCTTTTTATCTCTGTGACACAAAATGAGATAGTTAGCAGAATGTCCATGTTGCTTGTTTCCATACAAAAATCTAGCTTGACAGCTGTGGTCCCCATTCACTTTCATTGTGTGGAAAAGAGTAATAAACTAACATATTTTACATTCCACAAAATAAATTCATAAAAGTTTGGAGGTGTGATTAAATGATTCCTTTTGTTGGTGAACTATTCATTTCAAGCATAGGTCTTTTGGCAAGGCATGGATTATATACACACACATATACATATATATATATATATATATATATACATACATGACACACACACACACACACACACATATATATATATATATATACATACATAGACACACACACACACACACACATATATATATATTATATATATACATACACACATATATATATATACACACACATATACAGTGCCCTCCACTAATATTGGCACCCTTGGTAAATATGACCAAAGGCGGCTGTGAAAATAAATCTGCATTGTTTATCCTTTTGATCTTTCACTCAATAAATGAACAAAATTCCAACCTATCATTGAAGTAAAACAATTGAAAGTGGGGAGAAAATCTCATGATGAAATAAATGCTTTCACTATTTCATGTTGGCCACAATTATTGGCACCCAATTATTGCAACGTCCTTTTCCCAGGGTAACAGCTCTGAGTTTTCTCCTATAATGCCTGAAGAGTTTGGAGAACACCTGACAAGAGATCAGAGACCATTTTCTTCATACACAATCTCTCCAGATCCTTCAGATTCACAGCTCCACGGTGCTTCTTCTCTTCAGTTCACCTCACTCATCTTCTGTAGGGTTCAGGTCAGAGGACAGAGACAGCAATGGTAAAAGATTCATTTTGTGCTCAGTGACCCATTTTTGTGTTTATGTTGATGTTTGTTTTGGATTGTCCTGCTGGAAGATCAAAACATGGCCCATTATAAGATTTCTAACAGAGGCAGTCAGATTTTGATTTTTTATCTGTTGGTATTTGATAGAATCCATGATGCCATGCGCCCACAACATTAAAGATCCAGCAGTATATTTAACCGTGGACATGGGGTACTTTTTTATCCCTGTTTGTACTAAACTCATCTGGTGGGGTTGCTGCCAAAAAGCTATTTTTTCAGTTTCATCTGACAATAGAAGCCAGTGCCATTTGAAGTTCCAGTCGTGTCTGACAACTGAATTTGCTGGAGTTTGTTTTTGGATGAGTGAGGAGAATTTTTCTTGAAACCCTCCCGAACAACATGTGGTGATTTAGGGGATGTTTGATTTTTTTTTAATTTTAGGTTTCTGACCCCAAGACTCAACTAATCTCTGCAATTCTCCAGATGTGATTGTTGGAGAGTCTTTTGCTACTCAAACTCTCCTCCTCAGCATTCATTAGGACGATATAGACACACGTCCTCTTTCAGGCAGATTTTTAACATTTTTAGTTGATTGGAACCTCTTAATTATTACCCTGATGGTGGGAATGGAGATTTTCAATGTTTTAACTCATTGTGATGGATGATAAAGGGAATTTGACCTTTGTGTTCCTCATATTTATAATCCTGTGGAACAGAAAGTCATGGCTGGACAATTTCATGCTCCTAGTCACCCTGGTGTGCTAAAAATATAAATATGAATGGGAATATACTTCAGAGATATTTTACTCATAAGAATTTCTAGGGGTGCCAATAATTGTGGCCAGCATTCATTGGAGAAAAACATTTATTTCATCATGAGATTTTCTCCACACTTTCAATTGTTTTACTTCATAGGTTAGAATTTTGTGAATTTATATAGTGAAAGATCAAAAGGATAAACAATATATATATATATATATACACACACACTTTGGTCATATTTATATATATACACAATATTAGTGGAGGGTACTGTATACACACATATATATATATACACACAGTACATATTGGTAATATATACTGTACTATATATTGATTTTCATTATATAATATAATAATATAACGTAATGAGAATTGCCTTGGTACAGGCTAATGTGTGCGAGTCAGAAGAAATGCATTTATAGTCCATTAGGTCTATTCTCTGAAATGCTCTTATGTTGTGGTTTTATCATTTTGCTTTGATGGGAAGCTTTTTGGACGAGGCCTTGTGTTTTCTATTTTTCTCAGTACCAATTAAAAGCAGACATTTACAGCCTTAATCTGATGTCTTCATCTGCAGGACGAGATGCTGCATTATTCAACATGACTGATCACATACGCTGAGCCAGAACTTTGCCTGACAAACACACACAAACAGACCTGTAATGCATTTCATCAATATTGCTTCACGTATGTTCAGTTAATTCACTTCACTGAGCATGAGATTCACTTCACCTTTACCTACCTCTCTCCTCTATACAGTATAAAACTGTATCAACTACAGCCACAATATAATCATCTCTGTTAAAATGTGCTGATAAGCCATAACAATTTTGCCGTAATAGTTATGTATTTAATCAATTTTAAACACAAATATATTGTGTAAGATGGTTTGTTATACTTTTTCCTATTTCCTGTTAAATTGAACAAAATACACAGTATGAAAGCATAACAAAATCATTTTGCAAATGAAATAACCAAAGACACACACATACATTATTATTATTGAAATGTTTCTGTTAATTGTGGGATAAAAAAGTACCTGGGCATTGTAATAAACTAAAACATATTATTATTTTATTTTAACAGTTTGCTTTATTTTAAGCTCCTTCCCTCTTTTTACTTCTCCCCCTTTTGTTATACTTTAGTTTTCAAATTCAAACAAACGGTTTCCATATATAGTGCAACAACATGCACCCTGTTTTAAATGACAATGGTAATGTATTCTTGGACTTTTTTTGTTGTCAAGATTGTAAGGTATGTGTCTGTACAGAAATAGTGACTGGAGTAAAAGTGTGACAACTTGCCCCAGGCCAACCTACACGCATGGCAAAGACAGTAACAATGAATCAAATGCAGTTTAGGTGAGAGGAGGCTATTATATTTCAGTGGATGTAAGAGCCTGCAGTGTTTTAATGACTGTTATTCGCCCTTGAGATGCAGCGGAAACAATCACACAAGCCTCTGGCATTCCCCACTCTTTCTGAAGCCTGTCAACTTCAGAATCCAAACAGCTGCTAACAGCTTCTTTGAATTTCATTTCCAAAATTCAAGTGAATATGCGCACAGCCTTTGCTTTTAATTTGTTATGAATAAAGACATTTTGGCATAAATCAAACTCATGTCAGCTAGATTGTCAGTGTGTTGCTGAAAGTCTGTTTTCATGTGCACATTCAATGCAATTAAGCACGTTTTTTTTTTTCAAGGAACGCCTCGCCTCGGCTGTTACTCTACCTAAAAGTGGTCATGCAACCAAAATCAAGACGGAAAACTCTAAGAAGTTACACACAAAAAACAGGGTAACATCTAAGTATATACAGGACTCTTTAGCATTGGTTGGTGTTTATAAGTTCACCATCATGGTATGTATAGCAGGACAGTAAGAAGCCACAGCTCTCCAAGAACAACACGCCAAGTTGGCCAAAGAAGAGTGATCCAGAAGAGTGTTTTGAGCACAGATCAGTCCAAACCAGAGCTTACTGGTTTAAACAAAACATTTAATGAAAACCATTCCTCTGCATTCAATAGGAACCTCACCCCAACTGTAAAGTATAATGGGGATAAACAACATAGAACTTTCATTAAAATATAAACTCATCAAATATACCTTTTTAAATAATTTGGCCCAAACTAAAACACATTCTGAAATGCTTGTGCACTACATTAATAACTAACTTTCTAAGATTCTCATTTTGAAAGAAATAGCATAGTATCTCATACAGAAATGTAAATAATGTCATATTTGTTATCTCTAAGATGATATATTTTTTTTAAATATTATAATAGGCAATTGTAAAACAGTAATAATTCAACAATTCAAAAACAGTATCATAGCTATTAAACTATTTCTTGATATTATTTTAAATCTGTATTTAACTTCAGAACGAAGTCTGACAGTAATCAGTGTTGACTACTGTAATAGTAACCCTGCCTGCTTTAAATGTTCGAAAATGTTTAACAGTTGAAAACATTTTCAAAAATGTAAAGTAATCAGTTAAATTAAAAAAGTAATTGAAATAGTTACACTACTTGTTATATTTTAATTGAGTAATTTGTAATCTGTAACCTATATACATTGACCAAAATCATAAACGCAACACTTTAGTTTTTGCCCCCATTTTTCATGAGCTGAACTCAAAGATCTAAGACTTTTTCTATGTACACAAAAGGCCTATTTCTCTCAAATATCATTCACAAATCTGTCTAAATCTGTGTTAGTGAGCACTTCTCCTTTTCCGAGATAATCTATCCACCTCACAGGTGTGACATATCAATAATGCTGATTAGACAGCATGATTATTGCACAGGTGTGCCTTAGGCTGGCCACAATAAAAGGCCACTCTAAAATGTGCAGTTTTATCACACAGCACAATGCCACAGATGTCGCAAGTTTTGAGGGAGCGTGCAATTGGCATGCTGACTGCAGGAATGTCCACCAGAGCTGTTGCCCGTGAATTGAATGTTCATTTCTCTACCAAGAGGCCTTCTCCAAAGGCGTTTCAGAGAATTTGGCAGTATATCCAACCAGCCTAACAACTAGAGACCACATGTAACCACACCAGTCCAGGACCTCCACATCCAGCATCTTCAGCTCCAAGATCGTCTGAGACCAGCCACCCGGACAGCTGCTGCAATAATCGGTTTACATAACCAAAGAATTTCTGCACAAACTGTCAGAAACCATCTCAGGGAAGCTCATCTGCATGCTCGTCATCCTCATCGGGGTCTCGACCTGACTGCAGTTCGTCGACGTAACTGACTTGAGTGGGCAAATGCTCACATTCGATGGCATCTGGCACTTTGGAGAAGTGTTTCTCTTCACGGATGAATCCCGGTTTTCACTGTACAGGACAGATGGCAGACAGCGTGTATGGCATCGGGGGGGTGAGCGGTTTGCTGATGTCATCGTTGTGGATCGAGTGGCCCATGGTGGCGGTGGGGTTGTGGTATGGGCAGGCGTATGTTATGGACAACGAACACAGGTGCATTTTATTGATGGCATTTTGAATGCACAGAGATACTGTGACGATGTTGCAGCATGATAATGCACGGCCCCATGTTGCAAGGATCTGTACACAATTCCTGGAAGCTGAAAACTTCCCAGTTCTCAGTCCTGTTTCTATAAAAGTATTGTACAGCGCCGGGTATCAACATACAGCGACGATGATTTTGTCCTCCATTGTTGTTTCGGATTTCTGCCTCGGCTCGCTACGTCGTAATCACGTCACTACTAGAGCAAGAGCACTACTAGATTGGTTAACGCGAATATTCACCAAAGTTCAGATTTTTCAGCTCGCGCGATTCACGCGTTATGCACGTCGAACGCCCGAAACACTCAATTCGCGGCGCGTCATTTGTGCGAATCGCACCGTAGGATGTCTATCGCATCTTTGCATTGACTTAACATGTAAATAACTCATGCTTAACGCTTCATTCGCATCCCTATAATCAATGTTGCATTGCATTCACAGTTCTCACAGTAAACACATGTGACTGTCCTGATCAGCTCAGGTAGTGGTTTTGTTGTGGTTGTGTAACTGTTCTCAGGATGGAAAGCCTTCCATCCATCATCACCTTCTTATCCCCTTCTAAACTTGGCTATAATTCGGCAATCATCTTTGACGGGCCTCTCATGTCTCCTGCTTTCTCTCATTCTCTCAGTCAGGGTCAAATGTTTCCAGTGCTCTCCTGTCTGAGTGTGTGGGCACGTCTGAGTGCTTCAGTTGGATTTTGCTGCTCCAGAGCCCATCAGTACAACTGGCCTGTCCTATACTTGCCGACAGCTTTGATATTAACTGTAAAGCCCTATACAGAAGAGTGACAGGAGTAATTGTCTTCTAGCTTTAATCACAATATCAATATTTTTTATATTCATCATGCATGACTGCTTCACTTGCGTCCTTCTGTCAACATTCATTAGGAATCACAAGAGAACAAAAGGTTTTGTGAGACTTTCTGTCCTTGTTTTTATCACTCAGTCCCAGCGGCTGCTAGACATAACTCAGGGTCAAGTGCTCCGTTAGAAGCTAAATAGATGGACAACTATGATATCGCTCTCTTTGTCGGAGACTGTTCGGGATCTCAGAGGGCATTTAAGCTCTGATGGATGGGATCACTCCCTTGTGATGTAAAGGTGTGTGTGTGTACTGTATGTTAGTGTAAAATCATTATTTTGGTCAATAACTGTTTCAGTGTTAACACTCATTACAGTAGGTTGCACGTTGAGATCACTACAAAGTGCATTATGAATGTTTATGGCAACCCTGTGATTGGTGTAAAATGTGTACATGAGTGAAAATAAATATACTAAAATGTATTTTAAATACATTTATTTCAGGCTAAATACATTTAAATGCTTATGTGCGTAATAAAAATACCTTGCAATATTGTTGGTACACTAAACTGGTACATGTACAGTCTGCTAAATTGGAACAAGGAATTTTTTACTTAATGCACTTTAATTGTGCAGAAGTAGTGCTGAGGTCCAACTAAAGAAGTACTAAAGTATATTTGATTGTGCTAAAGTAAAACACTTTAAATATCTTTCATTTAAACACCGATATAATTCAAAGAGCATAAAATCCTCATCAATAGTGACATTAAAACACTTTTAGGCTTAATATTAAGAAATGTAAGTTGTGCACAAGTACTACTTAAAAAAAAGTTTAAGAATATTTTTTTATCAGTACGTCTCTAGCGATATGTCAGTAAATACTTTAATAGATTTGAACTAAATGTATGAAATACATGTATTTTAAATATATTACTTTTCATTAGGGTGTGAAGAGTACAATATATGGGCTTTATTTCATTTAAACCTTTTCATTTTAAAGCAAAATGGGACCAAACCTAGTAACAGTACTTTCACAGTAAGATACAGTACTGTTTTTACAGTAAACAATTGTGAAATGACAGCTGTATACTGTGACGTCACAGTAGTTATTCCATGCTGTGATTTAGCAGTATGCTCCTGTAGAATTACAGTATTTAGCTGTGAAGTCACGGTTAATGCCATCAGATTACTGCAATTTAACAGTAATATCCTGTAGAATTACAGTATTTTGCTGTGAAATCACGGTTAATGCCATCAGATTACTGCAATATAACAGTAATCTGCTGTAGAATACAGTGTTAGCTGTGAAGTCACCGTTAATGCCATCAGATTACTGCAATTTAACAGTAATCTCCTGTAGAATTACAGTGTTAGCTGTGAAGTCACCGTTAATGCCATCAGATTACTGCAATTTAACAGTAATCTCCTGTAGAATTACAGTGTTAGCTGTGAAGTCACCGTTAATGCCATCAGATTACTGCAATTTAACAGTAATCTCCTGTAGAATTACAGTATTTAGCTGTGAAGTCACGGTTAATGCCATCAGATTACTGCAATTTAACAGTAATCTCCTGTAGAATTACAGTGTTAGCTGTGAAGTCACCGTTAATGCCATCAGATTACTGCAATATAACAGTAATCTGCTGTAGAATTACAGTGTTAGCTGTGAAGTCACCGTTAATGCCATCAGATTACTGCAATTTAACAGTAATCTCCTGTAGAATTACAGTGTTAGCTGTGAAGTCACCGTTAATGCCATCAGATTACTGCAATTTAACAGTAATCTCCTGTAGAATTACAGTATTTAGCTGTGAAGTCATGGTTAAAGCCATCAGATTACTGCAATTTAACAGTAATCTCCTGTAGAATTACAGTGTTAGCTGTGAAGTCACCGTTAATGCCATCAGATTACTGCAATTTAACAGTAATCTCCTGTAGAATTACAGTATTTAGCTGTGAAGTCACGGTTAATGCCATCAGATTACTGCAATTTAACAGTAATCTCCTGTAGAATTACAGTATTTAGCTGTGAAGTCACGGTTAATGCCATCAGATTACTGCAATTTAACAGTAATCTCCTGTAGAATTACAGTATTTAGCTGTGAAGTCACGGTTAATGCCATCAGATTACTGCAATTTAACAGTAATCTCCTGTAGAATTACAGTGTTAGCTGTGAAGTCATGGTTAAAGCCATCAGATTACTGCAATTTAACAGTAATCTCCTGTAGAATTACAGTGTTAGCTGTGAAGTCATGGTTAATGCCATCAGATTACTGCAATTTAACAGTAATCTCCTGTAGAATTACAGTGTTAGCTGTGAAGTCACCGTTAATGCCATCAGATTACTGCAATTTAACAGTAATCTCCAGAAGAATTACAGTGATAGCTGTGAAGTCACCGTTAAAGCCATCAGATTACTGCAATTTAACAGTATTTTTTTACTGACATTTTTTACAGTGTAGGGATACTTACTACAAAGTGCTTTAAGTACACTAAAACAAGTACACTTTATCATACTTTAAAAAGTACTTATCACAGAAACAACATAATGATGTAAGTAAATGATGACAGAATTTTCATTTTTGGGTGAACTATCCTTTTAAGTGTGAAGTGAATTTTTTGGACACGGAATTGCATGTTTTTTTGCAATTCAATAAAAATATATTAGGTTAAATTATTATATTAAATGCAATTAATTGAACTTTAGAGCGTTTTTGACTTTCTTAAGTAGGTAAATATTTAAATGCAATTTCATAATTACCTCTATTGTTTTTGAAGTGTACAGCTTCATACCAAAATATACCAACAAGCATTTTTGCTAAATTGAAATGTACTTTAATGTCATTTCTATTGAAACTTGTATATCATGTACAGGTATTTAGATATATTTTTATGTACACTTTTGTAAAGATTAAGTTGCAATTCAGTGCATTTAAAATGAACTTTAAATGTAATATTGAATAGCACACTAGTTACAATTATAATCAGATGTATTAGTATGTTAGTCAACACATCAAAATAAGTGTACTTCTTTAAACCATGATGAAAAATATTAAACAATGATTTAAAATGCACTACTTAAAAAGTAAAAAAAACTTTTAAAAATCTACTTATGTTAAAGGGGACCTATTATGCTCCTTTGTACAAGATGTAAAATAAGTCTCTGATGTCCCCAGAGTGTGTATGTGAAGTTTTAGCTCAAAATACCCGACAGATATTTTTTTTATAGCTTGTTAAAATTGCCACTTTTAGGGTATGAGCAAAAACGCGCTGTATTTGAGTATGTTGCTTTAATGCAAATAAGCTGTTGCTCCCAGAGAAGAGGGCTGAGCTTCAAGAGCTACGCTCCCGCATTAGCAGAGCTAGCCTTTGCAAATAAACATTCCACTATTAGTACAAGCCTGTTTACTTTAGAGAAAACGTACTCTGTTTAAAAGTCAGTAATCTGATTGTACTGTGCATAACAAATTTGCGTTTATGAATTACACAGACAGGAGCACAATGCGATCAAAATAACAACATAGCGGTTCTCATGATGCGTGGCATGCTATCACAAACTTTCTAAATCCCACTCAACAAACTCAAACGATCGACTCACATTGCTTTCATTGCAACTTTTAACTGCCACATTCCTATTCACGATCATTCATGAAGACAGCACCAGTGAAAACAGACAGAGACAATGGTAGCTTTAGCATCATTAGCCTTACAGGATGCCAAGAAGCTCTTTCAGAAAGGCAATTTGGAAAACAAACGTGTGATACTTACTTTGTCTGGAGCTGACGTTCGCGCACTAAGCGTTGGTATTGATCCCTACATGCATTGGGGACTTAACCGATGTTTCTGGGACATTTCTTTAGACCAGTGGTCTCCAACCCTGCTCCTGGAGAGCTACCATCCTGAAGATTTCAGCTCCAACCCCAATCAAACACACCTGAACCAGCTAATCAAGGTGTTCAGGGCTACTTGATAATTACAGACAGGTGTATTGCAGCAGGGTTGGAACTGAAGCCTGCAGGACGGTAGCTCTCCAGGAGCAGGGATGGAGACTCTGAGACAATGACACTTAACCATAGTCCTCAGTGTCTATGGAGACTTCTTATGTTCGTTAGTGCATCCTAAAACACAACACTTGAAAAGCCTCTTTGGCGCTGACATTGTTTATCTCCAGCAGCTACAGCAAGTAATCAGTAATGGAGGCGGACCACGGCTTCTCACTGAGGACTGTGTCTATGCTTACAGGGCAGCGTCACAAATGGGCTTGACTTTTTCTCTCGGTGACGTGAACAGAGGGACAATCTGAAACCGCTCGTTCTGAGAAACTGTTTATGATTTTTTTAGATTATTAAAAAATGAGTGAGTGGATTTTTAACATTATAGGCTGGTTTTATCACACACTGCGGCCACACAACTGTGTTCAAACACCTTATAAAAGTGATTTTTGCATAATAGGTCCCCTTTAGAAAACTGAACTCTTTAAATTCACTTAAGTGGCCTTTTATGTCATTAATATTATATACTGTGCAAGTACACTTAAAAAAATTATAATTTTAGTACAATTAAGTTTAGTACAATTAAGTGCACTTCTTTTTCACAAGGGCATCTGGGTCTGTGGAATAATCAAGTGCTCTCCAAAAACGTGACATTTATCATCATCTCCTGTGCGAGAAAAGCTATTTACGGGACTCATCTAATGTTTTCTCTCTTCAGTCAGTCTCTGAGTCGCTCAACTAATTCTCTAATTGAGGCATTTTAGTGCATCACAAACTCATTATAGATAACAGCAGGTTTCCTCAGAGGCCACAGATAATGTGTCTAGTGTGATAATGTAATTGTTTGCAGTTGTATAATGAATGAATTGAGAGCTAGGTCAGCCTTTGAGTTGGGTTTGTACACTTATTGTGGCATTAGCGTAGGTAAAGTAGCATGTGAGGCTGTACTTTTAGTCAGCCTGCCAATGAACTATCCACCAATTTGTTACTAGGCTGCTACAATACGCTCTTCTGAGAAAGGACTGTGGATGGATTTGCCAAAGGTTTGCGAGGTTTATGGCATTAAATCTTTTAAAGATACTCAAACCTTTGAACCAAGTAGAAAAGAGAAGTGCATTTTAGCATTCTTTTACCGTTTTTTTCAACTGCTTACACACATTAAAAACTTTGCCTCAAAACTAACATCAAAACTCTGCCTCTTCAAAACTTTACACACAAATCCAAGAATTGCACACACAAAATTGAAAATGCCTCACATCTTTTGCATAATGAAGCCACATTTTTGCATTTTCTTTGCAGAAATATCACCAACGCATTTCAAAAGCAAATTTGCAAACACCTTTGCCATAATATTAATTCTCATTAGATTTGTGTGTGTTACATAGAGAATTGTGTAGTGTTTTGCAAAAAGTGTTTTATGAAATTGAAAACTGAGTCAAAGGCCGAGAATTAGTGTATGATTTTGCAGATTTGGTGTGTGGTTCTGGTGTTTGAGTGTCAGGTTTCAGAAATGTGTGACAAGTAAATGTTTTATGTGTCAGCAGTTGAAAAAAACTGTAAAAATAATATTTATTACAAGAATCATATACTTTCAAAGAATATACTTGTGTGAACTTTTTTAGCCATTTAATAGCATGTTGATGCATTTTGACCCACATTAAGTAGGACTAAAGTACTTATTTAATGTAATTCTATAATCAACTTTAACTTCTCGTATGTCATATTTGTTATTACAGATTTCTAATGATCAAGTTGCAATTTACTACATGTAAAATATATTAACTTTACATGTAATTATACTGAATAACACACCAGTTCAAAGAATAATCAAGTACTTTACATGTGCTTTAGCATGTTAGTCAACACATCAAAATAAATGTTCTTCTTTAAAGCAAGACAAAAAAAATATTAAGACAAAAGTTATTTAAAATGCATTATAAAGTGCGCTTTTAATCTGCAAGTATATAGTTTTTCTTAAAATGAAATACACTACATGTGCAAACTAAATACAATAAAGCAGAATTGTTTTTCACAAGGGTATGCTCTTTTGTTTTTTAAACTCACTTAAGTGTTCATTAGGTGATTATCATTTCCAAAAACACAGAATCCCACGGCCTGTAAACACAGATGCAGTGCTTATTTTAAAAACAACCCTGTACAATATACCTCTCAGTCAGGCCACGCAGGTTAATAAGAGACGTGTGTGTGTGTGTGTGTGTGTGTGTGTGTGTGTGTGTGTGTGTGTGTGTGTGTGTGTGTGTGTGTGTGTGTGTGTGTGTGTGTGTGTGTGTGTGTGTGTGTGTGTGTGTGTGTATGTGTGAGAGAGAGAGAGAGAGAGAGCAGATTCAGAAGCAGAATGCATTGCTCACAGTGATTGATTGTCTCTTTGAAGATAAAGAGCTCCCTGGATTCCTCCTGCTGTTCTTCAGTGTGGCCCTTTGATTGTGGAAGACACCTCGCTCTCTCTTTCTCCGCTTTAATCTTTGCCGTCTTTATTGATGTTATGCGGAGGGCTGTGCTGCAGTACACAAACACTCCTTAGTCAGAACTATGAAAGGTTGAAGAATGCTATAACAGGCCCGGTGCACAGGAGTATTGTTATGGTTGTTGGGTTTTCCCTTAAACTCTAATCGCATCTGATGTTACTAACGGTCAAGGGGATTCAGATGCAAGGTCATATTAATGACACTCTAGATCAGGGGTTCCCAAACTTTTCCATTCCGTGATACACCTAGACAAGTATAATCTATTTCGAGACCCACCAACGTATTCAAGATAAAAAAAAAAAACTATTGAAATGACTCTAAGCTTATTCTTAATTAAAAGTTTAATATGGCGAAAATTAAGAAAAAGTATCATTTTATTTTACAGTAAAACTAAAATTCCCTAACTAATATTTACGTTTTAATTTCTTCATTTACAGACGTTAATGAGTCTATGAAATATGTCCATAAAAACTGAATATTCGCCACCTTAAATTGATTAACAGGTGCATTTTTACCTTTAGGCAATGTTTTTCTAGCCTTATTAATTCTGTTTATTAATTAATTAAAATGTCATGTTTTATGTAATATTCTTACCATTCCATTAAGTGTAGGCTATTATTAATACAATAAATAAAGCAATAATGATGGCAAAACGAAGTAATAGCATACTTGTAGATTTAAAACTAAAATCGGCAGTAGGTGGTAATGAATGGATTATTAATAACTGACTGTCCATGTTGTTCAAAGCTGCAGATTCCTTCACTAGCCAAACAGATGCTTGGAGATGCACTCCAGTTGTGTTGCGGATTTAATTGGAACTATTATTATTTCATTGTAAAATATAAAAAACTACTTTGACAATATTGTTTTTGAAATGTAGGTTACAGTTAAAATGTTAAATGTTCATTTAATATTGCCTTTTTTGTTGAACTGTCATTTATAATCAATGTCACATTTGCAATCGTTTGGATATTCAGGGAAAATTGCATTCTTATACAATAACTCGCACAGGGTGTTTCTGTATCAATGAGAGTTTCTTAAATCGATCTCAATGTACAGTCCAACAATAGGCTATTTGATCTTCATGCTATTAAGTGCTACAAATCTACTTTAAAGAAACAATGAACAACAGCGCGATTTGCTAAAGCAGCATCCTGTTATATGCCCGCTGCTTGTGTGGATGCAGTCAGTTCTGACCGCAAAAGATCAGGTAATTTAAAGTTATTTGACTGTTTACGGCACTCCCATTTTCCTGTTTTTATAATAGAAACGGCATTTGCTTGTAAGAAACAGATACTTGGTTTTAATGTTACTTTAAGTTAGAATTAAAATACTGCCAAAATTGAGCTTTTTGTTCGTACCCCCTCCGTGCATCCTCACGTAGCCTACCCCCAGGATAATGAACAGACATGGGTCACATTTGAAATAAACACTAAAGATATTTACATTTATGCATTTAGCAGACGCTTTTATCCAAAGCAACTTACAATTGCATACAGGTTATACATTTTCATTAGTGTGTGTGTTCCTGGGAATCGAACCCACAACGTTTTGCGCTGCTGACGCAATGCTCTACCACTGAGCTACACAGGAACTTCAGATATACAGTATATCTCAGTAAAGATAGACAGTGCCGAGTTCAAACAGACGATATGGAACTGAATGAACATACCTGAAACAGTTTTTGTAACATTATAATTTTCTGGTTTATGCAGTCCTCACGCAGAACACAGCGCAGTGAAGTGAGCGAGTTTCTTCTCATCAATATTGCGGACCGAGCCTTTAATGAACCGTCACTCTGAAACCATCTCTGTTATTGCAACTAGTGCGCGCCCGGGTTTCAAAACACGCAACACGTGTTTTAAATCGCGGCCTTTGTGATTCAAAAATCGCACTAAGCAATATCGCAACGCATAATTAAAGTTGGTATATCGTGCAGCCCTAGACTGAACTGTATGTCATTGAAATGCAAATTAAGCTGCAGCCAAGTGACTGTACAACTCACATTGTCCCACTCTGCGACTCACAAGTGCGTCACGATCCACAGTTTTAAAACCACAGCTCTAGATGGCGCAGTCTGAAAGTCCTTTATATTCAATCTGCTAGCATTCATATGATTTACTACATGGCACAAGCTGACTGGCCTCTGCTTTCTGAACATTTCAATAGTCTGGCTCAGTGTTTTTTGTAAGACGGTCCTGCAGTATGCTATAAGAGTTCCTCTGAAACCCTCCACCTCCCCCAGCACCACCTGTCTAGATCTGCTACAGGATTTATGTAGACATATTCATGCAGCAGCAGCATATCTTACTTGCTTAGAGCAGCATCTGTGTATCTAGTGGTATTATCTAGTCTACAGGTTTACTCAGTCAGCTGCATGCATAGTAGATCTAGACCAAATAGACGAAGGCCCTGATCAGACAATGCATTTTTTTTTTGCAGTGAGGCACCTTTTTAAAATTGTTTTCTATTGGTAGTAAGCATTTTGCGTGTTGTTTAAGCACCCAAGCGCCTCGCATTTAAGCCACAGGCCTTAGTGTATTTGTAGGCGCCTTGCATTTTTGTAGGAGCGCTCCTAGCCCTCAAATTGAAAAAAAGGAGCTCTGAGATGAAAAGCATCAAACGTCATTCGTATTTTTTCCATTGTCCAATCAAATTAATAGAGAGGTGGGCTTTCCTTTGTGGAGATGGAAGTTTATAGTTGCTTGGAAAGTCCGGAGACTGCAACGATGGAGGAGAAACTTGTCGTGTCTGTCGCAGGAATTTTTAAGGTTTCTGCTAATATGACAGTTTACTTAACAGCAAACCAAAGATTTTAAAGCACTTGCGCTTGCTTTAATCCTTGATCAGACCGACAGGGCAGCTGATTCGGTGGTTGCCTAGCAACATAAACAAACCGCAGAGCACTGCTCTTTTCTAAATAAATAAAAAAGTCAAGCAAAAAAAGGCAGAGCAGTGCACCTCATGTTTTCAAACCTGAAAAACACGTTCTATCTGATCGGGGACTAACGCTGTTATATCCATCAGCATGTTAAACTATTCAGAGAGTTGTCATGTTTGAACTGGTGTTACTACATGTCTAAGGCTTGATTAACACATTAAATATATTGTGTTTGAAGTTCACTGCAGCAAGAGCACCAGAGACCAATGCAAACATGACTAAAGTCTCTTCTACTGATTTATTTTTAATTTGTTAAATATTAAAACTTGAAAACAAGCCCCTTGTGTTACCAACCAAAAAAAACAAAGATGAAAAGTTGACTGTGGGTGAATGCGTGTGAGGGTCAGATCTTGTCCTCTGTTGTGGGGTTTAGAGCTTAGGGTATAGAAAATATAATTACATTAGCATACTACAAAAACAGCAGAAGAGATAAGGCAGATCAGACAATCCCAAAATGCACTGCTACAAGCTGAAATAAAAATAAATCCAAAGCAGATAAAAACAGATTACACATTGATTTTAAATACTTATACAAATTCCATTTAAAAAAGGTCACACTTTAGTTTGAGGACCTATCAGCTATGACTTCTGCCTCAATAAAACCCCTAATGCTGCTTATTAATAGCTAGTAAGGTAGTTTTTAAGTTTAGGTATGGGTGGATTAAGGGATCTAAAATATGGTCATGAAGAATGAGACATTAATATGTGATTTATAAGTACTAATTAAACAGCCAATATGCTAGTAATATTCGGTAACACTTTATGAACATTATATTGACAATAAGTACCCTTAAATACACTCGTTAGAGTATTAGTAGACCGTCTGATTAATATCTGCTAACTCTTTTTTTGAGATGGTGTCTACTGACTATGACTAACTTTGCAAGTACATGTCATCTTATTCTAACCCTAACACAACCAGTTACTAATACTCTACCAATACTCTGTAGAGATCTAGAAAGTATGTAGGTGCAATGTTACTTATAGTCAACAGAATGTGTTAAAGGGACCATCAAAACGTGTACAAATGTGTAACCTAATATTCATGCTAATAAGCAGCTAGATAATAGTGAGAATTGGACCCTAAACTAAAGTGTTACCAAAAAATAAGTACTGAGTAATTGTAGTTAACAACATGAACTAACTGGTTTAAGTTTAGGAGTAGGGTTTGGTTTAGGGTTAGTTGCTTGTAATTATGCATTATTTACATGCACTGTAAATACATGTAACATATAAATGTCAGATAGTCATATTATTAAAATAAAGAAATGTTGTTTAACTTTCTAAATGTGCAAACAGATTTCTTTGGTCGGGGTAGTCAACCAAATGTGTGTGTGTGTGTGTGTGTGTGTGTGTGTATCTGTTATTTCTTACATTCTGGGAACCAAATGTAAATGTTCAGCTTATGGGAGCATTTTTTGGTCCCCATGAGGAAAACAGCTTACAAATCATACAGAATTAAGTTTATTTGAAAATCAAAAAATGCTAGTTTTGTGTGAGAGGTTGATTTAGGATTAGGAGATAAAAAATATGGTCTGTACAGTATACAAACCATTATGTCTATGAAATGTCCCCATACAACATGGAAACCAGTGTGAGTGAGTGTGTTTGTATGCGCACATGTTTGCAGCATTTTGGGGGACAAAACTGTCCTTAAAAGTGTCAACAACTCTCTTCATAGATGTCCTTATTCACTAAATTGATTCTTAAATACTTTGTACGGTTGTTTAGAAGCCTAAAGTGTGACTCCTTTTAGGGGTTGATTTAGTCTATAGTAATTACCGTGTGTGTGTGTGTGTGTGTGTGTGTGTGTGTGTGTTTTTTGTATGCGCGTGTGTGCGTGCGTGCATGTGCGTGTGATAGAGGAACAGCTGCCAGGCTTTTACAATAGTTCTGTGGAATTTGGCTGATTTGGTATTCATGAAATCGGGCTCTGGACTTGAGATGCTGTCCCCCAGGCTGTCATGCGTGTTTCCGTCAGAGAAATATCCCCCTACAGTACACAGTCTAGCTATTGAGACTGTCTCTCTCACACGAAACACACACACACTGCAAACACAAACATCTCATGTCTCTGAATTGTTTACAGAGAAAATGATTCACATCTTCAAGCAAAGTTCACCCAAAAATTAAAATCCAGCCAATTCATGTCATTTCAAATTCATAACTTTCCTTCGAACACAAAACCCAAAATGAGAAATTTTGAAGAATGCACTTTTTGTTCTTTTTCCAAGCAGTGAATCAGTAAGGGATTCAAAAGGCATGCAAAATAACCATAAAAATGTCATAAATGTAGTCCAAAAGTAGCAAACCTAACCCTATGTACATATCTCACCGGTAATCTTTCTCTCCAGTGAGCTGTTAACCACTCAGTGGGTTCACTGTGAATGAACCTTTCACAAAATGATTCATTAAGACCAGTTCTGTAAACCAAACTGTAAGCTAACCTTCTGTAATTGGATCTCTTTAAGAAATTAAGTCAATGAGGGTTGATGAATGATGACAGAATTTTGTCTATACTTTTAATTGTTTATTAATTGAATTGCACAGAGCCTTCCTGTGGTGTGTGTCTGTTGTTGGGACTGTGGCAACTTGCTGCGCTTAATCTACTGTATATGGTGACAGCTCCAAAATGCATCACAGTGTCACTTGTGTATATCATTAATTTTGTATGGTTAATAGGCAAATATATTTACACTTACAAACAATAGTATAAGGCACTGCACAACAAGCCTCCTAACTTCTGTTTGGACTGCTCAAAATACATTCAACCCTGCTCTGAACACTCCTGAAAATAGCTATGTGTGATTCTGAGGTTGACAGAAACTATGAGTGGAAACTATAAACTATGTCTCTTTTGCACCATATACAGATTAAGTCAAAAGTTTACATACCCCTTGCAGAATCTGCAAAATGTTGATTATTATAATGTATGATTTTTATAAATTCAACTAATATTTTATTTTGTGGACTACATGTAAACATCTTTTATGTGAAATATCTTATTCAGGTCAGTACTAAATAAACAATAGCATGCATTTTGTATGATCTATCTTACTTGGTAAAATAAAAAACATTTAGCAGATTCTGCAAGGTGTATGTAATCTTTTGACTTCAACTGTATGTCAATGCAACCCACATCATTGGAGATATGCGAGATTTCATTTCTCAGCCACGCAAAAACACTCTCCAGCTGATGCTGCCTGGTGTGATATTTACATTCATTTATATTTACACCACAAAAACATATTTTGAATCAGTATTTTTATCTGGTTTTCAAAGTAAAAACAAATCTAACCACCCTTAAATTTAGATAAATCTTTTAAGAAACAAAATTTAATAAGTTATCAAAACTGAATATTCGAATATTCACATTGACCGCAATAAGTATTTCATCACTAAAGCCACCTAAAAAAACATATACCTACCATGTACTAACATCATACACTTGTGTTTTTACTGTGTAACTACATGTTGTTCTGGAAAATTACCACATTTACTTCAAATGTGTTTGAGTTATGGTTAGGATTATAGGGGTTAGAGTTACGTTTGGGGGGATTAGCATTAGGATTATAGGGTTAAAAATCAGTTTGGGGATAAGGTTAGCATTAGGATTATAGTGTTTAGATTTAGGTTTTTGGCAAGAGTAGGCTCAGGATTATGATTATAAGGGATAGAGATCAGTTTGGGGGAAATGGTAAGGTCAGGATTAAGATTATAGGAGTTAGAGGTCAGTTTTGGGTTAAGGGTAAAATCAGGATTAGGTTTATAGGTGTTAGAGTTAGGTTTTGGATTAGGGGTAGGGATAGGGTTAGGATCAGAGCGAGTATATGTAATGGTCAGTCGCCAGTTGGCGGGTACAACTTTTACGAATTATAACAATGCAATGTAGTGAGAACAACAGGTGTTTTTAAAGAGATTCACTGTTTCTGATATAAGCGAATAAAATAATATTTTCAGAAGATGAGATCATCGTGATTGGTTAGCTGTCCTGTCATACACGTCAAGAGCGAATCAAATATAAATGGGCTAATAAGGTCAGAGCATTGATTGGCTAACTTGATTGTATTGTAGGCACGGTTTTACATAACTTTTACCTAAGAAAATATTGCTGCTTTATTTAACTTTTCCTTTCTTTACTCAACGTAAACCGAGAATGTGGCGACATATACCTGGGGTTACGCCGCCAAGATGGAAACATGATGAACAAACATCAGAAAGTCATGATGGTTCTCAGCGTTTTAGTGAGATATGGCGTTTCACTGACGATGGATCAAAGAGAGACTGAATTTTATTTGATACCACGACTAACACGATGGTCTGCTCTGTTTGCCAAAAACATGCCAAGGACAAGAATCTCAACCATTCATTTGTTTTAGGGACAAAAACATTTAACTCAAAAACGTTAAAGAACACAAAAAGTCCTGGTTCTACAAACACTGCGTTGCACAGGCCATGTCTTTACCTGCCTTGCCAACTCTGACAGTCAAGGCTCTGACCACACTTCAGGAGCAGACCAAGATGAAGGATATGTTTGGCACAGTGCATGCCCTTGCGAGGAAGGGGGTCTCTATCCGACTTTGTCTGGATATGCAAGTGAGTATTATTTATTAAATAAGATCTAGCTACTTAGTTTAATCAATGTACACAATATATGCTCATATACTCATTCTTTATTTTTTCCTTTCACATTTTAGAATGATAGTAATTAATATGATGGCTACGGGCACAGTTGTATGTCTTTAAATTAATTTAAATCATTTAAGCATTAATATAAAATTACATGACTGACATTTTAAATTGAGAACTTTACAAGGTTTGTTAACATTAGTTAACTAGGCTTAGTAAACATGAACTAACAATGGACAGTACTACTTGTACAGCATTTATAAATCATCTAAGTCAACGTTTCCCAATCCCAATTGAATCGATAAGCCCCTCCCCTTGAACAGACTAGCCAATGGCAGTCGAGTATCAGTTGCACGAGGAGCGGATCTCAGACATCTTTAGGTTTCAGCTCCATAGAGAAACATTGGAGGATGCGAAGCTCACATCGGTTTTATGGGGTTTATGCTTCAAAAATGGAAAAACCGATGTGGCTGGGGTACTTGTAATACTGATTCCAGATATCCTGAGAGTATTGGCAATATCATTTATTTTATTACATTTCCTGAATCCAAACAAAATAGAGCAAAATGTCCCTAAGTATTCAACCCCAATACAAACGAAGACAAAAATGTTTATTCTCTGGTTGTCATACACTCATTAAGTTACAATTGTCATCTGCTCAAGCAGAACGTTAATACTATCTTGAGCTTTAGTACGGTATCTCTGGCTAAAACTAGCTAACGTTAAAGTTAGTGAGTCCACGCTCAATCTAAATAGCAGACTGTTCTTGTGTCTTGTACAGTGTAGGTCAAAAACACATAAACGAAGGTCTACATTTCACTGTCTCTTCATATTAAACTGGTTAAATGTACATTAATTGAATCGTACCCTGCGATAAATTAACAGTGTTGATCCTGCATGTTGTCATTCCGTGATCGTGATGACCGACCGTAATATGAGACTTCCCCCCGCTTGCATTGTGATCTGTAAACCCTCGCTTCGAGTTACCCACCGTAGGCTATTTATTGTCAAATATTTTATAACTCTCCCCATGGAATATTTAATTCCAATTTATTGTCCTTTTGTGTCCAAAATTGTGCAAAAACATAGTGGGACAAGGTTTTCACACTGCAGCTGTCATTGTAAGACAGTGAGCAGCTCTGTTTGTTTGTCCGAGGGAGCAACAGTAACTAAGGGGGGCGGGGCTTACCGATGGGTCAATTGTATGCTTATTAACTAACATTAATAAAGATTAGTCAATGTAAAAATATGTTCCTTGCCAGTTCATGTCAGCTAAGGCATAATTAATGTTAACCAAATAGACCTTATTGTAAGTTTATTGTAAATTATTGTAACAAAAAGGCATTGCTGTGGGGAATACGTACAGAAATGCAACAGAAGCTAAAGTGTTCCTTCCTTACATCTCTGAGACGTAGAGAAGAAGAATAAAAGAGAGGTTGAACAGAGGTCTGTTAGAAACTGTGTGGCAGGCAGTGTGGAGTCAAAGTTTATAGGAATAAAGGTGGTGGAGAAGGCAGATTCAGAAAACATTAACAGATGCTGCCAAGGAGGCCATGGGGACATAATGAAGACTGGGAGAAGAAACTGGTAGTGATAACCACAGATGGTGTGGCTGTAATGACTGGGTCAAAAAATGGTGTTGTCTGTCGTCTAAAAAAAGAGAAAACATATGTTGTGGTAGTCTTTTGTATGGCACATCGAATTAAGCTCAGTTTCAAAGATGCAATTAAAGGCATCAGTCTTTTCCAGAGAGCTGAGGAACTTAGGTCTATACACTTTTTATCATACCAGTCTCCAAAACCGTGCAAAACACGGTTCAACGAGTTGGCACTGACTCCCCTCATGCCCACCAGAATAGGTGGTACAAGATGGTTGGTCCACCTCCTACATGCCTTTTTAGAGAATACCCTGCTATAATCCAACACCTACATCAGGTGGGCCTCTCAAATAAAATTGTTATTTTCTTAAGTTAACCTACACTCTGAAGCATTTTATGGTTGAATAATTAATTAAATGTCGTAACTGCAAGTCATAATTTGTTTAGCCAGACTGACTTACTGTACTATGATTAACCTATGTATGTTTTTTTGCAAGTTTAGATGACATCATGGTGGCCAAGGAGTCCGTGAGGTGCAGAAAAGCAAGGCCAAGAAATGAAGCAACACTGCCAAAGATGCTGCGGTGCTTAGATTTTGTGGATTTCTGTTTGACACCATGACCCATCTCAGTAGCGTGTCTGAGTCTCTGCAGAGGTCCACTACTACCATTGCAGAGCTGTCTGTCTTCCACATAGGCAATGTTGCTTAATGGGGTCAGCGGATGCAAAATTCACTTTACAAGTTGTTTGAACATAATGTGTGTTGGAAGTGTGTGTACACATCCATTCTATAATGATAAAATCCACCCAGTGTTTTTGTTTTAAATCCCTGTTTTAAAATCTTTTAAAAATCAGGCTGTTCTGAGATTCCTGTCAGTATGACGTAGTTCTGCACAGACCGCTCCCACAGTAGTTGCTTGACAAGGCCATCTTAGCTTAGACCCGCCCTGAGTGAGCTGTAAATAATCCGGTTCAGGGGAAGATAAGATGTCTCTGATTAAGCGACTGAAGTGTTTAGTTGTTGGATGTAATTATGAATATAACAGTCATCATTTACTCCTGACATCTGAGCAGTGTTGGGGAAAGTTACTTTTAAAAGTAATGCATTACAATATTGCGTTACTCCCACAAAAAGTAACTAATTACATTACTTAGTTACTTTTTATGGAAAGTAGTGTGTTATATTACTTTTGCGTTACTTTCGCGTTACTTGTTAAATATGAGCAGGGCTTGATTCTTTGTTTTTAATACAAGAAGTTATATTTATAGCAAATGTAAAAGCCTTTCACACCAAAAAGTGTAATGAATAAACCTCAGGCTGAAGGAAGAGTAAATCACGTCTGTACAGGAGAACACAGGAGAAGTTCAACACTCTTCAGCAATAAAAAACAACAACAACGAAGCACAATTGTTAGTTTATTTAAAGTAATTTTTGCTTATTAGTATAATTGAACTGGATCATCAAAGGTCAGCAGCAAACACATTGGTTAATAAAACGTGATTAGATATATTTGTTGTTTTACATATTTAATTATTGCAGGTTTGTGTCATATTCTGAGTTGTAATTCATTTTGATGAATACTGAATCTGTTTTTTGCGAGTGGGATGAATTAATACACATTCACATTTAGTCTAGATTATAACAACAGTAAGATCATGTTCACACGGCACACTGTCAGTCAATAAATGGGAAGAAAGTAACTGGCGTTACTTTTTCGAAAAAGTAACTCAGATATTTTCTAGTAATTTAAAAAGTAATGCGTTACTTTACTAGTTACTTGAAAAAAGTAATATTATTACGTAACTCGTGTTACTTGTAATGCATTACCCCTGCATCTGCATCTGAACCACTGCATCTGAGCCACTGAAGATACAGAGGATTAATGTCACTTTAATTTTGAAGGGAATGTGCTGATCCCCGGTCTACATAAATGTGTCTATGTTCGCGCAAATATTTTGTGATCCAGCTTCATTTACAGAAGAAGTGAGTATTTTTATGAATCTTTGCGAATTGCCTTTCCTAATATGAGCTAGTTAGCAAGTTTCGCAGCTGAAGTCTGAAGTTTACAGTCTGCTCGTCACTTCACGGAAGAGAGGGGCGGGGTCAGCAGAGCTCATTAGCATTTAAAGAACATGGACTATAATGGCTTGATGAAAACAGAGCTGATTTTGACATGGTAAAGTTTTACACTTAAGTGTTTTTTACACTACCATTGAGAAATTTTAACAAAAGTATGTTATAGACTTTTCATTAAGACCCAAAATAATCATATCAATTTGTGTAAAATGGGCATCCGATTACCCCTTTAAGTATAAAACCAGGTATGCCCTGTAATCTATCTAATACGGTATCTTTATATGTTAAAAGAAAACATTTACAGATAACACATCAAATAAGCAAGGAAAGTTTATTTATAGAATGATCAATGATGAAGGCCACAATCTCCAGCATGTTTAAAGGCATATCCTTGATTAAGAGTGAAGGTGTAAACAGGCTCCTTATCTCGCTTAGTGAGATGGTGATTAACAGGCTTCTTGAGAGTATTGGAGACATGTTCAGGGATGTAAGCACTAAGCACAATGTGTTCTGATGGCTACAAAACTGACCAACTTCAATAATTGTCCAGAGTCGAGAAATAGGATGTTTGTTCTCAGCTCGTGCTCAGTACACAGGACAGAATTAGGACTAGATAGGTCTGTACACATTACTGTGTGTATTCATAGCTCTGATGCATGACCCTATTATTTATTTCAGATTTTGGAGATGCAGAGTGTTTTGGTTGACCACTTTTCCCCAGTCCTTTCATCCCCTGAAGTTATTCAAGACCAGTGGACCATGCTGAAATCAAAGCTGTATCTTGAGCCCCAGCAACTAAAAACCCTGACTTGGGTGAACATAAATCCGACATCACAGAACAACCTACCCGGACATTCTAGAGCTTATGGATCTAGTTCTGGCTATCCCGGCATCCCTGCAGTGTGAGAGGGGATTTAATGTAGACTGGCGGTCTAGCCTAAAACCAGAGACCCTATCTGACCTAATTGTGCATCTTTCATCTCCAAGTATTTCTGAGTACGATCCCAGTCCTGCTGTTGAAAGTGTAGCTTTAAGATTTTAGTGGGTCAGAGTTTTGGGGTAAGGTTTGGATTAGGATTATAAGGGTTAGATTTAGGTTTTAAGTGAAGGATAAATTTAGGGTTAGGTCTTGCTAGGTTTTGGAATAAGGGTCCTCAAATGTAATACACTGTACATTCCCTGTATAAAAGACAAATAATTTAACATCTTCCCAAGTACATTTTTACTTTCCCTGCCAAACACGGAATTGTACGGGTTTCCACAGTCTCGCTGTCATACACTAGTGTTATACACTGTTACGCATCTCCTGAATGAGTCTTGAATGTGCAGATCAAAAACACAGACCAGGAAGATGCGGAAAAGAGCGATCTCATATGTATGCATATGCATTAGGGGTTGAACAACTTCTGATTTTTTAAAGTCGACTTTTATGTGATGAAAGTCAAGTCGAAGTCGACTAGTCGCTGATGATGTCATTAATGAACAAATAAGTCTGGAGCTCGTTCTAAATCAGATCTAAATCAGATACAGATGAGTAGTACAGTGAAGATTACATTCATATGAATGAATATTAGTGAGAGCGGTTGCGTGTGAATAAATTCTACCTGGCAGCATCTCTCTACTAGTAGTGAAGCTGTGGGATTTAGTTATTTAGAAATATATGCTTGAACTTTTCAGTTTCTACTTTACTGAGGAATCACAGAACAGTGTTGACAATACGTTTTTGCGCTGAATGATTCTGTGCGCGTTCTGCGCGTGTTGTATTGTACGCTGTCTGTAGCCTATGTGTGTGTGTTAGTGCAGCAGTGCGTTAGATTATAACGTGATTAACTTACCTGTACAATAAGCTGTTTAAAACCATGCATTCTGCCGTTCAATTTCCAGCATCCAGTAATATAATCACATGTCTTGTGGAGCGCGATTAGAGTATGAATTAGTTTGTAATTTTAACTGTTTGGAAATGGAGCGTAAATATGGATTTATTATCCTACTGCGCCTTCTATAGGACCAGCGACTTGTCGACTTCAAGCTTAAAGCATCATGGCAGAGCACTGAAGTCAACTAGTCGACTAGTCGATTAGTCTGTGCAACCCCTAATATGCATATTAAAATAATTAATTAAGCTTTTTTCTCAAAATGTTGCTTTTTTATGCAACCTACCTACATTCATACTTTAGGTGCACACTCACCCTCTCCTCCTCCTCCCTCATGTCAGGCATGGTGCTGACGCACAGTGTAACTGCTGTAATGGCCACAAAGACCACCGAAAGGCAGGCGAAGATTTTCCCAGGAATCCCGGAGTGAGGGTTTTCCACCATGTCTCTAAGGCTGTGCATGCACCCAGCCAGACGCCCCTCCTCTGGGCTCCTGTCCGCCGGCGCCTCCTCATAGGAATGTGGCGAGGTCAACTCAACATCTTCCTCCTCCTGCCGGAGTCTCTCTCGCTGCTCCTCCTGCCGAAGACGGAGCTTTCTCAAGCAGCACCACTCCAGACTGGCCTCCTCCACACCCCAATACAACAGTTCCTCCTGAAAGGAGAGCGCGCACATCTCCCGCAGCAGACGAAGCTTCCCGGCCGCCAGGAACGTGACGATGGAGCGGAAGGCGCTGGGGCTTCGGTCGAAGAAGAACTCGTTGCAGTTTGCATCATAGTCATCACACAAATCGAGGATTTCCTCAGCATTGCTGCAGCTGCGTAACTTCCCCAAACGCGTAAATGGGAACTCCTCAAGAGTGGACCATGGTATGCTATAACGGATGCCACCCACATTGATGATGGCGGTGCGGTCGACTAAAGCACCCTCGCTCTCTCCAGCTCCTCGATTCCGGAGCACCTCGTCCTCCTGTACGCCGGGCTTGCACTGCAATTGGGCGCGTTTGTAAAACACACCTTTTTTGCTGCTGATTTCATGCCGATCCTCCAAAGGGTTAAAGTGGAAGGAGGTAAACTGATGATCGGTGCTGCCTGCTAGGAAAGCCACCTCTTGGTACATCTCTGCTGTGCGTGGCTGTGCAGGCTGTACACTTCCACAGATTCACAATCTAGCAGGTCAAGGTGGCCATCATGGATGAGCTCTGAGAGATAAAGAGGAAGATTTTAATGAAGACTTACTTTATAGTTCCAGCTCCAGGTTGCTAAGGGACACAATGCAACAAAATTAGCACAGAAAACAACAGATTAATTGGTCCAGATATATCCAAAACTCAATGCTCAACAACACAAAGAAAATGGTCCCTTGTATACTGCACATATTTAAAGGAAAAGTTTGCTGATTTTCAACCTGCCTTTGTGTTATTAATTTCAGAAGCATATGGAAATGAACACTATTAACTCTTTCCCCGCCATTGACGAGATATCTTTTATGAGAAAACGCAAAGACGAGATTTTACGGCTTCCCGGTTTTTTAATGTTATACGGTTGGGGGCGCTATTACACATCTTCTGTATGAGACCAGAATCTCCCGATCAAAAACACAGCAAAGGAAGTCGCAGAAACGAGTGATCTCATATTTAAGCAGATGCATAGAAAAATTATGCGATCATCAACAATAAACAGCATATAAATATAAAATGCCTAATGTTACCGAGTGTAATGTTGATCCAGGAAGTGATAAAGGACTGTGCAAGCTTTGGGGTGGAAGTGACCCACTGCATCTATGCTTTGTTCACCGAACTGAATATGATCCAGTGTAGTCTTTGATATAAATGCAATTTATTTTAGCTTTTTACTTAAAATGTTGCTTTTTTTAATGAAACTTACCTACATTCAAGTATTGATTAAAAATACATTTTAGTTTTGTTCTTTATTTTGATGTATTACATGTTCAGATATTCATATAAAAAAATATTCTGGGGCCATGAACATGTAATGTAAATGATCAGAAATGTAGGCAGTGGCTTGCAACTTTTTTCAAAAACACTGGCAGGGAAAGAGTTAATATTTAAGAGTTAATAATATTTTATATGTAAAAACTTGCTTTGCAAATATGTTTATTATTTATCATTTATACTAAATATATTTATTATATAACATTTCAAATATATTTAAATATATGACACAAGTTTCAATAGAAATTACATAAAATTGTATATATTTTAGTACCTTTATGCTTGTCAGTATCTTTATTTTAAAGACCAGTTATGAAATTACATAGAAAGATGTATTGAAGTCCTTCTTGAGTGGGTCAAAAAAGTGCTATAAAGTAAACTGCATTTAATATCAATTTAAACTACAACACATTTTGATTTAATTGCGACTAAAATGCAACTTAGTTCTGAAAATATTACATTTAGTTCACACCTAAGTATTCTAAAGTATATTATTTCCGCAGTAAGTACTCTTTTTAAAAGTATATATACTAGTCATATGTCATATAGATTATTTTTCTGATACGTTCATGGTGTTTTTGCTTCATTTTTGTCATCATTCATTGTAATTGCATTGAAATTGCATGATGACTGCATTGAAGAAAAAGGCCATTGCATTATACCTACTCTACATTAAATCCTAAATGCAGTTGAATTCCATTTCTTCAAAAACTACTCCAGTTTTCTCTGCTCTAAAGATGGTGAGTGAAAAAGAGTACTGTCTCAAGGGCAATAACGCTCATCGAAAAATATGTAATGAATGCATAAAAGTTGTCAAAATTCATACTGATATATTCTTTGTATCAGTCTCCTAATGCAACATCACATTCTCCTGACATATTTGCACAAGTTCTTTTTCAATCAGGTTCTACCATAGGCTTCTACCATGCTCACAATTCACGGGACGCGGTAAATTCATGTCACAACACAAGTTGACTCTCAAAGCAAGGAATTAATTTTGATGTTTTCTTTTCTATTCATGGATAAGTTCCTAAATGATCCATGTTCTCTACATAATGGCAGAGTAAGGTCCAGTGCTCTCAAATGAACATGGGTATAGTTAGTTTGACTGACTAGTGTGACTTTATGAAACAGACCTTCTCACGCCGGAGGATTCAGTAATTCTGAGAAACGCCATCGGTTCAAGGGCTAGTCAACCATTTGTGAAATTAAAGGATAATGTATTCAAACAGCATATCTGAGATGATTTTTGTCTCCCTTCTTATGCATATTTAATGAATAAATACTGGTGCTATCATGGTGGATGTTAATAAACATCAAGTAGCAGCAGACACAATTTTAAAGTTCACCCAAATCAAATATTTCTATCCAAAATTTCCCTCCAATTTATATTATAAATGCAATCTCTTTTAGCATGACTTCTCTACACGTAAGATGTAAGCAGTAACTATAGAAACTTTTGAGCATTATACATGATTCTGTCTCGTCTGGGCTTTAATTTAATTTCTTAACATGTTGTTTGAGTTCGGAGGCCTCTGACAATCCAAATGAATCACTGTCGAACTGAAACAGTGCTGAGAAAGATGCCATGTGTTACCGCTCGATCCATGAGTCAATATATGACCCAGCATTTCCTGCATGAAGCTCATACTGTCATCATATGAGCGCAAACTGCACATAATGTGCCAGTTAATGTAGGCGCAAGGCGTTTTTAAAAATGCAAATGAGCCAGACTTTTCTCTTGTCCAAAGATGACACTATAGGAAGCAATGTCTGTGTATGATACACAATGCATTTGAGTAAAGCAGAGCAATGTGACAGATCTTTCCCAGGTCAGGTGACTTTAACCCTAGTCTAGTGAATATAAAGCAGTAAAAAAATAAACAGTTTTTGGTCCTTTATTTCAAGCTCCAATTATCGCTATTAACAAACCTTTTGTTTCAATAAACTCCAAATGTGCTGCTTATTAATAGTTAGAAAGGTAGCTGTTCAGTTTAGGTATTGAGTGGGGTTAGGGATGTAGAATATGCTCATGCAGAATATGTGCTTTATAAGCACTTATAAACAGCCAATACGTTATTAATAGGCATGCTAATAAGCAACTAGTTAATAGTGAGAATTGGTCCCTATACTAAAGTGTTTTCAAATTTTGTAAAATGTAATTTATTCCTGTGATGCAAATCTGAATTTTCCAAAATTTCCACAAAAAACGAATAAAAATATTGTTTTGCATGTCATACATTACAGTATTGTTTCAAAGTAACTTGTAAGTTAAGTCCATACAAACTATATAACTTCACAGACATGCTGTTATTCTGGTCTTGGTGGAAGCGCAGAGGCAGCTGCTTTATTAAAGCGAGGTCTGTGGATTTTAGGGGTAACAAGGAGGTCAAAAACACAGAGAATGTCTGAAAGAGTGTTCACTGATTTATGCCAGCTAGCGCTCGGGGGAAGTGCTGAAGTACAGTGGATTTGAGCATCAGTCCGATCTGACAGTCATGTCTCCACGCTCTTCTGAATTTAAAGCAAGTCTTTCTCTCACCACACCAGACAGAATGGCTTTCTATTATGTCTTCAAGTCATTCATAGATTATTGCATTTGTATACTGAAAAGGGTAAGTATTAAATATTACAGAAATAAACATTAAATTGATCAAAAATGACAGTAAATAGACATTTATACATTTTTTTCAATTCAAATACATCACAAAAATATGAAGCAGAACAACAGCTTCCATCATTAATTATACGAAATATTTCACTGAAGACTAGACACTGAGAACTGGAGTAATGATACAAAAATGTAGCTTTGCATCACGGAAATACATTGCAATTTAAAATATATTCAAATAAAAAACTGTTATTTTAAATTATAATAATATATATGTCACAATATTATTTCGTTTTACTGTATTTTGGACAACTAAATGCAATACTGCTGCGCATAAGAGACTTAACACAACAAAAGTTTTCATCATTTTCATGGTAAAACACTACACAAATACTACAGTAAAAGACTTTACTATATGGTCAAAAGCCTGATCGAATGGGACATTTAATGTCATTTTATAGTAAAATACTGTACAGTTTTTGAAAGTGATTTATGTTTTATGTTCAGTCCATAAAACCTTAAAATAGTTATTTCAGTAATGTTCTGGCAACCCCTGTTGTTTTTTACTGTAATTGTATTTTACAGTGCAGTAGTAAATAGATAGGTCCTGTATACATTTATACAGTATATAAACAGATGTATTCTGGTGTATAATGAAACATACTGTAAACATGCACAACAGAAGTGAAAACATTTCAATGAATTTGCCTTAAGACAAAGAGTGTAAGAGACCGTGGGCAGATCTGTCTGCTAGCTCTTTCTTTCTTACTTTTCTTTCCCACAACTGTTTGCTCTATTAATCACATTCACAATCACTGAGAATCCACTCTATTCCTTTAGTCCTGTGGGTCTGTATTGAGATCTATAGAAGCGATGGTAAAAGACCGTGGAGACTGTCATCACTATTAGCAATCAGCACAGATCAATTCCAAGATGCCTGTAACATTGATTTCCATTTTGTGAGCTTCATAACAGCACACAGGAGACTGCAGGTCTCCGTACAGACGTATGAAAGCACAAGCCACACACACTCTCCAGCTCAGACAGACGCGAGAGGTGAAAAGCTAGATGTTGGGCTGCCGTACAGGAGCCTGTATGAGTGATGGTGCTGATGATGAGCTGCGGTGCTGTGTGTCTCTCGGGGAAGATGAAATTCAATAGTGCTGATGGGGAGATTTCTGCAATGGCACTTTGAGTTAGAGACTTATAAAGACACTCATGAATCAATATGAGCTATTGGTGCTTGCTCTTAATAGATGCCGACGCTATTCACGCTGCTGTGCTGTAAAACGAATGGGAAGACAATAAGTGCATTGTTTTTCTGTCACTCAGTTTTAGTTTTACGTCTGCAGTGATGATGAGTTGTGCTGCTAGGTCACCCTTAAAAAGTTTATAATAAGTACTCTTAACAATTGAACAATAAAACACAGTTAAAGTGCCAGTGTTTCTCAACCAAAAGAGCATCATGTATTTTATTTATTTTAATGTTGATACAGATATCAAATGTATCATATTTCAATATATTATCTTAATTTTAATGTTTGTTACATATAAGACTCAATAAAAATGACACTTTTGTCATAATGTATACTTGCTTCTATCCGAATCATCTTACATTGCATTCAAGGTTCAAGCTGCAATTGTTATCAGTTCAGTGCATTCTCCTAGAATCGAACCCATTATCAAAGTGTTGCAAGCAACGTGGACAGAATATGTAATATGTAAAATTCTGCAAAAAAACATGCGCACATCACACTCCGATTAAAATGGCAATTTAGACACTATAAATTGAATCATTTCAAATAAACCTCTGCTGGATAAGTGTGACAGGTTTGGGGTCCGTTTTGTTTCTAATTAAGGGGTCATTTCTCTCAGCAGACAAAGCTGTCAGTTCATCAGGATTATTGACAAATTAATTCAATGCATGAAGTAGGACAGAAAAACCAAGGGAGTGTCAAGAAGTTTGAAGTGGCAAGAAAAGGTAAGTTTATCCTTGTTATGTTTTAACACTTTAACACAGCAAGAGTGATGCATGTACAGTAGTGCATCTATAGAAATCCCATGTCAGGTCTACAGTCAGAACTGTAAGATATTTTGGACATATATCAAACATAGCATTTATTTAAAGCTTTTTGATCATTAAGAGAGAGTGTTAATAGCCATTGTACCGAATGTACTTAACGTCACGAGTTAGACTGAAACCGCTGTTTCACCAGCTCATGATGATAAATATGCCATTCAAGTTTACCCAAATGTCATCCAACATTCAAAGGACTTGTACTATGCAAGCCACTAAAAATAAACATGTTAATTATGTACATGTAATAGTATGTAATAGCAGGTCAGTGGTCTTTTCACAAGTCTCAGCAGATATGCAGATCAACTCACTCTCTCTTGTATCAAACACACGTGTTTCTGTTGTTCATTCTTTCACTTTGATCACAATTTAAATCAAATAATCAGGGGATCTTTTTGTACTTATCCACAGTAATTATTCATTCATTTCAGTCTTTTATTATTAACATGAAAATATGACACTCCTAACTTATTGAATGTACAAATAATGATCTGGTAAGCATTATATAATACAGTCATATTAAAATATTATAAAGTGGCCATAAAACTCACAATAGGTGTCATAGGTGTTTTCACCACTTAAATTCATCAAGCTTTTAGTTTACCTCTTCATTTCAAATAAATCATATTGTTTTTGGATAACTGATACGACAAGGATTCTTCAGTGTGGTGGTAAAACGAAGCGGTGTTTTTATTAAACATATTTCTGACATGAATATTCATTCTTAATTATGTAACTTTATAGTTTTCAATCTTGATTTGTCTGAAATCACCCGGCTCTCGTCCAAGACCAGTTCAGGCACAGAGAAACAGAACAGCGTAAAAGAAATGAAACGCGTTAATAAAGGCTGTGTATGGCGAAACCAAGAACGCGTTTTTGGAACTCAGGAAGATTCTAATTAACCCGCCGCGGTTACTATTGCGATATCACACACAGAAACTAACGCAAAAGGGCTGCAGGTATAAACAGACTCATTCCAAACAAGCCCAAACTCGAGAAATACCTTACTTACCCGTGTTAAGCCCACTGCTTTTGCGCTGCCCTGCTCATTTTCAGCTCCCACGTGTAAGTTGATGCAGTCGCACAGATACTTTTATCGCTTTCTCCGCATCGCTAGGTGATTTTATTCCAGCATCAGACTGACTCCAGCTCACAGCTCCTCCAAAACTGCTGAAGTTCCTCAGTCATCGTGTCAGATCCGGGTCTGTTGATGGGTGTTACTGCTGCTCTCTCTGGCGCGCGCACACTCGAGTCCCCGTCTCACCCCGAGCCTGTTTGCTTGGTAACGTCGCATTACCATGCAGAAATACATTAAAACTCTTCTCTCTCGGATTTGACGGGTTTTCTAATTAAATCATGCGCGTTATGTGTAATCCATCCTGCTGAATGCATGTGGACGAGAGCTCTTTCCAGCTAGTTTTAATACATTAAACCTGTTATTTAACTTTCTCTCTCTCTCCAATCCTTCAGTCACTCGTTCTGTTTGAATGATATTGCATATGGGCGTGCATAATGCTAATGCATAAACAAAAACAGCAATCGGCTATTTATTATTTTAGATCGTATTATTTTATATTATAACATCAACGTCGTCAATGTTACAAATAATCATAATTGTATAAACAATAACAATACGATTTCATATTAATATTAAAATCTGGACTATTTTGAAATAGTGTCTGTAATGCTGTAGCTCAGCTAGACTGGAAAATGCTTTGAAAAAATACCTGAATGAAAATAAGTTAGGTTGCATACATTACAACACGTGAATGTAAGAACACACACAATGTCAGTCTCTCTGATATTGTGTGATTCGGTTCTTCTGAAGTGGACACTGTCTGACCACTGAGGGGAGACAGAGAAGTCACCATTGAGTGACTGTCAATAACATGTCATATCCATTTTCATGTTCACTTCTGTCTTTGTATGTCAGTTATCTAAAAATGACCTTAGGATATCTGTCAGGTAATATTTGGATTTACAGCAACTTAAAATAACAGACACTAATAACTATTTGGCCTCTGCAATGCATTGATGCAGGTTATGATTCCTGTGATTCCTGCTCTGAAAGGACTGTGTGTTTCTTGAGAGAAATCAAAATGAGCTATTATCAAGAGAGCTTTGTAATTAAAGGCTGAGAGCTGGTGTGTAGAGAAACTTCTGCATGTCAGATGCTCAGCATCACACTGTTCATTATTGTTTTCTGCATGCCAAACAAACAGTGAACATTATGTAAATCATTTGAGTTTAATGAGAGCTGTGTTTGACTTGTGAGGAGGAATGTTCTGTTTTTCCTTGTATCCGCAAAGTGGATGTTATGTGACTGTACAAATTTTTGATGAGATCTGGATGGCTTATAAAATTTTCATCGCTTTGTATGCAAGTTTAAAGTCTTAAAAGTGACTCAACAGTCATACTTTTTTTGGGGGGGGCCAGAAGTTAAGTCTGTGGCTTGCTCAGAATATATAACCATCATTTTTATGAGTATACAGGGATACACCGTATCATCATTTAAATGAATATTAACCCAAAATGTTAAATGTGTTAACAATTTGCTCACCCTAAGGTCAACCACGATATAGATATGTTTGTTTATTCATGGTAACAGATTTGGAAACATTTAGCATTACATTACTTGTTCAGCAATGGATCCTCTGCAGTGAATGGGTGCCGTCAGAACGAGAGTCAAATAGCTAATAAAAACATCACGATAATCCACAAGTAATCCATCACTCCAATCCAACAATTAGTGTCTTGTAAGGTGAAAATCTGCATGTTTGTAAGAAACAAATCCATCATGTTTTTTTTTTTCAAACCATTGCTTCCGCCTAAAATAGAAGTCCATAATATTGCTTTCCCCAGTGAAAAGGTCATCTTGTCTGAATCAGGAGTGAAATCATGCTCCGTTTACAAATGAAAACAGTTCCAAACTAATATATCTGTGGATTTTGATGTGAGAGGACAACAGGAGATGTACTTTTTCACTGGAGGAAATGTTATTATGAATTATGAACTCGTAGTTTATCCAAAAGCAACTTAATCTTATAATAATGATCTTAATGATGGATTTGTTTCTTACAAACACACAGCTTTTAATTTCACAAGATGCTAATTAATGGACTGGGGTGGTATGGATTACTTGTGGATTATTGTGACGGCACCCATTCAGGATCCACCGTTGAGCAAGTCATGTAATGCTACATTTTTCCAAATCTGTGAACCATGAAGAAACAAACTCATCTTAGATGGTCTGAGGGAGAGTACATTTCCTGAAAATGTTCTTTTTTTTGCGTGACCTACTCCTTTAAGGAACATCGACAGCATGTTCGATAGAAAACAGCTGAAATGGATTAAGCAGAAGCTGTCTTGTAAGTCTTGCAGTAACAAATGTACAGTACAGGCCCAGCTGAAGTGTTGTTTGGAAGCTGTACTGCCCTTGCCCACACAAACACAAGTGACGCAAACGCAGTATTTTCTCCCGAGTGTTGCTCCTGGAGTCCCGGCGGCGATGGTTCCAGCTGACAGTGTCATAATGAGGAGCAATGCTGAGGGTAGGAGGGCTTCACTCATGTCAGATACACAAGTTAATCACACACGGAGAAAGCAAGTACTAAGTCCAAACATATATCCTCAATCAAGAGAGTCCTCCCGGCAGACCATGCTGTGGATGGCTTAGCTGTCTAAAGATGCTCACAGAGATGATAATGGTGTACGTTTGTGCATGTGAAACTAAAAACAAACTAATGTGATGTTTAGACAGCCATGCATTCAAGTAAATGTGATTACACACATGATTACACACCATAACGGTGCCACAGAGAGAACGTTTTGATCATAAACTTTTCTATAGCTGCCAAATGGCGTTCATGTGTAAGCGTCGTGTCTCAGCGTCTGTTACCTGTAAGCACAGAACTGTGGTGTTTCTGTAGTGCAGCTGAATGAAACAACAGAACTCATTCTCATTCTCCAGCGATGCAGGTTTCATGGCTGAAACATTACATTTCCATAGACTACTAAATCAGCCTGGATTTGGTACATTGGTATTACAGTAGGTTCTTTATAGTGAAGGAGTCACTCAAGTTTAAAATGAAAGTTGATTTTCACATTAAAAAGTACTTACATTTTTAAAAGTAAAGAGTGCTTAATAAATGTAAATGTTTACACACACATCAGAAAACGGACAACTATCCATACATTTCTATCAATCAGTTTATTGGAATATTATTTTTTTTTTTTTTGTGAGTCCAGAAAGAATCAGATTGTTTGAAATATATTCTCCTCCCCTATCAAAAAAACAAAAAAACGTTTTCTCTGGCTGGATGCAAATGAAAATTCACCCTATCATTTACAGTATTTTCTTCAAGTACACACATTTAATTTTTTTTTATGTTTTGACCTTGTAGTATTTAATGAAAATGTTATAACTAGACCTTCCTGTAAAAGCAACAGACTTCTCTCGGTGATGTATGCAGGTCATCAATAAGCAGCGAATTAGCAAAGTTTGTTGAGGCAAAAGTCATAATTAATAGTAGTTAGAATTGGTCCCCAAACTATGTGAGACCAAATTACTCAAATCATGACTGGAGAAACCAGATCTGCACTACCAATAATCTCAAGGTACACCTTTGTACTTTATTAAAGGGTGCATTTTACAATACATAAGCATACATAGTACCTAAGCATACTGATTATTATTCAATAGTACCAAAAGTATACAGGCTAGTACTTAAATTCTACATATTGGTAGCTTAAAGGTATTATTACCTAAAGTTTACATATTATAGCCCAATTAATATTACATATTTGTATCTCAAAGTTACATATGACACATCTATGACATATACTTAATTAAAATATGGGCAATTAAATATGCAAATATACATGTTGACTACAATTAATGGAACCCTTTGATTCTATACCCCATATATTCTATAGTATATTTTATAGTATTCTGTACTTTTCTTCTATACTCTTCTTTTATTCTATACTTTTTGCAACCGCCAAGATAACCGCTCCGAGTCTCTCCTATAATGCCTGATGAGGTTGGAGATCAGAGACCATTCTTCCATCCAGAATCTCTCCAGTCCAGATCCTTCAGAGCTACATGTTGGTGCTTCTTATCTTCAGTACACTTCACTCATTTTCTATAGAGTTCAGGTCAGGGAACTAGCATGGCCATGGCAGAACTTTCATTTTGTGCTCAGAGACCCATTTCTTTTTTTGTTGTTGATTGTCCTGTTTGCTTTGGACCATTGTCTTGATGGATTTGTAGCAGGGACAGTCAGGTTTAGGTTTTTTATCTGTTGGTATTTGATAGAATCCTTGATGTCATCAATCTGAACAAGATGTTCAAGACCTGCGGCAGAAAAACAGGCCCACAGCAATTTACGAGGCCACTCGCAAAGACAGGCATTTTGACACATAAGTGAGGTTATACAACAGGGCTGTTGAATACTTGAATCTGATTGGCTGATGAATGTTCTAAGGTGTGCAATTATTTTCTGGGAAATGCACATCTAAAATAGTTAATTACACGTATTACGTGACCAGATCACTTGTTCCACATCAAAATATTTCAGTTAGCTGTTTCAAAGGTCCTTACAACCTACAGTAGCAAAAACCCTAAAACCCTCAACAACAATGACTAAGCAAAGAAATTGTTTTGGCAAAAAATTACTGTCTATATCTCCCTTACAATTGCACACACATACATTTATATTTATGCATTTAGCAGACGCTTTTATCCAAAGCGACTTATTCAGGCTATACATTTTTTTTTACATTTGCATACTATATAGTACACACTCGCAAAGAAACATGTCAGTTCTGCTCTGATGATTATATTAGTAAAATAGTTTAGCAATTTAAAAGTTACACAACACTTCTCACAAGTGAGGTAATAATGGTGCTGTTCTTGAAGAAAATGAATTTGCAATTTCACTGTTAGTAGAAACTTTGCTCCCAAACACTGTTGAGAGATGCACAGACTCAGGTAATTCACACATGCTTAGTCTCTCTCTCTCTCTCTCTCTCTCTCTATTAACTTACTTTTTTTATCTGCTATCAACAGCTCAATTGAACCTCTGTTACTATAGCTCTAAAATTACGTTTTGAAATTAGCAACAGTGTGGGATGAGGTGCATAAGAAATGAATGCTACACTCAAGGATTCAAGGTTTTATTCATCACATACTAAATTATACAGAATATAATCAGTAGTGAAATGTAAGTCAGGTCAGGTCCGCTCAATGGACAGTACAAAATATGTAACACAACACAAGAGAATATACATAAATATAGGTAAAAATTATAAGAAAAAATAAATTGAATAAATTGTGGAATAAAATAAATGTGCAATACATACGGTATACTGTAGACTTAATAAATAATAATATAAGCAGGGATGTGCAAGAGGAATGTGCAAACAGGTTGTACCGGGTATATACATAGCAGCAATAGGGATGATGGAGAATAGTGAATGTCTTACAGTTAATTAAATTGAGTCATGTTGATGTTATTAGACCGAGTTCGAGTTTAGGAGCCTGATGGCCTGAGAGAAGAATCTCCTCCTCAGTCTCTCAGTTTTTGCCATCATGCTCCAGTAGCGCTTGCCAGAGGGCAGCAAAATGAAAATACGGTTACCGGGATGATTTGAGTCCTTGATTATTTTAGCAGAGATGGGATAGCAGACCCTGAGATGCGCTCAGCTAAGCGCACGACTCGCTGCAGAGCTTTGCAGTCCTGATTTGAGGTGTTACCCTACCACACTGAGATGCACTGAGTCAGTACACTTTCTATGGCCCCTGATTAGAAAGTTTTCAGGATTGCTGGTGAAGACCCTGGATTTCCTCAGCTGTCGCAGATGGTACAGTCTTTGCCTGGCTTTCTTAACCTGAGTCTGAATGTGTGTAGTCCAAGTCAGGTCCTCGGAGATGTTTACACCGAGGTACTTGAAGTACTCACCCTCTCCACAGGGGCCCCAATGATCATAAGAGGAGTGTAGGGCCGTTGCTGTCTCTTCCTGAAGTCCACGATCAGCTCTTTAGTTTTGCTCACGTTCAGAGAGAGACAGTTGTCCTGGCACCATGATGTAAGTCTCTCTACCTCATCTAAGTATGCGGCCTCATCATTGTTGGAAATGAGGCCCAGAACCACAGTATCATCAGCAAATTTGATAATAGAAGTGGAGCTGTGAGAGGACACACAGTCGTGTGTGTAGAGAGAGTAGAGCAGGGGGCTCAGGACACAGCCCTGTGGGGCTCCTATGTTCAGGGTGATGGAGTTGGAGGTGAACTGGCCCATTTTCACCACTTGAGGTCTGGCGGTGAGGAAATCTTGAATCCAGTCGCAGAGTGAAGAGTTTAGGCCGAGGTCTGTGAGTTTAACAGTTAGCTTGATGGCACTATTTTATTGAAAGCTGAGCTATAGTCAATGAAAAGCAGCCTTACATAGTTGCCATTTTTGTTGTCAATGTGTGTAAGGTAAGAATGCAGGACCTGAGAGATGGCATCGTCAGTAGATCTATTTGGGCGATAGGCAAGCTGAAGAGGGTCCAAAGTAGCAGGGGTGGAGGAGCAAATGTGGTTCTTTAAAAGTCTCTCAAAAACCTTCATGACTGTCGATGTGAGGGCAACTGGACGATAGTCATTCAGGCAAGAGGGTTTACTGTTCTTAGGCACAGGGATGATGACAGATTTTTTAAAGGAGGTGGGAACCACAGAGGTAGCAAGGGACAAAGAATCCCATCAAGTCCGACTGCTTTCCTGACATTCACTCTCTTTAGTTCCCTCCGAACCTCGTCCTGGTGATAACATGATCAACGCTGCTCTGTCTGCTGCTTCCTGGCACTGCCGCCATTGCATTCAAAGCGGCCGTAGAAGGTGTTTAACTTTTCGGCCAGCAACGGATCTGCTCTCACCTCTGCGGAGGATTTATTTCCAAAGGAACAAATGGTCCTCAGTCCCTGCCACATGCGTCGAGAGTCATTGAGCTGAAAAACAAAACACTTCTACAGTGTGCTGTGAAGCCTAGATGATTAGACTAGTGCACGCACATTTAGAGTGCGTTCTTTCACTGCATGATTCGGCCTGTTAAAATACATTTAGAATGTTCACAAGATTGAAGATATAGAAAATGTATATATTTATATAATTTCATATAGTAAATCAGTATCACACGAAGAGTGCCAAAAATCAGCCTGATTACATATCAATTTTTTTACAACAGTTCAAAAAACAAGTTAAATAAGATACTTTATTTTTTAGACATATTTTCTATTTTGCTCTATTTCGCCAACAAAATATTTCCAAACACAGCCTCCATAGAGCTGTTTTGCATATCTGATCAACGTGACGGTGTTTCGTTCCTGAATGTATCAACCGCTTAATCGCAATGACTCTCTTAACAGTGACTTGCTGCCACCTACTGGCGGTTTAAAAAACTATTTTATAAATTTTTCATATAATTTCAAATGAGTATTCAACATTTTATGTCTTAGAAATCAAAACATTATTTCTGCATTTGTAACAGCAGGCTAAATGCTTTCATGTCCTGCATTAAACTGTGTAAATACATATATGCCACTTCAGATGTAGCTTGTGTTTCCTCTGCATTGCAAAGATGAATTTTGTTGATACTGATTTAATTTGCCTGGTAACAGCCTGAATGTCTTATTATTCTAAATAACTATTATTTTAATTAAAAACAACTAGTTTGATATTTATAGGCCTATCCCAGTGGTGTCAAATTGCAGAGCCCTGCAGAGTTTAGTTCTAGCCCTGCTCCAACACACACACCATGTAGTTTTCCAATAAGCCTAAATGATTAGATTAGCTGGATCAGATGCGTTTAATTAGGGTCATAAACTGGGCAGGGCTGTGGCCCTCCAGGTACTGAATTTGACACCTTTGGTCTATCCCATTTTTTCGTCCCTTCCACTGTAAAAATGTAACTAAGTAACTTTTACTCTGAGTAAATTTTAAGTGAGCTACTTTTTACTTGAGTAGATTTATAGACATTTACTTGTACTTAAGTAAAATTTCATTAATGTAATCGTACTTTTGCTCAGTAGAATATTTTTGTACTCTTTCCATCTCTGCTCTATACACAATAGACATTTGGACTGCTGTGTGTGTATTTGAGCACTGAGAACTGAAGAAGTGGTGCGTTCCCACGCGAAAGAGCACTTCTATCAGCACGATTCGCGCCTTCACTAACTTTAAGTTAATTGACAATGAATTGTGACTCCCGTGAAAGATGGGACATCTTGTCACTTAGTCCCTAACCCTTCGCGTTCTGTGGCTAATGTTTCCGATGGCTAGTTTGTGTTTTGATAGCCTCCACTGCAGCTGCCATACTTAGTCTAGATATAACGCCCCTCATCCAATGACAGAGCCGCACATTTTGAAAGAGAAGACAGTTAACTTAGCCTATAGGATGTATTTTGAATGTCCCGTAGTCCTCAAATAAAATTTTTAAGTCCCATCTCATCTTGTTAATGAAGACGCAGCATAAATTTTGTCATAGCTTTTATCATCAGATATGAGTTTTAGCTCATCAACGTCTCGTCTTTCTCACAGAAAAGGTATGTTGACAAATATTTTTCGTCATCGTCGACGAAATTAACACTGGCTAGGACAACATATAACAGCCACCGGAAACACCAGAGCGAGAGCTCATCTCACCAGACACATTATCCCTCTCTCCAGCATTTCCACTTCTAAGCTTCTCACAGAAAATGGAGGAACTGGTGTATGCAGGGACCAAACTCTCCCACTCTTTTGCTGCAAGCCCCCAGATATCAACTAAAAAACGGCGGGCCCCACAACCACCAACGACTGCAGGCCCAGCTCTCACAGGAGGAGGAACTGATAACAGCTCTCAGTGATATGTGTCGGGTCCCGCTATATTAGCAGCAACATTCACAAATATTTACAGAACAAGCGGAACCAGTGTGCATGTAGTCTCCTCTATTTCTGTTTTATCACGTGATAGAAAGTCTAAGGCCTTCTCAAGCCATACGGCTGACCCATCTAAGATTGCTGTAGAGACTAAATGTAAATCCATCAAGTTAGCATTTTTAAACATTCACTCACTAAAAACTAATAATTTCTAAACAATGATTTAATAACCACAAACAACCTGGATTTTATGTTATGTAGGGCCTTTTTGTCCAGGCCCTTGTCATTTCTAGGCTGGTCTACTGCAATGCTCTTCTAGCTGGACTTTCATCAAACACAATCAAGCCTCTACAAATGATTCAGAATGCAGCGGCACGCCTGGTCTTCAACGAGCCCAAAAGAGCCCATGTTACACCTCTCTTTGTCTCCTTGCACTGGCTACCAGTTGCAGCTCGCATCCAGTTCAAGACACTGATGCTTGCATATAGAACAGCCACAGACTCAGCACCCACCTACTTCCACTCACTATTACGAATCTACATCCCCTCCAGAAGCCCCGCCTACTTCCACTCACCATTACGAATTTACATCCCCTCCAGAAGCCCCGCCTACTTCCACTCACCATTACGAATCTACATCCCCTCCAGAAGTCTGAGATCTGCTAGTGAGCGACGCCTCGTGGTACTATCACAGAGAGACTCAAAATCACTCTCCAGAACATTCTCTTTCACCGTTCCTGATCTACCCCCCCCCCATCCGGACTGCTGGATCCCTGACAATCTTCAAGCAACAACTGAAAACTCATCTCTTTCTACACTACTTGACTTCATCCTAAACTTAAAAAAAACGTTATCTTTCTCTTTATCTTTATCTCCTTCCCTTGCTAGCTTGTACTTATTTGAACAATGCTTGAGACTTGGTGTTCGAGCACTTCCTCTGTCTGTTTGCCTTTTCAAGATGAATCTGGATGAATGGTTTCTTAGGATATGACAATATTTGGTAGAGATACAACTATTTGAAAATATGAAATGAGGGTGAAAAAAAATCTAAATATTGAGAAAATCGCCTTTAAAGTTGTCCAAATGAAGTCCTTATAGCAATGCATATTACTAATCAAAAATCAAGTTTTGATATATTAACGGGAGGACATTTACTAGATATATTTTGTGATTTTTGGCATAAAAGAAAAATCCACAATTTTGACCCATATAACGTTTTGTTGGCTATTTCTACAAATATACCGTGCTACTTATGACTTAGTCGGGAAGTATGTGATTTTGGGAACAGCTAGAGCGTTTTAAGGATGAAACCCAACGGATGTCTTGAAATACAATGTCATGAGGTGTGGTAACTGTAGTATAATAATCTACTCTGCGCGGCGCCATTGAATTATAACAAATATAACACACTCCCAAGCTCCGTTGTGCATTATTATCTATAATTCAATGGCCCATCATTAGTTATTGTTTACATATTAGACCGTTCAATCACAATAAGTTTACCGTGTCTACTGGTATAACACCCACACCTATGGTTTGTCTCACTTAATGATGGTTTGTGCCAGTAAAGGTGAATGAGTTCTGAGTGGGACTGAAGAGTGATGGATGAGTGTTTTTCTGACTGTCACAATATAAATGTGTGACAGATTCTGCTGCTTCTCTTCGGGACTGTTATCTTGTTCAATTAAAGTGAACTCCGAACACATCAGGCGTCACACTGAGCGTTTCCATTTGTTATCATATTGTTTTCAAGCACTATTACCAATAATAAAGATTTATCTATTATTACAGTGCAAGTAAACTGTTTAAATCTAATGTCATAATATTTCTAAGCCACAGATTTAGCAGAAAACTTGTGCCTTTTGTTGTGAGTTGTGGATGTAAGCAGTATCTGACACACATTGTTTCTATAAACCATTGCACTCAGAGTGAACTAATTAATAACGTGTCTTGTTTGACAGAAACATTGCCAAGGTTACTGACGGCACTGAACAATTCACAGCCAGAGCTGTTTCACGCTCCAATCCAGTTTTAATCAAATTTACATGTTGACTACAATGTTTTATCTACAATTATAAATATATTTAATCTACTTTGAAGCAGTGGTGTATTTTCTGTCAACTTGTCTTGCACTTTTTGTTGAAACATTTCTCCTGATATCTTTTGACAATGTGAGTAACTTTAGTTTTTCAACATGTATGGAAGCCAGTTTCCACCACGGAAAAATAAAAAAAGGTAATTGCAACTTTTTCATCTCAATTATGACATAATTGCGAGAATACATCTTGCAATTCTGACTTTTTTTCTCAGATTTGTGAGATATTCTCAGATAAACTCGCAATTGCATGATATAAAGTCATATAAAGAATTGCAAGAGAAAAACTCTATAGACTTTGAGATATATATTCTGAGAAAAAGTACAAACTATTTTTTTTAAGTCTGAGAAAGAAGTCAGAAGTCATAAAAAAATTGCATTTGCGAAAAAAAAATCTGAATTGCGAGATAGAAATTCACAATTGCAAAAAAAAATCTGAATTGCGAGATAGAAATTCACAATTGCTAAAAAAAAAGAATCTGAATTGCGAGATAGAAATTCACAATTGCTAAAAAAAGAATCTGAATTGCGAGATAGAAATTCACAATTGCTAAAAAAAATAATCTGAATTGTGTGATAGAAATTCACAATTGCTAAAAAAAAGAATCTGAATTGTGTGATAGAAATTCACAATTGCAAAAAAAAGAATCTGAATTGTGAGATAGAAATTCACAATTGCTAAAAAAAAGAATCTGAATTGTGAGATAGAAATTCACAATTGCTAAAAAAAAAGAAAAAAAGAATCTGAATTGTGAGATAGAAATTCACAATTGCAAAAAAAAATCTGAATTGCGAGATAGAAATGCACAATTGCGAAAAAAAAAAATCTGAATTGCGAGATAGAAATTCACAATTGCAAAAAAATCTGAATTGCGAGATAGAAATTCACAATTGCAAAAAAAAAAGAATCTGAATTGCGAGATAGAAATTCGCAATTGCGTGAACAGTCAGAATTGTGAGATAAATAAAATTATTTTATTTATGAGAAAAGTTATTGGAGTTGACCCTTTAATCTTTCATATTTATATTAACAATGAAAACTCAAGTTCTGATAAGCCCTGTAGTTAGTTTAATGTAGTGTGCTGTCCTGTAAGTGGGCGAGAGACTGCGGGGGAGCTGATGAAGTGTGTTTTGTCATAATGCTGTCATGTGCTTCGTGGTCTGATCACAACGCGCCACCATTGGTTATGGGATGTCGTGCAGTTTTAATGTGTACTGCAGCATCTCCTGTGCTGTTAAGTTGCTCTAAGCTTGTCTTAATTTTCTCTGCGGTGGCAGAGCAGTGTCTTCTGAACACACACTGTGAGCTACACGGAGTATTTTATCCTTCACTGGACGTGCAGAAACAACATGAATGCTTACGGTCCATAATAAATAACACACAGATCTTGTGCTGGACACTCAGACAGATGCATACTTATATTTATAGTTTACATTTTTATCACAAATTTAACATTTTGGTATAATCTTTTTAACACTTTATTTTACAGTATCCTTGTTACATGTATAGCAATGGCAGTACATTATGTATAATATACAGCATGTTATTATAGTACATATTTTTAATAAAATATTTTTTGGTAATACTTTATTTTACAGTGTCCTTGTAATAAGTACTTTCTATAGTAATAACAGTAAACTATGTATAACTACAAACTATTGCATAAGTATTATTGAAGATTACATTATTATAGTATTTATTTTTATGAAAAATAAAACATTTTGGTAACGCTTCATTTTACAGCATGCTTGTGACGTTACATATACTTACTATATTAATAACAGTAAATTCTGTATAATAAACAATTACATAAATATTTCTGAATATTACATTACTATAGTAATGATTGTTTTATGCAAAATAATTTTGGTAACTACTTTACAGTGTCCTCGTTACATGTACTTACTATAGTAATAACAATAAATTATGCATAATTACAAGCAATTACATGTAGATTTCTAAAGATAATTTTATTTTATTATATTACATATTATATAAAAAAAAATTTCTTAGTATTTTGGCAACACTATTCTTTTACAGAGTTCTTGTTACATGTATTTATAATAACAACCGTAATTTATGTATAATTATAAACAACCATATAAATATTTCTGAAGATTACATTAATTTATTGTATATCTTTATTAAAAATACAAAAAATTGGTAGTAGTGGTTTTTTACTACCACTTCATGTTACATGGACTTACTATAGTAATGACAGTAAATTATGTATAATTACAAAAAATTACATGCAGATTTCTTAAAATTCGATTATAATAGTATTTATTTTTAATAGAAATAAAACATTTTGGTGTTACATGTACTTACTAATAACAGTAAATGATGTATAACTACAACCAACAAGCAGGTACATGTTCATTTGTATTACTAAATGTAGAGTTACACTGAAACAAGGACAGCTTAAAATAAAGTCAAACTATTTTACAGTACTGTACATACAATGCACATATAGTGATCACAATAATTGGTAATAACTACTGTAGGTATTAACACAAAATATATTCCTACACCTAACTTTAACCCATGTAGTTAACTTTTTGGAAGTGCATATATTGTAAAATAAGGTGAAACCAACATTTTATTAAATATTTCGGGTTTAAATTAATCTACATAGCCTGTAAGGTTGTTATCAGCATGTTTAATAACTAAATAATAAAAGCTATAATCTAACAGTCACTTATAGTGTATTTCACATCAAAATGTGAATAAATTGTGTGGCATTTCAGCATTTAATTGTGTGATTGTAATTGCATGAGACCAATTATTGTAGATGTATATGTCACTTTCATTTAATATAACTTTATCATGCTGCTACAGATTCAATGCATAATAAGAAATAGCATATTTTTGCAGTTATAATAAAATATTTTGATGTTTAACCGTACTGTGAATGTCTGTCTGTCTCTCTATGTAGGCAAAACTTTAAACAAGCCTGTCACACCGCTGAACTGATTATGAAGTTGAAGTCCAGCGCCAAAGGGAACTTCAGCTATAACGAGCTTATCATCTCATTTGTGTGTCAACCCCAGAGAAACCTGCAGTGAATGTCTACACTGAAACACAAAAATCCTGAGTTGATGTGCGTGCGTGCGTGCGTGTGCGTGCGTGCGTGTGTGTGTGTGCGTGCGTGTGTGTGTGCGTGTGTGTGTGTGTGTGTGTGCGTGTGTGTGTGTGTGTGCGTGCGTGCGTGCGCGTGTGTGTGTGTGCGTGCGTGTGTGTGCAGGACGGAGTCTTCAGCCCTCAGGACACAATCTGAACCGATGGAGCAAACTGGCCTCTACTTATTTAGGAGAACTCAGAGTGAAAGATCTGACAGTCTTATTCCCAAATAACAGCACTCCATTTGCATTCATACATTAAGTGTCTCCGTGTTTGATGTTTACTTCAGCGGAACGAGTGCACTCAAATAACCTCAGATTTATTTGAAGAAATGGGTAAAATCATTGAGATGCAATCTCTATCAAGTACTCTGATGCCTGTAATTAATGTCAATTGCTTTGCCGAACATCAAGAGGACTGACGAATGAAGAGCCAGTGATGTAGGCGACTTTAGCGGTCACAGTGCAGTTCCAGGATGAACCCATCAATCCAGCACACATACTGTACAGTGTCAGATGTGTGGGTGGGTGCAGATCCCAAGATCTGCTTTATATCTTAACAACTTTAACCTTCGAATCAGCAAAAGATGGTCAAAATGACATCTGTTCTGCTGATTTGTTTCATGACTTTCAAAATCTTTGTTCATGGTCTCATAAAAGATGCCTTCGTTAACTCTTTCCCCACTAAACACAGTTTTCTGGGTTTTCACATTCTCGCTGTTATATACTCGGGGGTGCTATAAAGCATCTCCTGAATGAGTCTTGAATCACTCAATCAAAAGCAGCAGAAGCAACCGATCTCATATGTAAGCATATGCAAATGAAAAATAATGTGATCATCAACACTAACTGCATATAAATAAAAACTGCCTAATATTACAGAGAGAAATGTCGATCCAGGAAGGGATAAAGGACTGTTCAAGCTTTGGGGGTGCATCTTTGCTTTGATCATAGCTCTGAATATGATCCAGATATAGTATTTGATAAAATTAGATTTTCTCAGCTTTCTCTAGTCTTTATTTTATGTACTGCATGATCAGAAATTCATATATAATCGAAAACGCTGGCGGTTAGTGACAAGGAAAGAGCTAAAGGGATAAATCAACAACAACAAAAAAATTTTTTCTTGTAGAATGTAAAAGAAGATATTTTGAGAAAAGACTCATGCATTACACCTGGCATTAAGACTAAATTGACGCTAAATACAGGTGTAAACAGCATCTGAAACATTTGCTTTCTGAGTATAGATGCTTCTAAACTATGCTAATTCGGGACGTGTTGAAACAAGCTAGATTGAAACTTTTCCAGGTGAAATTGTACGTTTGATTTGAAGGTCTTATCAGTACCGTTTCAAACACAAATCCGCAGTATTCAGTGTCGTTTTGCGGCTATCCGAGCAGAAACAGTAGCCGCTGCTCTCCATATGATTTTATGTTGTCTTTTTTCGCTTTCATATGTAAATTGTGCAAGCATATTTTGCGATATTACATTGAAAATCAGAAAATCTCCTAATGCTGAGGAGCTGTGTATGGTGTTCTGGGTGGTTGCCAGGTGGTTAAAAAAGAGCCCATCTCCACATTTCTATGACTCTGGTCCCTCCATCCCTCGCTCTGAACATCTCTGATTCAGCATCTGCTCATAAAATGATCAAATTAGGCCCATAATTAGGGTGCACTTTACCTAAATGAGCACTAATGAATAATTAGCTCTTATGTAACTCCATCATTGGTTAGTATTCCTGTTGGACTGAGCTGCTGGGTCAGACGTCTCGGGCATGTTTGTCTGTGTATATTTCACTGTGGTTTGCTTCAAGTAGATCAAACAATAGAGCGTGGCAATGCTAAGGTCACGGGTTAGATTCTCAGGAAAAGCATGAACTAATAAAATAAGTACTGTACCTTGAATGCAATGCAAATCACTTTGGATAAAAACATCTTCAAATGCATAAATGTTATTAAACTAAATTAAACATACACTCTTAAAAATAGAGGTTCTTTATTGGCATCTATGGTTTTCATAAAAAACTTTCAACATTAATAGAATCTTTTCATTCCACAAAAGGGTTCTTTAGATGATTAAAATCAGTGCCGATCCTGGGGCGGCCGGCAGGGGGGTCTTGGGATGAAAGAATGGATGAAATGCAATCCATCTCGAAACACGCTCGCGGAAAGCGCTCGAGAAACATCTCTTCCGCAGCTCAGTACACTCATTATTTTGTTTTGTCTAAAGCAAGAGACTGTACGACGTTCACGTTACATGATTTGACTAACTTTTTAGTTAGGGGGGCCCTACGCAGCTTGCATATTCTGCGTATAGGGAGGATCAGCTCTGATTAAAATGCTCTTCACACTAAGAATATATATATATATATATATACAATATATATACACTCACTGGGCACTTTATTAGGTACAACTGTTAAACTGCTTGGTAACACAAATTGCTAATCAGCCAATCACATGGCAGCAACTCAATGCATTTATGCATCTAGATGTGGTGAAGACGACTTGCTGAAGTTCAAACCGAGCATCAGAACGGGGAAGAAAGGGATTTAAGTGACTTTGAACGTGGAATGGTTGTTGGTGCCAGACGGGCTGGTCTGAGTATTTCAGAAACTGCTGATCTACTGGGATTTTCACACACAACCATCTCTAGGGTTTACAGAGAATGGTCTGAAAAAGAGAAAATATCCAGTGAGCGGCAGTTGTGTGGATGAAAATGCCTTGTTGATGTCAGAGGTCAGAGGAGAATGGACAGACTGGTTATAGATGATAGAAAGGCAACAGTAACTCAAATAACCACTCGTTATAACCAAGATATACAGAATATCATCTCTGAACACACAACACGTCGAACCCTGAAGCAGATGGACTCCAGCAGCAGAAGATCACACCGGGTGCCGCTCCTGTCAGATAAGAACAGGACACGGAGGATACAATTCACACAGGATCACCAAAACTGGACAATAGAAGATTGGAAAAACGTTGCCTGGTCTGATGAGTCTCGATTTCTGCTGCAACATTCAGATGTAGGGTCAGAATTTGGCTTAAGAACATGAAAGCATGGATCCATCCTGCCTTGTCTCAATGGTTCAGGCTGGTGGTGGTGTAATGGTGTGGGGGGTATTTTCTTGGCACACTTTGGGCCCTTTAGTACCAATTGAGCATCGTTTAAATGCCACAGTCTACCGGAGTATTGTTGCTGACCATGTCCATCCCTTTATGACTACAGTGTACCATCTTCTGATGTACTTCCAGCAGGATAATGCACCATGTCACAAAGCTCAAATCATCTCAGACTGGTTTCTTGAACATGACAATGAGTTCACTTTACTCAAATGGCCTCCACAGTCACCAGATCTCAATCCATTAGAGCACCTTTGGGATGTGGTGGAACGAGAGATTCTCATCATGGATGTGCAGCCGACAAATCTGCAGCAACTGCGTGATGCGATCATGTCAATATGGACCAAAATCTCTGAGGAATATTTCCAACACTTTGTTGAATCTATGCCACAAATAATGAAGGCAGTTCTGAAGGCAAAAGGGTTCCAACCCGGTACTAGCAATGTGTACATAATAAAGTGGCCAGTGAGTGTCCACACACACACACAAACACAGTTATATCTAAAAAAAAAAATTGAATATCGTGAAAAAGTTACTTTTTTTGTTGTAACATTTAAAAAATAAAGTAAACATGTAAAACATGTAAAGTAAAACGTTTCAAAATTAATTTTTAGTTTTAATTTTGATGATTAGAGATTACAGCTCATGAAAGTCAAAAATCAGTATCTCAAAGTATTAGAATATTTACATTTGAGTTTCAATAAATGACCATCCATACAGTATATATTCTGGTATCTCATGTTCTTTGAAACCACAATAACATCGAACACTGCTGACTTGGCAATGGTCCAGAAGACGATCATTGACACCCTCCACAAAGAGAGTAAGTCACAGAGGATCATTACTGAAAGGGGGGGCTGTTCAAGGAGTGCTGTATCAAAGCATATTAAATGCAAAGTTGACTGGAAGGAAGAAATTGGGTAGGAAAATGTGCACAAGCAACAGAGACGACCGCTAGCTTGAGAATACTGTCAAGAAAAGCCGATTCAAACACTTGGGAGAGCTTCACAAGGAGTGAACTGAAGCTGGAGTCAGTGCATCAAGGACTAAAGGAGCCCCGACCAAGTATTGAGTGCATTAATGAACATTCTTTAAAGAACTTGAACGTTTCTGTTTGGCAAACCCGTTTTTTGATTGATCTTAGGAAATATTCTAATATTTTGAGATACTGGATTTTTGACTTTCATTAGCTGTAAGCTCTAATCATCAAAATGAAAACAAATTTTTTTTTTGAAATGTTTTACTTTTCATGTAATGAATCTAGAATATATGGACGTTTTACTTAATGAAATAAGTTACAATAAAAAATGAACTTTTTCATGACATTCAAATTTGATATATATATATATATACACAATGGCTTATATGCATGCATGCACACATAAATATGCAAAAACAAACATATGCTCAACACATGATATTTGTTTGACCATGATGATGTATGCTCTTTCAGTAGTGGTGACAAACACAAATACTAGCAACAAATATTAGCCGTCTCACTTCATTTCCATTTTTGGTTGCATAAAATGGCACAGCATGAAATTTACAAAACTATTAGATAAAGATGTTTTAACATGCATTTTATCAGCATTAATGCAGTAACGCAACACAATGGCTATTTAGGCCGTGCCATGTGATATTGTTTCACTCCTTTTCATTCCACTCTTGGGAAATGTCATATTCATAATGACTCGGTGCTTGAGTGCTTTCAAGAGGCTGTTTCTTAGTCTTTTGTCGGAGGTCTCGAGGGTGAGCTGACAACTGATTTCTGCTCTTTCACAGACAATGGAGCTAAATTGAGAAGGTGCTGGATGAAAATGTGGAGTGATTGACATTGCATAAGTCACTTTAACCCTTTGCTCACAAAAAAAAAAAAAGTAGCATTAAGTATTTTTCTCTGCAACCACAAAATGAAAATTATGGTGTATTACATTGTTCCGACATTGTGATAAGTCTAAATGCCTGTTAGATGATGTTTTAATTTCAGGTTGTTGTCATTTTTGTCTCATCCTCAGACACCGATATTGTGCAAAATCAGAAACACTTCAAGTTTAAACGCCAGGATCTGTTCTTGTGACATCTGTCCGGTCGTGACATTGTGCAGAACTGTGTTCCATCACAGAAAATGAAACGCGTCCAATATACAAGCCTGGTTGAACAGGTTAACTCTACTGTGTCTTTGCTCTCTCTCTCTCTTTTTTGGTCTGACTGTGCGGATAGTAATCTTTCTTCAGTAAAACGCTCTGAGGGTGCATTCGCCACTATTTACAAGGTGCTCGTGAAAGGATTTTGCATTACAAGGTTAAATATCTAAACATGGGGCTTGGCTGAAAGGAAGTATTTGGGAAATCTGTTTGAAATAAATTAAATACTTCTCCATGAGGAGTGACTTTAAAAAAAGATGATAAAAGCTTAAGGAAAATCAAAGAGAGCAGTACAAGTCTCTCTTCCCTGCTGTTCTGGCTCTCTTTAAAGCCGAAACTGATTTGAAAGAGCAGGTTTCTTTGGTAATTCTCACTGGAGCGCTGCTTTATTTTTAGGTGGGAGCGTTTTATTAAATTTAAAGCTGTTTTATAGATTTACAAGCTCGAGTCCTGAAAAGTACCATCAATAATCTCTGAGGACTCTATCAAGAGAGTATTGTGAGCATCAAACCGCACCAGCTGGAGGTGTCCAGAGTTTCTGACAGAAGGACAAGAGCGTGCCAGAGCCGAACAGATTTCAATCTCTGCTCCTGCAGCTTTCTTGGCTTGAAAAGCATCTGTCAGCATGATGTGAGAGTGCGATTTATAGGTAAAGTGTGTCATTTCTGCTACACTAAATTACAAAAATGGTTCCCATTGTTCATACAAACAGGTACCAAACTCATGGCATTGACTAGAGCAGTGTTAAGGTGTGCAATGTTTTGATAACTTTAATTAACGTATGTCTCTTTTAGAATTTTAAAAATGGCACATTCATGTCAAGGATAGAGGGAGACTCATCGAAGTCTAACAGTGAAAAACACGAATGCTTGAGCTTAACTTGAATGTTACAGTACTTCATAAACTGGAAGCTGTTTCTAGATCTCAAGATTAAACATTTAAGCCCCACACACATCTCAAGATCATGTTATGTACATGCACAAAAGGTTTAATTTCAGAAACAGACACGTTTATAAAGTCACAAAAGACTTCTATGTTTAATGAATGCTGTTCTTTGGAGCTTTTCATTCATCAAAAAAAGAGAATGAACAAAATGTGTCATGGATTCCACAAAAATGTGAAGCAGCACAACTGTTTTCAGCATAATAATCAGAAATGTTCTTGAGAAGCAAATCAGTATATCAGAGTGATTTCTGAAGGATAATATGACACTGAAGACTGGAGAAATGATGATGAAAATTCAGCTTTGCATTGCATTAATAAATTAGATTTTAAAATATATTCAAAAAGTCAGTTTTAAATTGTAACAATATTCAACATTATTACAGTTTTCACTGTATTTTCGATCAAATAAATTCAGTCTTGGTGAGACTCATTTAAAAAAAAAACACACTTAAAATAAGAGTTATATATGGCAGATTCACTCGTTCGCATTTGGGGTAGTCAGTGAAAAAAGGGAAAAACTATTAAACAAGGACCTACTGTAAAACCTAACAGTGAAATTCGATAAAATTGAACTCAAACATTTTAAAAAGTGAATTCAACTCAATATATATTTGTGATGTGAACTCAAAAGCTAATTAAGCAGAACTCAATCTAAACAAGTTACTATAAATTATTAAAATATATTATTACCATACAGTCTGTGATTATTATGTCTAAATGGCTGAACTCAAAATATTTAAAAGAAATATGAGCTTAATTCATGATGTCTAACATTGTTTTTCGAGAAGTCACTAAAATATGGCAATAGATGTATGTATTTAGTATATTATTTCTTAGTTATTTAATTAGTTATGAAAGGTAATTAAATAACTAAGAAATAATATACTAAATACATATCTATTGCCATATTAAACATAGATTAATCCTTTTAAAGTTAATGCATTTTACTCGAGACAAAATATTATGCGGGTGTTTTCAAAAACCAGGCTTTTTTCAGTCAGTCAGTCACGTAAAACAAAAAGGTATGTATTCAAACTGCTTTATTCCTGTTTAAAGCTCTTTTGAACGTTTTGTGTTTTGTCAACATATCTTAATGCGTGTAACGTTGGCTAGCAAAGCAGCAAAGAGCTAACGCGCCATTACATCAAAGTTATCAACGGCAAGTGTTAAATATGCAGTGTTATACACAACCGTTTGTCAGTGGTGGTGAATTAAGAAATATGTATATTTTTGGTGGTTTCTCACAGCCGGACACAAACAAACCCGCAAATGATATTTTTGAACTAAGTTAGAGAGACGGTCGACAGACCAGCTTCTTCATCTCTAACCGTCATTCGCGCCACAGATCTGAAGCAAGGTAAAGAAAACACACGTTCCCTGTATTACAATACGTTTAAACTTTTTGTTAATTGTTATTTATTATCCGCTTTGTCAGTTTCATCTAGAATATCCATGTGTTGGATTCATGTTGATCAAGTTTACTAAATCGACCGAAGGCAAGCCCCGGTGAACAAAGAGCAGCGTTTATAATGGCTGTTTTGTTAACCTTCAGTGTTGCCAACTATTTTCAATGGAAAGTAGCTAAAGTCTGCTCAAAAAGTCGCTAAATGTCGCTAGATGACGTCATGCGTACATTTGCATATTATATATTTTAGAGTGACATTTTAGCTATTTTAAACGTGTGTAATATTCTAGCTTTGTGTATTTGTATTTATATTTGTATTATGTATAGGCTTTTTATATTTGTATATGAGTTTAATTAAGTTTATTGTTGTGTATGAGTAAGTACAATCACGTACAGTCTCTCAGACGTAGCCCAGTAAACGATCTCAGAGGAGTTCAGAAACTGGAATGAACTAAAGCTATGTGAGTGATAGTGAGTAATATAAGTGCATGAGAAGAATTAACAAAAAAAGAAAGAAGAAAAAAACTGTCAAATTAAATAGTTTTATTTCAAACAAAGGAGAAGCAGGCAAGTGATTGGTCCGTGGCAACACCGTGTGCACATGCGCAGCTCATTCACATCTTATGTCAGCTCTGCTGCTCCTCTCAGCCGGAGCCAGCGCTCACTGATCAGAGCACACACAGGGAGAGGTGTAACTCAAGATCTCGCGCTCGCAGGACAGTACTGGCGACATTTGGAAAGTTGCTAAGGTTTTTCCAAAAGTCGCTAGATTTGTCGCTAGGCGCTTTTTAAAAAAAAAGTCGCTAAAGGGGTCTGAAAAGTCGCTAAATCTAGCGACAAAGTCGCTAAGTTGGCAACACTGTTAACCTTAGCTAACATTTTACACTGTTATTTGCTCCTCGCGTTGTCTTATTTTAAATTCATACTAACAAATTGTTGTCATGCTTTTGTCCTGTCACCGTAAGGATCATAGAGCTGCATATGGAGCTTCAAGATGAAATTGTTAGTAGTTTAGAAGTTGAAAAAGTAGTAAAACAAAAAATGATAAAACTTTGAACCATGTTGTTAGAGCCACTGTAAAGTTCATGGTAAGACAATTTGAAAAGCATGGTAGACACTATAAGGATCAGGCTGCCTGACTAAAGTGAGCATGAAGGATAACTGACGGATAACCGATAGAGCTGCACACACCAGGCCTCTGTGCATGTGTCTAGAAAGACAACTTATAGAAGGACATGTCTCCAGTTCTTTGAGCTAGTTATATTTAGAGTTTGCTGAACGCCATGTGACAAAACCTGAAAGCCTTTTAGAAGAAAAAGCTCTAATCATGGTAAAACTGAGCTCGATGCTGTGAAAGTAAAGCTATATTTGATGGAAACTGCAGACACTCTGACACTCGTGTTAACACCACTCACAACCAGTCTCAACAAACTTTTGACTCGCAGCAAAAACTCCAGTCCTCATATCACAGTTTATTGGCCTAAAGTGACCAACCACTGGTCATGTTTTTGTGTGTGGTTTGGAGTGATTTTATCTGAGATCAATGGATGCCTGCTCATTTCAGACCAATTTCAACAGACTGAATGGCACATTTCTACCTTAATTGCTTTCTGAATCTATTGTAATGCGAGTCAAAATTTGAGGAAAAGCTCCTTTTTTATTTTAATGATTAAAATGTTTGATCGTATTAATACATTTTTTGCAAGCACATTTAAAATTGCAATTTTTGTTGACATACTTTTGTGTTATTGCTTTAAAGGGGTCATCAGATGCCCATTTTACACAAATTGATATGATTCTTTAGGGTCTTAATGAAAAGTCTATAACAAATTTGGGTTAAAATTTCTCAATGGTAATGTAAAAAACACCTTCTTTACCCTGGCAAAATCATCTCTGTTTTCAGCACGCTGTTCTAGTCCATGTTGCTTTAAATGCTAATGAGCTCTGCTGACTCCGCCCCTCTCTTCCACGGAGTGATGAGCAGAGCATAGATATGTGTAGATTCCCTATTTGGCTGCTCCAGATACGTTGGCGCGTCAGCCATCTTTCATTCACCATAATAATCAATAAATATTCAAAGATATACAAGGCTATAACTTGCTGTTGTAGACGCACACAGTCAATGCGCTCAAAGATTCGCCGACCATTCAAAAAATGGCGGCTGTCTTACATATTGCGCCCATAGAAACAGTCGATAATGAGACATCTAGGTATACAAACCTATGCTCCATACCTAAACTAAACTTCAGCAGCAAAACTTGCTAACTAGCACATTATTAGGAAAGGCGATTTGCAAAGATTCATAAAAACCCTTATGCTCACATCTTCTGTAGATGAAGCTGGATCACAAATAATCCGCGTGAACATAGATGCATTTATGTAGATCGGAGATTAATTTTCTGCATCTTCGGGAGTAACTGACGACTGCTATATTCATTATTACCTCCAACAACTAAGCACTTCAATTGCTTAATCGTATACGTCTTGTCTTCCCCTGCACTGGAGCTGACACAATGACGGTAAGCTCTTAGTTCACTCAGGGCGGGTCTAAGGTAAGACGGCCTTGTCAATCAACTATCGTGGGAGGGCCTGTACAGAACTACGTCATACTGACAGGAATCACAGAACAGCCTGATTTTAGAGAGGGGATTTAAAAAAACACTGGGTGGATTTTTATAATTATAGGATGGATGTGTAAATTAGAGGCTGACAATTTATCGGGAATCCCGCGGGATAGAAAACAAAATCGCTACGAATCACGTGATTGGGACGGAACAGGAAAAAATGTCAGCGGGAGTGGGCGGGACCGGGAATAGTAATGATACCCAACTTTATACACACATATACCTTTTATAAAAATAAACTATAAACTGTATATTTTAATTCTGAACTCAATTCTACTTGCCCTGTCTCTTTATGCTCTCCTCCTGTTTGCTTTGGTGTGGCTGGTTAAGTGAATGACGCAGTCCGTGATGGACAGATTGTTGGCCAGAAGCTGGCTTTCAGTTCAATATAATTACAAAAAAAATGCATTTTGGGTTTTTATTCAAAGGTGGGCACGCTGTGATCTGTACTATATTCTTAATGTAACTGACAGATTTAAAAAAACAAAAAAAACAAAAAAAACTGGAGTGGGAGGGAATGGGAGTCATTCCTCCGGGAGTGGACCGGGATGGGATTTTCCCCAAATTTTTTCGTGGGAGTGGGATGGGACGAGATTTGTACAAACAACTTGTAAAGTGAATTTTGCATCCGATGACCCCTTTAAATGAGCTAAACACAACAGTTTTGTATGTTGGATGCAAGCAAGAGATTTATCTGTGGTGGAAAAGACTAATAAATACAAAACTCTGGGTAATATATTATGATGTTAATTTTAATCGTAAGACATTCACATAATAAGCAATCAACTGTATCCACATTTAAAAGGTTTATAAACCAATTGCCTCCAAATCAAATCACTTTTATTGTCACATCACCACAGCACAAGTGCCTTGGTGAGTGAAATTCTTACGAGCGTGCTCCAGACAGTGAAAAAAAACAAAACAATTTACATATGGACAGTACATATTTACAGACTGTACAGAAGACAATGTGCAAAATACACATATACTTAGTACACACAGTGTACTATAAAGACATACTTAGTTACCAACTACACATTATACACCGTTTGTACACATCTGCATTATGTACACATCTATACATAGTAATATGTGAAGAAGAGACGCTGATGTGCCTTCTTCAGCACTGCATCTGTGTGAGCAGACCATGTGAGATCCTCGGTGATGTGAACGCCGAGGAACTTAAAGCTGCTCACCCGCTCCACAGGTGTCTTGTTGATGGTGATGGGTGTGTGTTCTCTGCTCTGTCTCCTGTAATCCACCACCAGCTCCTTGGTCTTGTCGATGTTGAGTGAGAGGTGGTTCTCCTGACACCATTTAGTCAGGGTACTCACCTCCTCTCTGTAGGCCGTCTCATCGTTGTCGGTGATCAGGCCTATTACTGTTGTGTCTGTATGGTAAATTACAGGTCTGTATGATAAATTACAGTCCACAACAAATTTGTTTGAGGCCTTATGTGCAAGATAGTGATAGAGTTTCAAATGATACTAAAGACGGTTTTCTGCTTGTCAGATTGGATCAACAGTTTAGTGTGGAAGCCAATATAACCACACAAATCCCTGGAGTCAAAGCAGAATCAAACACACAGATCTTTAAAATGAAAATTAAACCATCTTCTGAATGATTTATTAGTCGTCTCTGGCTTTGCCTACTGATGTCAGATACTCGTGCTGGTAAAAACAGCACACTCTCGTAAGGAAATGTCAGCTCTGGTGTCATGTACAACAATACTTCACCCGAAGCTATTATAACTTATATAGAGATAAAACAAATGTGAAAAATTCTGTCATTTACATCATGTGGTTCCAAAGGGGGTTGATTTTCTGTCTTCTGTACAGCATGAAAGGAAGTTTCCTCCAACAATGCCTGAGCATCTCTTTACCATATGCACTATATGGTTTATATACCATATTAATTCCACACAGACTCCAAATATGAAATAAATAAATCACTATAAACGTGGTCCAAACGTTTTGTGTAAAGCAGCTGTTTACTGACCATCTCTGTAGGAAAAAACGATCATGTTCTGCCTCAAGACAGAATAAATAGAGTGCTGTTCCCCACGAGACAGCTCTGTACGAGTAAAACAATACAGATTATTTTATCAACATCGATCAATATCTATCTTAATAACCTGTCTGTGCATAGAAATCAGTCTCCAGTCTGAAAGGAGATGTTATCCTTTGTGGAACATCAATTAACTGACTAAATGTACTATTTCCTCTTAATAATCTATCCATTCATCCTCAGTCAATCTAGCCATCATCCATCCATCAGTCAATCAATCTATCTCTCTATATATTCATCCATCCATCAGTCAATCTATCTCTCTATATATTCATCCATCCATCAGTCAATCAATCTATCTCTCTATATATTCATCCATCCATCAGTCAATCTATCTCTCTATATATTCATCCATCCATCAGTCAATCAATCTATCTCTCTATATATTCATCCATCCATCAGTCAATCTATCTCTATATATATTCATCCATCCATCAGTCAATCTATCTCTATATATATTCATCCATCCATCAGTCAATCTATCTCTATATATATTCACCCATCCATCAGTCAATCTATCTCTCTATATATTCATCCATCCATCAGTCAATCTATCTCTCTATATATTCATCCATCCATCAGTCAATCTATCTCTCTATATATTCATCCATCCATCAGTCAATATATCTCTATATATTCATCCATCCATCAGTCAATCTATCTCTATATATATTCATCCATCCATCAGTCAATCTATCTCTATATATATTCATCGATCCATCTGTCAATCTATCTCTCTATATATTCATCCATCCATCTGTCAATCTATCTCTCTATATATTCATCCATCCATCAGTCAATCTATCTCTCTATATATTCATCCATCCATCAGTCAATCTATCTCTATATATTCATCCATCCATCTGTCAATCTATCTCTCTATATATTCATCCATCCATCTGTCAATCTATCTCTATATATTCATCCATCCATCTGTCAATCTATCTCTCTATATATTCATCCATCCATCAGTCAATCTATCTCTCTATATATTCATCCATCCATCAGTCAATCTATCTCTATATATTCATCATCCATCTGTCAATCTATCTCTATATATTCATCCATCCATCAGTCAATCTATCTCTATATATTCATCCATCCATCTGTCAATCTATCTCTCTATATATTCATCCATCCATCTGTCAATCTATCTCTCTATATTCATCCATCCATCTGTCAATCTATCTCTATATATTCATCCATCCATCAGTCAATCTATCTCTCTATATATTCATCCATCCATCAGTCAATCTATCTCTCTATATATTCATCCATCCATCTGTCAATCTATCTCTATATATTCATCAATCCATCTGTCAATCTATCTCTATATATTCATCCATCCATCAGTCAATCTATCTCTATATATTCATCCATCCATCTGTCAATCTATCTCTATATATTCATCCATCCATCAGTCAATCTATCTATATATATTCATCCATCCATCTGTCAATCTATCTCTCTATATATTCATCCATCCATCTGTCAATCTATCTCTATATATATTCATCCATCCATCAGTCAATCTATCTCTATATATATTCATCCATCCATCAGTCAATCTATCTCTATATATATTCATCCATTCATCAGTCAATCTATCTCTCTATATATTCATCCATCCATCAGTCAATCTATCTCTCTATATATTCATCCATCCATCTGTCAATCTATCTCTCTATATATTCATCCATCCATCTGTCAATCTATCTCTATATATATTCATCCATCCATCTGTCAATCTATCTCTATATATATATTCATCCATCCATCAGTCAATCTATCTCTCTATATATTCATTCATCCATCCATCTCAATCTATCTCTATATATTCATCCATCCATCAGTCAATCTATCTCTATATATTCATCCATCCATCAGTCAATCTATCTCTATATATTCATCCATCCATCAGTCAATCTATCTCTCTATATATTCATCCATCCATCAGTCAATCTATCTCTCTATATATTCATCCATCCATCAGTCAATCTATCTCTATATATTCATCCATCCATCTGTCAATCTATCTCTATATATTCATCCATCCATCTGTCAATCTATCTCTATATATTCATCCATTCATCAGTCAATCTATCTCTATATATTCATCCATCCATCAGTCAATCTATCTCTCTATATATTCATCCATCCATCAGTCAATCTATCTCTATAAATATTCATCCATCCATCTGTCAATCTATCTCTATATATTCATCCATCCATCTGTCAATCTATCTCTATATATTCATCCATCCATCTGTCAATCTATCTCTATATATTCATCCATCCATCAGTCAATCTATCTCTCTATATATTCATCCATCCATCTGTCAATCTATCTCTATATATTCATCCATCCATCAGTCAATCTATCTCTATATATTCATCCATCCATCAGTCAATCTATCTCTATATATTCATCCATCCATCTGTCAATCTATCTCTATATATTCATCCATCCATCCATCAGTCAATCTATCTCTATATATTCATCCATCCATCAGTCAATCTATCTCTATATTCATCCATCCATCAGTCAATCTATCTCTATATATTCATCCATCCATCAGTCAATCTATCTCTATATATTCATCCATCCATCAGTCAATCTATCTCTATATATTCATCCATCCATCAGTCAATCTATCTCTATATATTCATCCATCCATCAGTCAATCTAGCTCTCTATATATACATCCATCCATCAGTCAATCTAGCTCTCTATATATACATCCATCCATCAGTCAATCTATCTCTCTATATATTCATCCATCCATCAGTCAATCTAGCTCTCTATATATACATCCATCCATCAGTCAATCTAGCTCTCTATATATACATCCATCCATCAGTCAATCTATCTCTATATATATTCATCCATCCATCAGTCAATCTATCTCTCTATTCATCCATCCATCCGATTTTTTTCATTAAATAGTTTGTTGAACATTTAGACAAAACATAAAAAGTAAAAATAAAAAGTTTGCATATCTACCTTTTTGGTGAATATCGTATTTGATTTATCAGGTTCTATGGCTAATATAGTAAGATGCAGGAGAATATAGAGCTCATACATGAGGACAAAATACTAATTTTATTCTGAATGTATTAATTTATTCACTAAGCAAAAATATGCAATTTGGTGCAGTTGATGATATATGAAGAAAAAATGCAATTCTGATGCTTGTAATGTAAATAATCAGTAATTCTTCCAATAATGTCTTAAGATATTTCAATAGTAAGTTTTAGTAAGATGATATTTAAATTTAGCTGTATGATCGTAGCTCTTTCAAAGAATATATTGCAATGCATGATTGAGAGAAGAACTCAAAAGTCTCCTCAAAAGCTTTATGTTCATATTTGATACTACATTTTAAAACGTTTGTTTCTTCTTCTTCTAAAAATAGTCTGGATAATCAAGTACACCTGAGTTGCTTCCGTCCAATAAGTGCTCATCTTAAAATATTACTAACAATAGAAAAAGTCACTTTTATGTTACATTTCTAAACATCAGTAAATATTTCCCAGCAGAAAGAACGTGAACCACATGATGCAAAGTTGTCATCATGTTGATCATCAAATATCACCCTGTAGGCTTTATAAGGTAATACCATAGTGCAACTCTCTATACCAAGTGCTTCCTATTCACTGAAATGTATTTACAGACACCGCCGTGTGTTTCTGAGACACCGACGAGCTGGAAACCTTGAGCAGTCAGTGAATGCAATGCTAACACACCTGCGCTCCAGATCATAACCACACACCTCCAATAATCATACAAGAACACATCCAAACACCAGACTCATCCCTCTGACAACCAGCTCTGGATGAGAAGATAAAAACACGATGAGAGTATGAAGAATTAGCTCTAGTATAAAGATGCGGGTTGATGAAGATGTTTCAGCAGGTGGTTGTTTTGCTTCATATATATATGATTTAGTGGATGTATAGCTAAAGAAGCGGTCTGTTCTTGACATGCTATTAAAACTGATCACATTCATTGTCATATATTGCTCCGTTTTAAAAGATAATTTCCTCAACAGTGTCTGCGGTGGAGAGCATTCATCCATCAGCGCTCGCTGTATTCAGCAGACGGATATTGTGAAGTCCAGCAGCCTGCAATAAAGCCATCAGTTTAGGAAGAGCTGGCTGGTGTGTAATCTGGTTTGGGAAAGGACTATGAAGGAGAGATGAGAGATAAACACATGGCACCCTCCAGAGTTCAGTCACTATCAGTGGACAGAACAAATGCTCTCGGTTCACAATAAATCCAAACACTTTTATTGGCTCTCTTTGGTCAGCTACATTCCCTCATCCTAAAGAGATATTCACCAATGTGAGCCAGAAATACACTGTAAAATATTTCAGGTATGACATGATGCATATTTCATTAAGTGATCAAATGTTACATAATCTGCCCGAATCACTAAAATCTGCTCTGCACCTTAAAATGTAGTGACAGGTGGTAAACTAGAAAACCACATGATGAGTCCGAGTTCATCGTACTGTACGTGTTCTCTCCATAAAACACCGCCAGTGCAGTGACATATACACAAAACACTATCAGGGTAACACATTACACATGGAATAACGTAAGAAACATTCACTAAATAACACTAAATAAAACTTCTGTGAATGTCCCTTAATTTAACCACATATTCTAAAATAGTTTCTACTTCCAAAAACTATAAATATGACAATAAAACACATTTTTACAATAAAAGTACCAATAATGCATAATTCTTCAGCATATGGGAAGGTAATTATGATATTTTGGTTGTCTGAGCTGCACATCTCTTCTCTATAAGGCGCATGATTCATCATTTATGTCTGTAGCATAAACAGCGTGGGACTGACACAACAAAGTTTAATACTCAGTCAGAAGATGTTTTAATCCTTAAAAGCCTAACTAATGTAATATTTGAGTGACTAAACACATTATTTAGTCACATGATGAGCTCATTTGATTTTAAATGGACATTCAGAAACAGGCTATTTCTTTTCTAATTTAGCTAAAACTATAGGACATTTATTAGCTATGTTCTCCCTAACCGCAGAACATTAATCCTGACAGCTGAAGCAGATTGTTTTTAGCCAATCTATACATAATGTTATCATATACTGTATGCTGCCATTATTTTATAGCAGTATTGTCACCTCTCAAATGGCAAATAAATAAATGCTGGTAGATGTAGAATATAGACTAAATATATACTTATAAAATTCATTTAACCTTTAAACGACAAAATACATACAAAAATTGTTTATTTCAATATATGTTGCTGTAAGGCCGCGGGGGGGGGGGGAATGCATGATTTTGGTGTAATTTGCGCAGTGGATGAGAACAGTGCTTCTGAATTCATTAGTCCATTGTCTTTTCCCCCAGGAAATTACAGCCGAGGGCCATTTTCTCTATCTGTATGAGTGATGGTGGTGTAATTGTCTCTCACCATTATTTGCACTCTTGGTTGTGAGAGAGCTACTGCAGAATATATTTAATGTTTCAACCACTTTGTTCTCTCCCACAGCTTATCTGATCATCAGATAAAGAGACAGAGCTGCTCCGTGGATGCTGGAGGAGAAACTCAATGAATGATGTTTCTAACAAACAAAAACTCACAAATATTTCTAAAGTTCTCAAGAAGATAATGGGTTAATGTTTGCCTACAAAACCACCTCTGGCTCTGCACCCCGTTACCTAAATTCATTACTTCAGTCTTATATGCCCTCTAGAAGCTTGCTTTCTGCAAGTGAACGACGCATTACTGTACCATCCCAAAGAGGCACAAAATCACTTTCACTGACTTTTACATTAACTGTTCCCATCGGGGAATGACTCAATCCCAGCAGCTGAATCCTACAAGAATCGGCTAAAAACACACCTCTTTCATCTATTCTATTCTTAAATATAAATATATATATACTTAAAAAAAAGAAATCAATTGGCCCCTTTTAGACTTGCACTTTATTAATTGACTAACTGCTTGTTTTCTTAAAAACAAAACTAACTCTAGCTTCTCTATTCTTTTTGTAGTCTGTTTTTTTATTTATTGAACAATTAACAAAAAGGAAAAAGGCCTCTAATACTAGCTTGCTCTATTCTTTTTATACTCTATATGTTTTCTTTTGATTTAATTATATATATATATATATATATATGACCTTGTTTACGTGTACTGCGTTAGGCTAACCAGGACTTGTCGTAGCACTCGCATGTTGTTGCTCTTTTGTTGGTTTTGATTGCTTCTATTGTCCTCATTTGTAAGTCGCTTTGGATAAAAGCATCTGCTAAATGACTAAATGAAAACAAAGTTCTCTTTTATGTCTTATTGCACTTAAACTGTTAAATACACACAAGTTTATGTTAAAAACACAGTCGGTTATGTCTGTGAAGGTACACATCTGGGATAGGAATCGCATGTTTATATTAGATTGTATTGGTTCATAATATACAGTACCTACTGTTGTCTACGCTGTTAATGTGACCCAAACAATCAAATAAAAACAGAAAATCACTCACTGCTCTTGATTTAATAACTTCACATTTCCTGGATTCTATGTTCAAACAACATTTAGTCCATTACTGGACACATTGTTTTGCTGCTCACTTATTCACTCATTAAAGGAGTTTCACCAAAACGAAATTTGACTGAAAATGTAGCTATAGATGAGTTTGTTTCTTCATGAGAACAGATTTGGAGAAATGTGACATTACATCACTTGCTCACCAGTGGATCCTCTGCAGTGAATGGGTGCCGTCAGAATAAGAGTCCAAACAGCTGATAAAAACATCACAATAATCCACACCATCTTGTGAAATGAAAAGCTGCTCGTTTGTAAGGAATTGCAGAGGATCCATTGGTGAGCAAGTGATGTGATGCTACCATTTCTCCAAATCTGTTCTCATTTCACTTGAGATGACCAAAGTATTTTCATTAACTATTCCCCACATTTGCAGTGTTGCTTTTTAATTCATGTATTTTAAATGTTGACTTCTCAGCATCAGTTACTTCTGAATGAACCCGTGTTCATTTCAGTCTGTCTAAGAAGCCTGACCTTCAGAAAAATCATAAACAGACATTGAAGAACAAAACATCTGCCAGCTCCTAATCATTTCTGTTCCCTCGGAGAATTGCTGCAATACCAGTGTACATGACAAGTGAGTCGGCCTCACATGCCAATCAACAACCTATTTATTGGCTTTCTGAGCTTCATTCATAGTATTTCCCCAGTGGAAACTGGCAAACTTACATGGCAGAAAATCAGTGATGAGAAGAAGCAATTCACAGAGCTCCATTGATACAGCTGTCAGTCAAAAGATAAAGCAGCTGTTTCTGCTGACCTTTCCCACAGACCATGAGAGAGCAAGAAAACAGCAAGAGAAAGGGCTCATGTATACTCACCACAGCTCTGAGAGCCAAACAAAGCCAATTTCACAGCTAAATAACCCCAACATCTCTTTAAAGCCTCAAATGAATTGACTTTACTGTCGGAATGTCACTGCATTAGATCAATTAAAAAGTGGTGCTTATTGTCTTGTCTTTATACACTATACTTTTATTTAATGCAATAACTTCATCGAATGTGACAGTGAAGATGTTTATGATGTTACAAAACATCATATTAGACTGTTCAATGAAAATAAAGTGGATGTTTAGGGTTCTTTTTGTAACAGCACTTGTATGTTTCATAATTTTCTATTATTATTGTATGTGAGCGTATTGGAGGGATGTATGTGTGTGTGCGCATATGTACAGTTAGGTCCATATATATATATATATATATATATGGACACTTGACACAATTTTCATAATTTCGGCTCTGTATGGAATGGAATTCAAATGAAACAATCAAGATGAAATTGCAGACTTTAAGCTTTAATTCAAGGGGTTGAACAAAAAGCTTAGGAATTACAACCACTTTTATAGTCATTTTAAAATCAAATACAATTTCACAATATATTTTTTATCATAAATACAGTATTAGTGAGCAAAAGAGTTTTTTTTATTCAAAAATGATCAAACTAATTTGAATCAGTCTATATAGTGTTAACATTATTTTTATTATTTTGTTGCGTGAAATTATTTGCTCGAAAAATCATGCTTCTTTAAAGTATATGACAATTGGCTTGATTTCTATAGTTTTACACTGTGCTTACCTCATTTCAAGAATAATAAAAATTGATTTTTAAGTGTGACTTAAGTGCCCAAATTTTTCTGGGCCACTGGACATGACTCTTAAGTAATTATAATACCTTACATATTAAAGCAGCGGTTAAACTGGAAGATGATTGAAGACTTTTAATTATATTCAAGCATGTGCACAATACAGCTAATATTAATTGCATAGATGACACAATTAAAAGATGAGTGGGATTATGATTATTCTGAAAAGCCCATTGAGGGATCTAATGCTTAATCTCAGGATTAATTCCACGTGTTATGAGATTTGAGCACAGCCTCGAGACATACAGTAGAATAGCTGTGGGATCTGTAGTGATTCCCAGATGAAGACGTATCATTGAAACTAAAGCGCAATCCTCACAGTCTGGAGTGTGTTCAGACATTTGAGACACTCATCCACTCGACTGCACTGTAAATCGGAAATAGCAATCATCAGTATTCCAGTAAAGCTGTGCTCACTGCACTGAAAGACTCTCGATTTCGAGCGGGTGAATGAGAGGATAGAGACAGTCTGCAACACAAATCACTGCTGAAGCAGTGCTGTAGGCCTAATGAGATTCAGGGAAATCCAGCAGAAACTACTTCTCTTTAGCACTAGTTTTAATTCATGCTTTTCATGTAGTCCTACCGGTTAATGTTTTTAAGTGACATTTAAAATGCCATGTCCAGTCCCCGTTTGCTCAGCTAAACATCGTATTACTCTGTACAAATCCAACTTCCATTTAGTCAGGCAACACTATTTTTAAAGGTTAACTGAACTATCACATGTGGATAAAGCTGACATTAAATCAAAGTCAAATTTTAGACTCTTTATGCAGCTTAATATAAAACAGCAAACACTTCGGATGTTTGGTGTTGAAGGTCTTGGCATGCTCAGTTTCATTACATCATTTATTTTTGGTCGAAACATGACGATTTTTGATGTGAAATATTTGTAATTCAGAAATAATTGATGTTTTAGCTTTATGTAGATGTTTCGCCATTACAGTGATTAGTGTTTTAATGAACCCTATGCATCTTAATTTATGATACTAATGGATGAAAGCACAGATTTATTAGCTAAATTTAGCTCTATCGCCGTTTATCTCAAATTAAGTGAGGACATATTTATTCTAGTTGCCCCAAATGTGTTTACTTAAGCTTTACTGTTTTAATGTCATTGCATCAGATTGATCAAAAAGAGACAAAAACACATTTCGTTGGTCAAAACATGAGGATTTATGATAAATATGTGTTATTCAGAATTGATTGATGTTTTAGCTCTATGAATGTGTGTTTTGTTGAAGTTTGTTCTATTTCAGTAAGCATATACTCAATTTGTTTAGGGGTGTACAAACATAGTAACTCCATAAGCTTCCTCAACTGATTGATACAGAATTTAGACATTTCTGTTCCACATCTCTATTGTGTCCAGTAATGTTCATGATCAGCTTAAAATGTAAGATTAATGAACATAATCCACAAGTTACGGTATTTTTAGAACATAAGTTTGCATGTTTTTTTTTCAATATGTTGAGTATATTGAAGCTGGTTGCCTCGTTTGTTTGTTTTCTTAACTTTATAGAATTGAGAATCTGTGTTATTGCTTTATTTATTCTAACACAATACATTGCATTCGACAATACAAAAATACAAACTCAAAACACTGGTTTATAAAACAAATCTTTATTAGATGAAAAGCATTTTCTTTGTCGAGTACAAAATAGAAAACAACACCACGATGAAAGTGAAAGAAAATCCATCAGTCAAAAACAACACGACGTCTCATCTCAAGAAGAAAAGCAGCTAGAACCAGTGAATTCATGAAACTGGTCTTAGACAGGTAGTCTCGATGCCCATGGGTCCAGATCTGATCAGTGTGTACAGTCGGTTCAGGGTGGCGCGAGAGCCGGTTTAACGCTGCCAGTGTTCACTATCAGCACCTGAAGCCAAATGAAGATGACGAAATCTGTACGCTGACATCAGAGTAAAAGGTGGCATTTAAATGTCATCTTAGGGGCAGAAAAGACCACAAGTATCAATTTGTAGGTAGTTACAGAAACCGTTCACAAACATGACAAGCATTATCATTTACTAGCACACGTTGTTCCAAAGTGTAATTTTCTTTCTTTTGCAAAACACTAATGAAGACACATAATGTCCAAGCAGCACTTTTATCTAAAACAAAAGTTGGATTTATAATATCAAACTCCAAGATGAACAAAGGCATTAAAAGCCCATGTGATTCATAATTTAGAAGCAATATGATATCATTATGTGAGAAGCAAACTGATAATCATTCACTCCACCAAGCTCAAAAGAGCCATATGGACTATTAAAACAGTGCATTCATTTCTACTGTCTTGTTACCAAATTTCATGTTAAACTTGCATCAAAAGCCCTAAAGTAAACAATGACTTTCTTCACATAAAGCTTTTTCAGAAGACATGAAATATGGGCATACAAGTCATATGGATCACTTTTATGGTGTTAAATTGGACTAAAACATTCTACTTAATATCTCATCATATGTTTCTTGGTTTGTAACGAGTGAGTAAATGATGACAGAACTACACAAGTCATTTATGTGAACTATTCCTTTAATATCGTAATAAATCAGTCACAAAACATAATGGTGGAAGTCAAATTGTCTGTTCCAAACGTATAACTGATTTTACATTTCACATTCTTATCAGTTCTTCACGTAACAGTTGTGAGGTTTTCAAGGTAATAGTGGCTGTGGGCGTGTCTAAAGGTGCTGGTATTCTGGGATTGGTGCAGCACAGTGTCAGTCACACACAGGAGCATCAATGGCACAGGGCGACGCACAAAACCAAAGGAAAGAGACACTGGACACATTCAGACGTCTGATTTTGACTGCTGGTGAGGACCACAAACACCTCCTGAGAGGTCCATGAGCAAAGCTCTTCAGACTCTTTGGCATTCATAATCAATTAGTTGAAATATTTAATTTAAATTTATATAAAAATTACTTTTGGAACAGAAACCAAGTAAAATATCAGACACAGAAGCTCTACTTCCCACAACACTATTTACTCTAAGTAAATTCACAATAAAATGACTGTGTTGGACTTATCCTACTAAAACTATCTGTACATATCTATCTACTTTGTAAACCCCTTTGTTTTAATCTCACACACACATTTACTTGCGCTGTATAACAGCGACACGAACACATGTTTCATCTCTGGTACCTTAAGAGAACACAGGACAGTTCATATGCATCGTCGTCCAATCAGCTCACATGAAATCATTTAGCTCCGCCTCCAGCGCAGCAGCCATCTCATCAGCCTCTGAACTGCTGCCCTCCTCATCCTCATTGGAGTCTTTACTGGAGCCGCCATCATCATCATCATCGTCATCTTCTCTGGCCTCCTCCAGTTTTCTTTTGTGGCTCCTAAAGATAGAAACACAGAGGCGTCGGTCAGTGATGCTCGTTAGTCAAAGAGTTTGGAGAGAAAAGCTCATTGGTTCAAAGCGGTCTAGTTGCCAGGGTTACGTATGGCAGTGTTGAGTGTTGTTGACAGTGATTGGTTGCAGCATTCTGTCATGGTTTGTAGGTTTGCAGCGGAGGGGATTGGTGCCAGGAGCCTGAAGCACCACAAAACAAAAAATGCCATCCTAACTTAGAATAGGAGATAACTGGTGGCGAAGTATGCTTGCTTAAGAGCAATAGAAGAACAAATCTCATGTTCTTTCGAGTGAGAACTATTAAATGTTCTATAAACTATTATCTATCATACAGTAACATTAACAGAAAAGTAGCTAGTAGTTAAATAAGCCCCTTAATGGTATATAAGTGTCCTTGTAACACATTACTTGTAGTTTTTGTAAAACAGATTATTGGAATATGTTTTACTACAAAATACTATTTTCTGTCTTTCAACTTAAACAGATCATGTTTAATTCAAATGTGTAATTTGCCATTTCTTTGTTATTAATTGTGAAATTTACTAGAAATTGACAAACTACTACACCATATTTTTCTCAATTTGTTGATTTTCTAATCTGTTGAACTGAATTTATTGTAGAAATAACATTAATTAACATCAAAAATTTCACTTTGGCAGTGGCCCACATTTTTACTCAACTCACTAATAAAATGATTGTGAAATTAAGGGAGTGATATCTTTTGAACCCTTTCTACAGCATGACGGGAAGACTATGGTGTTATGTTTGTGCCAAAACAGTAGACGGACAAAGGTACTGTACAAATCAGTCAAAACATTTTTGGCACAAATGGAACGCCATATCAGACAAGTAAATAATCAAATTGTCTCACATTTGTTCACACATTTTAGGAGTTACATAAGCATCAGGCTGAACCATTTAACCCTGTTAAGAAAAAAATAAATATTTGTCACATACACAATTATACAGAGTATAACCAGCAGTGAAATGTGTTCTCTGCATTTAACCCATCCAAGTGCGCACACACACACACACACACACACACACACACACACACACACACACACACACACACACACACACACACACACACACACACACACACACACACACACACACACACTTGAAGCAGTGGGCAGCTGACGCTGTGGCACCCGGGGAGAAGTTGGGGGTTCGGTGCCTTGCTCAAGGGTCTCGTGGACAATTCCTGCCGGAGCCGAGATTCGAACCCACAACATCGGGTTACAAGTCCAACGCTCTATCCACTAGAGCCACGACTGCCCAAGGCAGTTAAGTTACATTAATTCAAATATAAATATAAATATTTGTAATATTAAAAAATATGACCTCACACAACAATTTTTTATCTGTGTTCAGACATTTCATTACCATAAAATAAAATATTTAATTAGCACAAACCCTAAGATGGTGATCCCAACCCAAACAACATACTGTACATTGGTATGAATTAATTATTTTATTGTCTTCTTAGACTGCCTTAAAACCTTAAGAAAATACAATCAAATACGGATTAAAATGAAAACTGCATCCACATTACAGGCACAAATAGGCAAATATTTTGACTTCCTGAGGTAGACGAACAATATTTTCTGAAGGTTAAGCAGCTTTTTTCACTCTTTTATAATTTGTTGAAAAAGAATTGGACTTGCAAGAAGGTGCTATTGGTGGATGGATTCAATGAAAGAGACACTATTCTACCACTAATAATACAAATTACAAAATTCAAATACCATGCTCACAGCAGAGCTGCACTTCTGATACCCCTCTTTCACAAAACATATACTTACGAAAGAAAATATGGATGGGGCACTGAAGAGAGAGAGCACATCTTCTCTCATAAATGTGTATTTCGGTTGAAGCGCTTCTGACAGTAAGATGATGCAACAGACTGTCCTGCTTACAGCCGCTATGCATGAATACTGCTCCCATAAACACAGAATCCTGAACAGAAGATTCATTTCAAATCTGATGCCCTACTGATTGGGCAAAGAATTCAGTTTTATGCTAATCAATTAAAAGATTGAGCCCATCAATCACTGCTCTGCCTAGAAGAACACCATTCAAAAGTTTGGGGTCAGTAAGCAAAATAAATGAATTCTTTAATTCAGCAGCAATTAGTGATGCAACGACACCATTTTTTCAGAACCGATCCGATCCCGAAAATTCGGAGAATCGGCCAATCCCGATCCAATCCGATACAGCGCAGTTATTTTTTAAATCAATGTAGAATTTCTATACTTCTCTGTGTTGACCCGATCGTCACTCTTCTGTGTGTTAAACACAATCTATTACAGTGTTTCTCAACTGGTCGGTCAAAAGTGCTGGGTATGCAGCCCAGAAGTGAGTCGCGAGACTGTTCTGAGTGGGTCGCGGATTATTTACAGCCAAAGAAACGACATCAACAAAAAATGTAATTCTAAATGTTTTCTGTGAGACTTTTATTTTAAAAGACGTGCATGAAAGCTGTTGTCACTTCTGTCAGATCATCTGACTCAGATGCAGTTCAAGTAAAGAAAGAGTGTCTGAGAAAAACGCTCTGTCAGATGAGATGTTGACATGTTTAATGTCAATGGCATTGTTCTATCGTTATTTTCATAGCTTGTTATGAAATAAAATATTTCCATATTTTATTCCAGCGGCGCCACGCTGTATATCACTTCACTAAAGCGCAGAAATTATGAGCATGCAACGTGAAATAAAAGTACAGTACCAATAAATCACATAACTGTACTGCATGTATTAGCTGGACATGAATTTGAATTATTAATTTGCATGAAGGTATGATATTCATTCTACTCAGGAGCAGTTTCCATGTTTCATTAAGTCACCTTGGTTGTTTTCATAACCCAAAAATATCATGTTATTTTCACTTTGTGTCATTTTGTAGGCTATATGTTTAAATGAATGTGGTGGCTCATACCAACTTAATTGTATAAACAAAAATGAGTTTGGGACGGCGATTTAATAGCCTTACCTTTATAGGCTGTTTATTCTGTCATATTCTTAACAGTCTTAATTTTTGTGAAATAAACTTGCTTTGTTTTTGTTTTTATTTTGAGCTTACCGACCCTGAACTTTTTGAACAGTAGCTCAACATGCATATATATATATATAAAAATTAAGCCTGTATAACATTAGAGAATATTTAACTGATTTTTCCATACGAAGAAAGCAGATGATTTGTGCGCACTATTAAGTCTTCTGAAGTCATACGATACTTTTTTGTGAGGAACAGACTGAAATATATCTTCTGAAATATTCCACTGTAGTTCTTTCGCTTTCAACTTAAGTCTGTCCGTCACACAAAGCTATGACTTGACATCAGAAGACTTGAAATAAAGAGCAAAAATCTGAGAGAAACATGTATGCTACTTTTATGGCGTTTTGTGTTTCATGGTAGAAAGAAATGAACACAGGTTGGGAAAGACTGAATATATTTTCATTTGCGCGTGAACTATTCCTTTAATGCGCCCTGCAGTAATGTTAGCTTCACATACATGAAAGCCAATCAAATTGACACTGACAAACACACACAACTACCTTGTAAGCAAGTTTTGAAGAAGTCAGACATAATAAAGCTCTGCAGGAGCTAAATAAGCGCCAGCTGACATTAGATGTGCTGACAGTACAGACAACTGCTTTGATCACTGGATAGTACGTGTCTCACATTTAGTGTAATGATGAATCCACTACCACCTGCTGATAAAGAACCAGCCTGACTACATGAATAAAAGATAAAAGCAAAGGAAGGACAGAAAATGGAAAACATTAGGAAAGAAAGTCTACCTGACATGGAGCAGACCGTGTGTTTGATATTAATGGACTGAGTAACAGGAGAAATGAGGCTCAGTGTTTACATCATTTCTGTCCGTGTCCATGTATTTAGGATAATTAGAAGAAATACAAACAGAAACTTTGTCTCACAAAGTTTTGGAAGCTGTTTGATCATTGCAGTACCATCATGTATGTTCACTGTGCATGTACACAAACTGCAGATTTGAGTTTAACAGTGATTCGTAACACCACAGTCTTACATCTTCAATTAAACCACTGACCGAAGCACAGCGCTGTTATTCAGACTGCAATTATTCTCTTCTTTATGTGATGTTTAATATGAGAAAATCTGAAATCAGATTTAACTCAGAATAGAATAATAATAAAACAGAGATGCAAATTGCACATGGGATTTCCTCGTCAAGGTTATCATCTATTATGAAAGTAAAAACTCTATAAAAAGTGGGGTTATAACTTTAAATAGAATTGCATGACTTTACTTGTAATATTTTCAATCAATGTTAGACAATCTTGATATATTTACATCTATAAAAAACCCGAAATGCCTCAAACACAAATGAATACATTTGGAAAGTTTTGCAAAGCCAGTTTATTTGAGCTTAGCTTAGATTTAAATTTCTTATTTAATGCACTTTGCAGTGTTACAAGAAAACTAAAACTATACCAAAACTAAATAAAAATGAAAAATATTCACAAATTAAAACCACTTACGCCCCAATAAAACTACACTGACAGCTAAAACCCACAAATAAAAAACTTTGCAAAATTACAACATCCATTCCCATACATTAGGCTGCTTAAAAATGTGGAGTAACGCATTATAAAATCACAGATTTATTAGTTTTGAATTATTCTCTTGTTTAGCACAAAACGAAAAGTAAATTGATCGAGGTAAGAAGTCTATGCATAATTTCACTTCATGCACACACGCATAAACAGCTCAATACATGCATTATAATAGACCTATAACATGCCAGTGTAATTATGCTGGGATATGCACACGGACAGTCTCTTTGGAAATGCCAGAAATGTATTAACACCTCTAAAGTAATCATTGCAGCAGGTTTGCAAGCATGACTTTTATGGTGGGCTGATAAACATATACAACTCCTTAGGGCTTTTCACACGTGAAATTGTTAACCCTGGGTCATCCTAAACCCCGGATAAGTGAAATCCTGGGTTCACACTGCTCATACCATACTTGGGGTTAACCCTTGGAATTTATTAACAGACATCTCACACTATATTTCCTAAACCCCATGTTAACGTTCTTATTTGCATATTTGCGGTGTCACTGTCACTGATTGGACGAACAGCAGACAATCTATTTACACGGCTTTTCCCGCGTCTTGCCAGTTATTAAAAACAACATCTCTGCTTATGTCTTTAGATCAGTGAAGATTGTGGAACAGCTGATCATAGCTGTACAGGCAGGGATAGCCATTTCTAAATAAAGTTAGTATCAGAGCTACTGCAAGTGATTTAGTGCTGTAAATCCATTTATCCTTTGCTGAAACTTCTGGGCGTGACATGTGAACAGCCTCATGAGACGCACAAAGCCAAGACAACAAAGACAAACGTACAAAGCAAGAAAACAAGGAGCAAAGTATGTGATTATTTCTTTAAAAGTGTGGAGAGACTAACGTTAGTGTTTACTCTCCTATTCACTCCAGTTCACATGCTTTCCATCTTTTGATATTTCTTCTCACCGGCTGCTTTCTACACGACGCGTGTTTCCTGTTATTGACGTGACACGAGCCTCGCTGCTCAATTTCTGATTGGCTGTCTGTTGCCAAGCGTCCAGTAGCAAAAAGCAAACACCACTCCGTTCCACACTGAACAAACTTAGCACCGCAATACGGGGTTAACACCACAAATGCGGTGCTAACTCTGCTCCGAAGCAGGGTTTCATAACGATAACCCGGGGTTAAGGGCAGTGTGAAAAGCACTCTTGAAGAGCTTGAGATTTTGAAAAATCTCTAATCTGTTTACATTTATATGCTTGGCAGACGCTGTTATACGCAGCAAATTATGTTGCATTAAAAACATACATTTAATCAGTTAATGTATTCCCTGGGAATCAAACCCATGACATCGGCATACACTCTTCTGTTTGAATTACAGAAATACTTCAACAGAAATAGCCACACATTTTCTTTTTTTGTGCAATTCTGAAATCACAACGCCATAACAGGCAGTGTTTGGAAAAAGACAGATCACTGTTTCTGCTGACAACTCCACAAAACTACAACCGACCAAAAGCAAAAGACTATAAAGAAATGCTGTATTGTTGATTTGTCTGGAGAGTTTTCTGACAACGGCTCAACACTCACCCAGCAGTCTGTGACCCCGCTGACTCAACACTTCACAGCACACATCTGAAAATAATATGCATGATTGAGATGCCTCAACAGAGAGCACCTTCTCCATTGGGAATAGTGCTGTCAGGCTGGGAAACCAGCAGGACACACGGAGGACTTCTTTTCAATCCGCAAATAGACTCGTCGCTAATGACGCAGTGGCAAATCAGAACAAAAGAAGGAATATCCCTATTTCTTACATTCTGTCTCACTCCCTCAGTCTCTCACTGTCTACAAGAAACAGATTACATAAGCACAAAGCCTGTGAGAATGAGAAAATGGGCTTGTGGGAGGAGAATGTGACTGTAGAAACTCGGCTGGCTCAGAGTTTGTTTCCTCTGAACGCACCTGAAAGATTTAAACAGGACAAAGCCCTCATAGCCAAGAAAAAGAAAGGCAAATTGAGGAAAAGCACGGTGATGAGGAAAGACAAAAGAGAAAGTGTAAGACAGGGAGAAATACTGAAACTAAAGGAAATCATACAGGTGAGTGAACAATGACAGAAATGTATTATCCTTTTAAAGCCACAAAAGAGGCATTCAATCAACCCTGGAGGTTTAATGATGTGTGTTCAATTGAACCCGCAAGGCTTCGTTCTCATACGGCCGTGTCTTAAGCACCATGATGGGCAGTATTTATTGAAGACAATGGGGATAATTGATGGGTGTACATGCATGTAGTAGACAGCACAGGTCAATAAGTGTCACGTTTTGTCCTGATGCATCCTCAAGAATCAGTGTGAAGATGAGGTCAGGATGGGTGAATGAGGTATGAATGTTTGCAGAGCGTTTCAGACATCATGGAGTTTGTTTACTGTAGCATTCGCAATGACATACCACACACATTTAAGTACTGTGGCCCATCAATTACTTGGGAAAAAGACTAAGCTTCTGTTGTAACGCAGCTTGAACTGAAAATGGTTTAAAGAGAGATTGTGTGTCAACTAAGAATAGTACACAAGCAAGTAGTACACAGTAAAATGTACACAAGCACCATCGCTGGAGCAGTTTTTCTCTCCGCTGTGAGCACTGGACACTTCAAGAGGCTGGAGAAAACCCAGCAAAATGACTGCTTGTAATGTTTACAAGCTTTGTTACAAGTAATGTTAGGTTTGAGGTCGTCCACACTACAGGCTGCATTTATTTATTGGATCACAAGTACAACAAAAGCAGTAACATTGTAAAATATTATAATTTAAATGAACTTCTATTGGAATTTATTCCTGTGATATAAAGCTGAATTTTCAGCATCATTACTCCAGTTTTCAGTGTCACATGACCCTTCAGAAATGATTCTAATATGCTGATTTGCTGCTCGAGAAACATTTCTGATTATTATCAATGTTGAAAACAGTTGTGCTGCTTCATATTTTTCTTTGATAAATGTCTTTGCTGGTCACTTTTGATCAATTTAATGCATCCTTGTTGAATAAACGCACTGGATAGCTGGCCAATCAGAGCACACCATGCAATTTAGATCGATGAGCTTTGTAAAAATCGACGCGTTTCAGAAAGCCAGAGCGGAGAGGAGCAACAATAATCTTGCGGTATGTGGAAAATAATGTTTTTTTTTAAACTTAAACCATGTAAACATTGTGCATTACACCAAATAATGATATTTATAGCATCTTCATATGACCCATTTAAACTTCTGAAAGTTGACAAAAACTACAAATGGATCACATTTCACATTTATGCATTTAGCAGACGCTTTTATCCAAAGCGACTTACAGTGCATTCAGGATATACATTTTTTGTCAGTAAGTGTGTTCCCTGGGAATCGAACCCACAACCTTTGCGCTGCTAACACAATGCTCTAACCACTGAGCCACAAGATTATATATTGATGGCACATGCACATTATGATATTCGATATGTTCCCATACACAACTGTGTGAACAAGATATCAACAGGAAAATGATTCAACTATTTGATTTGGTCCTTTAAGTCCCGAGTCAGCTGGTCTGGATCACTGGATGCTCTTTAAACAGCGGGATGTACAGTCTCCATTAAAGCACCGCAGCACACAGCAGGAGTCTCGTGGACTGACCTGCAGCTTTGATGGCTCTAGCAGGTCTATGTAACAGATTTAAGCCTCAGTGATTTTAAGATGGCTCCATTAGCTTGTAATTAATTAAACCACACAGTCAGAGTTCTGATGGAAAAAATAAGAAACAGCAGTGCTTTCAATGCAGCAAAAGGACAGCATTAATGTTTAAGGCCAGTCAAGGTTTCAGGTTAGTTTAGTTTTCAACATAACATGCTGGTGGAAAGAGTAAGTAGGTAAGGAAATGTAAGCATGATGATTGTGTTTACAACACACTTTCAGATAATTAATGTCACCTTTATTTACAGCTCTATTGCTCTCTATCCCTCTCTTTCCTGTCATTCTGCTAGGAGGCTTTTCTGAAGTGGACGTAAAGTGAATGTAATGACAATATACTGTAACTATTTTTTAGTTAAATATTACTACCTTTCAAAAGATACTTTTATTCATAAATTACATAAAATGTATCAATAATAACAACAACAGTAAAGACATTTACAATGTTACGTAATATATTTCAAATATATGCTGTTCTTTTAAACTTTATATTCAAACAATTGTGAAAAATAACAATAATACATTTTTCTTGAGCAGCAAATAATTATATATTAGAATGATTTCTGAAGGATCATGTGACACTGAAGTCTGGAGTAATGATGTTGAAAATTCAGCTTTATATCACTGGAATAAATTACATTTTACAGGTATTATGCAAAAATCACTTTTATAAGGTGTTTGAACACAGTTGTGTGGCCGCAGTGTGTGATAAAAACCAGCCTATAATGTTAAAAATCCACTCACTCATTTTTTTTATAAAAAAAAAAAATCATAAACAGTCTCTCAGAACGAGCGGTTTCAGATTGTCCCTCTGTTCACGTCACCGAGGGTAAAAAGTCAAGCCCATTTGTGACGCTGCCCTGTAAGCATAGACACAGTCCTCAGTGAGAAGCCGTGGTCCACCTCCATTACTGATTACTTGCTGTAGCTGCTGGAGATAAATAATGTCAGCGCCAAAGAGACTCTTCAAGTAAAAGTTGCAATGAAAGCAATGTGAGCCAATCGCTTGAGTTTGTTGAGCTCAAGTGGGACTTATATAGTTTGTGATACCATGCATCATGATAACAGCTATGTTATTTGTAATGCGCTGTGCTACCTGTATGCGTAATTCATAAACGTGAATTTATTATGCACAGTACAATCAGAAGACTGACTTTTAAACAGAGTACGTTTAAAAGCTCTTGAAGCACCGCCCTCTTCTCCGGGAGCAACAGCTCATTTGCATTAAAGCAACATACTCAAATACAGGGCGTTTTGGCTCATACCATAAAAGATTTTTGTACATTTTAACAAGCTATCAAAAATGATCTGTTGGGTATTTTTGAGCTAAAACGTCGCTTACACACTCTGGGGACATCAGAGACTTATTTGATATATTGTAAAAAGGAGCATAATAAGTTCTCGATAAAGCTGCAGTTCGTAACTTTTTGCACTCTAGCGGTTAATAGACAGAACTGCGTTGCAGAAGAACATTGTAGCCGGAACTACTTCTCTCTGTTTATGTCTATGACGAATTACGTACCGGCTACTCCATGTTCCGTTGTAATTAATTAAACCACACAGTCAGAGTTCTGATGGAAAAATAAGAAACAGCAGTGCTTTCAGCAGCAAAGGACAGCATTAATGTTTAAGGCCAGTCAAGGTTTCAGGTTAGTTTAGTTTCTCAACATAACATGCTGGTGGAAAGAGTGAGTAGGTAAGGAAATGTAAATGATGATTGTGTTTACAACACACTTTCAGATAATTAATGTCACCTTTATTTACAGCTCTATTGCTCTCCTCTCTTTCCTGTCATTCTGCTAAGGCTTTTCTGATGTCAAAGTGAATGTAATGACAATATACTGTAACTTTTTTTAGTTAAATATTACTACCTTTCAAAATAATCTATTTGGGTTAAAAAGATACTTTTATTCATAAATTACATAAAATGTATCAATAATAACAACAACAGTAAAGACATTTACAATGTTACGTAATATATTTCAAATAAATGCTGTTCTTTTAAACTTTATATTCAAACAATTGTGAAAAATAACAATAATAAATTTTTCTTGAGCAGCAAATAATTATATATTAGAATGATTTCTGAAGGATCATGTGACACTGAAGTCTGGAGTAATGATGTTGAAAATTCAGCTTTATATCACTGGAATAAATTACATTTTACAGGTATTATGCAAAAATCACTTTTATAAGGTGTTTGAACACAGTTGTGTGGCCGCAGTGTGTGATAAAAACCAGCCTATAATGTTAAAAATCCACTCACTCATTTTTTAATAATCTAAAAAAATCATAAACAGTTTCTCAGAACGAGCGGTTTCAGATTGTCCCTCTGTTCACGTCACCGAGGGTAAAAAGTCAAGCCCATTTGTGACGCTGCCCTGTAAGCATAGACACAGTCCTCAGTGAGAAGCCGTGGTCCGCCTCCATTACTGATTACTTGCTGTAGCTGCTGGAGATAAACAATGTCAGCGCCAAAGAGGCTTTTCAAGTGTTGTGTTTTGGGATGCACTAACGAATATAAGAGTCTCCACAGACACTGAGTTTCATTGTCTAAGGAAATGTCCCAGAAACATCGGTTAAGTCCCCAATTCTTGTAGGGATCAATATCAATGCTTCATGCGCGAACGTCATCTCCAGACAAAGTATAACACGTTTGTTTTCCAAATTGCCTTTCTGAAAGAGCTTCTTGGAACCCTGTAAGGCTAATGATGCTAAAGCTACCATTGTCTCTGTCTGTTTTCACTGGTGCTGTCTTCATGAATGATCGTGAATAGGTACATGGTAGTTAAAAGTTGCAATGAAAGCAATGTGAGCCAATCGCTTGAGTTTGTTGAGCTCATAATCACAAGTGGGACTTATATAGCTATGTTATTTGTATTGCGCTGTGCTACCTGTATGCGTAATTCATAAACGTGAATTTATTATGCACCGTACAATCAGAAGACTGACTTTTAAACAGAGTACATTTAAAAGCTCTTCAAGCTCCGCCCTCTTCTCCGGGAGCAACAGCTCATTTGCATTAAAGCAACATACTCAAATACAGGGCGTTTTGGCTCATACCCTAAAAGATTTTTGTTCATTTTAACAAGCTATCAAAAATGATCTGTTGGGTATTTTTGAGCTAAAACGTCGCTTACACACTCTGGGGACATCAGAGACTTATTCTATATATTGTAAAAAGGAGCACAATAAGTCCTCGTTAAAGCTGCAGTCCGTAACTTTTTGCACTCTAGCGGTTAATAGACAGAACTGCATGCGTCTTGCAGAAGAACATTGTAGCCGGAACTACTTCTCTCTGTTTATGTCTATGACGAATTACGCAGGTACCGGGCTACTCCGCAGCGGTTCCAAAAGTACCAGTCTGAATATAAAAACGTATTACAGGTGTACCGTAGTGATAAAAAAAAAAAGCCTAAAACACGGTTTGGAAAATGTATTTATGATGTATTCGCTTATATATATTAATTTAGTAAACACGGAGTACAGACTGCAGCTTTAAAATGCATTACTATAGAAAACAGTTATTATACATTTGTATTATATTCCACAATATTTCTGTTTTATTGTACGTTTGATTAAATAAATGTCGAGCAGAAGAGACTGCTTTCAAAAACATCTTAAATATCTTGGGGTCTTTTAAATAATCTTAACGTCCCCAAACGTAGTATATTTGTAGTTTTAGTGCATGTATGGTATATAACAACATAAAAACATCAATGCACTTACAGCTCAGAGAAGCGACTCCGGGAAAACAGACTCCAATCAAGCTTGACATGCTGCCAGCGCTTATTCATTTATGAGCAATTTAAGAGTGTAAAACTTTCAAGCTTAACACTGCTCATCATAAACCAATTAATCTCTAGCCCTGAAAACACCCATAATTAACCCAAACAGCTATGAAAGTCAGGATTATTTACACTGCTCTCATAAGAGTTTAATATAGCACAGATGATTGTTCCCGTAACCTGTAACAAGTAAAACGAGGATTAAATAAAACAACGGAGAGGAAACTAAACTGATCTGCATTTCACACCTTCACACGAACATGAATCAGTGAATACTTTTCAGACATAATTTATTGGCAGATGACAAAACAAGTCAAAAATCTAATAAAATTGATGCACTAAGTTATCTGTAATCTCTATATTCTCAATCATCTAGATTGAAATGTCTGGTAGTTGTTTTCTGTAAACTGTCATTTTTGAGTGATCGATCTATCACTTTACCATAAAAATAAACACGGTTTTGTTCATATTGTGTTTTGCAAGAAACAAAACTTAGCAGAAATGCAGTTCAGAAGTGCACCACACAGAGAAACGAGAGAGAAAGCGAGGGAGGAAGTCCATGCACTTCATCATCTCTACAGTCATTCACCGTGTTTAATCCATCACAGGTCTGTTCTAGGAGGACATACAAATAAGCCTGCCCTATTCAAAGATCATCCATTTACCCAGAAGCCCCCGGACGCAGCGGCAGTGATACATCAATTACAGCATGCATAAGAAATGCAGATGCACTCATCTACAGTAAGGGCAAAAAGTCACCATTTAACAACAATTACAAAGTAACTTAAGTAACATTTATCTTTATTTAATCACTGGAATAAAATACAAATGCACATTTCCACGAGGAACCTCAGATTTGGAGATCGTTGCTCGCTAGAACTTTCACTAAGCAGTCAACAGGCATATTATTTCTGCCTCATTAACTTCATAAACTTGCCATTCATATACACGCTAGTGAAATCATCATTAGCGAGGAAACGAGTGGAAGGATATTCTAAACGGACCCCATGGGACATCACAAATCCAAACCCTTTTTAATCGGCATTCACTTCATCGGTGTTTGTTTCCATGGAGAACGGACCCAAGACATGGGCAGTGGTAATTAAATCAGATTGGGAGTAAACAATACTCTTTCTCTGGCTCAATAAGCCTTTCAAATTACACTGGGCTGTTCAGAGAGTTCCGATGGATCCATTAAGAGTGCAATAATGGGCCTCTTCCGTGCGTTATTTCACAGCCCATAATATTCACCATCTGAGGAGATTGAATGTAAAACAGCACCTACAGGCCTGTTGCACTGGCGTTAAGTGGCGGCCTCAGGTCTTGAAAACCCCTTGAAAGCCGTTGGAGGAACTGTACATTCATCGTAGGCTTATGAAGCTCAAGGAAATCCATTAACAGCAATGTTCTGAAAGTACCATCTTTGATACAGGTTTGACATGGAGAAGAACAGAACACCACACTTCTGGATGATGATTAAAGGGATAGTTCACCCAAAAATGAAAAATCTGCCATCATTTACTTAACCTCAGGTCATTCTAAGCCCATAAACCTTTGTTAGTCTTCGAAACACAAATTAAGATTATTTCTGTTCCTCTATTGAAATTCCATTCCACCAAAACTTTCAAGACCTAAAGACTATGTAAAAATAATCCATATGAATTATGCAGTTTAATCCGATAAACATATGATGAACTGACTTAATTTTTGCTTTTATTCACATAATCATTGATCAATGCATACATGGAGATCATCAAATATGTGACCCTGGACCACAAAACCAGTCATAAGTCGCTGGGGTATATTTGTAGCAATAGCCAACAATAAGTTATATGGGTCAAAATTATAGATTTTAATGTTATGCCAAAAATCATTAGACTATTAAGTAAAGATGAAGTTGTTTATATCAAAACTTTTTTGATTAGTAATATGTTGTGTTAATGTTAGGTATAGCAACGAGACAGATTGAAGTGCTATTGTTTGTCTGGAGCTGGTGTTAACTAACAACAAATTATTTCCTGGATACACTCATGATATTTCAGGTTTTTATCACTATAAATCCTTATTCTTATGAAAGTCAAACTTTCACAACACACACAGCAGTAAATAAACACACACACACACACGTGAACACACACCCGGAGCAGTGGGCAGCCATTTATGCTGCAGCGCCCGGGGAGCATTTGGGGGTTCGGTGCTTTGCTCAAGGGCACCTCATCGTGGTATTAAAGGTGGAGAGCGCTGGACATTCACTCCCCCCACCGACAATCCCTGCCAGACCCAGACTTGAACCCGCAACCTTTGGATTCCAAGTCTGACTCTCTAACCATCAAGCCACGACTTCCCCTGTAATCACACCTGTAATAGATTTATTACCGAATCTGGGTTTAGAGCAATGAAGGGAAGGTGTTTCTTTTGGGTGTTGATTTCAAATATCAAAAATGTTTCTAAGAAATCAATTATTGCGCTTAAATGCTTAATTTTCAACCATTCCATTAGATTTCCAACATTATGAGGACATTTATATTCAAGTCAAGTATCTAAACTTTTGACTTCTTTATGGCAAGTTATAAAGACATAGTCTTCAAACACTGTATTTATTAGATGAAACAGCATAATTTAGGCTATTTATGTGAGTATATCTAAAATATCTGTTCCCAGCAGTTGGCACTCTCAAAAGCAAGACTCATGCTGATTTCTCTTGTGTATCAGCATTGTATGTGTGCATGCACTAATTGAAACTTTGATCAAAAATGACTTACAGGGATGACCCCCACAGAGCAACCCATGGTTAAGGTCTTTGATTAAAAGAACAGTTCACAAAAAACTCTACATTTTGGTGCTTTCGAGCTGTTGTCCTTTTTGGAACTTGAAAGACCCTGGTCAGAATCCAAAAAGCATGGTGAACATTCTGCCTGATTTTATGCGTGAATAAAAAAAATAGCAGCAAACAGTTTTGAAAAGACATGATGCTGAGTAAATGATAAAACTTGATGACTCATTCCTTATGTAGCTTTAGGAAAAAAGAAAGAAGCTTCACTTGCCATTAAACAGGCAAAAGCATAAATTTTAAAGACTCAAGTGCCAAGGTTGCGCTTGGATTATTAAAAAAAGCGAATTCATTCCCCAAAGCAAAATATCTAAAATAGTACTGCTGTTGTAAAACATTTCAACATGTTAATTATGGTGCTCTTTAACAGTCTGCTGCATATCCTATAGTGTTCCCAAACTGAGCTCAGTTCAGAATAATCATTAATTAATGAAAGCTGTTCATGAGCACTTTTGAAGACTTCATTCTGTCCCGTTTCTTAACGTCATCAGCGTGAGGAGGCAGGGGAGGAATGTGTGTATACTTACACTGATAATTGAGTTAATATGGGGACTGGGGCCTTTTCACAGCTAAGCAGCCAAAATGAATGCCCATGAATGTGTGTACACATACACAGAAAAACATAAGTATGGAAAGACAACAGCTTTTCATCTCTCCTCCCACGGCATGCTCTAATTGGCCCTCAGGGACCGAATTCACAATACGACGCCACACATTTATGCAGGAACATGTCTGTGAATCTGCAATCCACATGCAATCGAAAGTGAGACATCTGTTGTCTGTATGAATTTGTATGCAACAGCATGGCATTATATGTATTGTTGATGAGTGATAATTGCTGGTGTTTGCTATCCTGACATTAAACCTTATTTGAGAGGTGCGCTGTGAGTAAACGATCAGACTTAATTTTAATATCTTTAAGCTTTAGTCAATATTTCATCATATCTTGCCATGTTGTTTTAAGGGGTTATATGATGCTTTTCAAAGATCATTATTTTGTGTAACAGAATATGTTGACATGCTTTAATTAGGGCCCTATAATTTCCGCGATGCAGAAAACACAGACAAAATCGTGGAATCTAGTCGAAAAAACTGAATTTACAGTTTAACGCGGATTGTCAAGGAATTTGTCAAAGTTTGGATGAAATAATTAAAAAGTAGGTCCTTACCAGTGTTGGGGAAAGTTACTTTTAAAAGTAATGCATTACAATATTGTGTTACTCCCTAAAAAAGTAACTAATTACGTTACTTTTTATGGAAAGTAGTGCGTTATATTACTTTTGCGTTATTTTCGCATTACTTGTTAAATATGAGCAGGGCTTGATTCTTTGTTTTTAATACAAGAAGTTCTATTTAAAGCAAATATAAAAGCCCTTTCATGCCAAAAAGTGTAATGAATAAACCTCAGGCTGAAGGAAGAGTAAATTCACGTCTGTACAGGAGAACGCAGAAAAAGAAGGTTCAACGCTATTCAGCAATAAAAAACAACAACAACGAAGCACAATTGTTAGTTTATTTAAAGTAATTTTTGCTTATTAATATGGTTGAACTGGATCATCAAAAGGTCAGCAGCAAACACATTGGTTAATAAAATGAGATTAGATATGATGTAGATTTGTGTTGTTTAACATATTTAATTATTGCAGGTTTGTGTCATATTCTGAGTTTTAATTAATTTTGATGAATACTGAATCTGTTTTTTGTGAGTGGGATGAATTAATACACATTCACATTTAGTCTAGATTAGAACTACAGTAAGATCATGTTCACATGGCGCACTGTCAGTCAATAAATGGAGAAAAAGTAACTCAGATATTTTCTAGTAAATTAAAAAGTAATGCATTTCTTTACTAGTTACTTGGAAAAAGTAATATTATTACGTAACTCGCGTTACTTGTAATGCGTTACCCCCAACACTGGTCCTTACACAAATCAAATCGCGATATGGACTAGTATTTGTAAATATTAAGCTGCAAAAGTTGATTTAAATATGAATCCTGCATGTTCTGCGTCTTTGTGTGAATGGAGCAGACTCATGGTTTCGTTTACTACATACACAGAGCGCGTGGTTCTCACGGTGATTTCATTGTCTGCTGTCTCAATGAGGACATAAATTCATGAACAATATCTCCAAAACTGATCTGAGAGTCACTTCACGAGAATTTTATCTTTTAATTTGAGTAAAACTAGCGTCATATCATATACACACAGAACTTTAAAAGTATGCACGGCAACCTGTCAAATTATAAGTTCGGTTAACTTCTTTAAGACAATTGTGCCAGAAATAGGCTATATTACTATTATTTAGTAGAATGTACGTAATACTACTATTTCTACTACTACTGATGAAAAATAAATAAAATGTAATTTTTTAAAGAAATAATCACAAAATATAAATTAATAGTAAATCCCCTTTATTTGCCAAAAATGTTAATCTGTAAAAAAAAAAAAAAAAAAAAAAGGGCATGCATTTAAAAATAATTAGACATGCTAAAACACAAAATTTGGTGACAATAAAACATAAGATGAGAAAATGTAATTAATTAGACATGCTTTTAGATTAATAATACAATTTGATTTGACCATTAAAAAGGAGTCCAGAATTTTTTTTTTGAAAAAAAACGGAATAATAAAAACACAAATTCATAGGGCCCTATTTAATGTTCAAAAAACACATATTATTTTATATACTGTACATTATTGTAGGTCCTCTATGCCCCGCCTCCCTCAAACGCTTCGTTATCTACAAAGCCTCTCTTTCCGACAATCACAGTCTGCTCTGATTGGCCAACTGACCCAGTACATTGTGATTGGCCGAACACCACAAGCACGAGTCGGAAATGTAATGCCCCTTTCCATAATCGTGAGCTTCAGCTTTCAAAATAAATGTAAAGGCAGTTAATAATGTCATTAGTTTTACCAGTGATGAAGCAACACAAGCGATACAGAATGTGAGACACACACACAAAACGCAATTAAGATAGCTGATGTGCTGTGAACCCACTCTCTTTCTCTCTCTCACAAACAATGTGCAAAACCCTGCATTTGAACAGTCAATAGCAAATACTTAAACTAATAACAAAACACAGTGGCTGATTCAGAAGCGCCAGATTGGTCATAGCAAAGTCAGAATTACCTCTTCTTCTAGGTTCACGAAACTGTCGTCCATAAAATGCATTCTGTTCTGTTGTAAGTAATCTTAATGATTCCTAACTGCATTTACTTTCGGAGTCCAAATAAAGTGCTTTTGCTTTCACCTAGAAACACACAGCTTCTCCCTGACACAGCTGCATCAACACTACTGCGTTTACTGAAACCATGCCTTCTTGCTTTGCGTGAACATTTGGGCTGCATTATGCAAATATTTCCACATCGTGATGTAGACGTGTGGGGCGTGTTTGAATGAGAGATTTTAGGGGGCGTGGCAGAGTCTTAACTTTGATAAAGAATATCTCTTTGGTTTTGAGACTTTAGTCTTTGCAACTTCAGGGATCATCTATACACAATCAGCTTGTAACACTAAAAAGAGAAAGGAACACTTTAATTTGCATCATATGACCCCTTTAACTCTTGTTATTGTCAACAGTATGTTTTAATAAAAAGCATTTAATCATCATCAAAACGTAAATTCTTGTCTTGTCTAGAGCTCTCACTATTGATTATTTTGGTGATTAATCGAGTCATAAGCCGATTATTTTGACGATTGAGTAAAGTGGTGTTTTGTATGTGTAGTAAGCAATGTGTAGTAGACCCAAGTGAACAATAGCCTTTAAAATGACTTCAAATACATTTATAACATTGGGGAAATAACTTGATCAATAACGTATCAAAGAGTACTTTCTCAAAAGTAAGTACTCATAAGTTTCTTTTGAACAATACTGCTAAAATCATCATGAAAATCAGTCAAATTATTTACATTTTAAACCATTGTTTGTAATGATAATTATAATAATGATTGGATGAACTTCAAATTTGTATTTATTCTTAGCCAAACTCCATTTAAATCAAAAGATTCTATAACTCAGTCGATTAATCGATTAACTCAGTTGACTTCTTTATGACAGAAATTCTACAGTGACTGTAATTTCTTGAACATCAAACTTGTGGACATAAAACCATGCAAACAAAGTTGGGTTTGTTCTTTTTTTGTTAAATCACCAATGAACAACATACTTAATATTTAGAAACATATCGATACATTCATAACATTTATTTGTAAAAAAAAAAGAGTTTTAATTAACGCCTACTTTCCACTACTTTTTAAACGCTGGATGGTAGAAACTGTCTTATAATGCAAATATGGAATATTGATGTATTTCTATGAAACATGGGTCATGGACGTCTGTGGAATGCGTCACTTGTAGTATTACCTAATACACTATTTGTTTTAAATCCAAGTACTTGAATTTAGTTGAGTAATTGTGACTGCCTGGTCTTGTCTTTTTATCATAAAAAAAAAACAAAGATTTAACACTAACTTGTAAGCTGGCACCCTAATAGCAATGCCCTGACAACCATGCAAGTACTGCAGTTTCAATGAACAGGCAAAGAAACGCATATTTGTTTCAGATAACATTAAAAAAATTGAATTATACAAAGGCTCAAAGGATCATTTGTTCTTCAAAGCCAGTTCTTGAAGCATCAATCAGCTCCATCCAAATTAAAAGCTAGTCTGGCTCAGTCACCAATGGCTTCAACTTCCAGGAAAAAGTAGCCAGCTATTCTTCATAAACTGAAAATCAAATATCAGCATTAGCCTGGAGATGAAGGTTGCCATGGAGATAATGTGTACAACATGACGGATACTTGGAATCAATCACAGGATTTTCCGTAAGCACATCAGGAGAAAGGGTCAAAGACATGAGGGCTTTTTACTCTCACACATCAACCCTGTTTCATTAGCATCAAGCAGCAAACTCAAAATCACCACCACCATCCACCTTCTCCCTCAGATTTCATCCAGGAGATCCAGAAAGAAGCTAAACACCCAGATATCTGCTTGGTTTCTTGAGGTGGTTCAGCAGCAGGACTGATGGACTGTAGGGGTAGGACAATAAATCGCTATGGCGATATATCGTGATTCTTCTCCATGCGATACGAGAATCGATATCTGGCGCCAAATTTCGATATATTAATTAATACAATAAGGTGCAGTAAAAAGATTTCCCTGCTCACAATGACTAAAAATGCGTGGAAATCGCGGCCGCACCATTTCCAGCTTCTGTCCAAAAGCGCTATGACTCTGATCAAGTTCCATGAACCGCGTTCTCCATGAAGATGGGGAAGCACGAGGAACCGAATGATAAACAGATTTCCAGCCACTGCATTAGCTTTATTGCTAAATATGTTTATGGAGATGAAAACAAAAAAACTGCTCCGAAACAGCTATCAGCGTGGACCATAGGCACCGATCACGTTATTATTGCAGAGCGCACATTCAGTCATGAGTAGCCTCTCCGCTCGGATCGCAGGTGGATTGTTTCCCTCATATATTAGTGAGAGAGAGCACTGCCGGTGCATCCAGTTTTATGAGAACACTGGACGCTCTCTCTCTCTCTCAGGTATTACAAGTGCGCATTATGCAGTGTGAACAGTGGGCAGAAACATAAATCTGCATCTATGGCATGGAGGACAAAACAAAACCTTGTCAGAGCCACAATGCAGGGCAAAAGTGTGCAGTGTGTGTGCATGCCAGTGTCTACATTTGAAGTAACGAACCTGAGCATGCAAAACAAGCAATGTGATTGTGAACGGCTATTTCTTCGTGTGGGGCTGTTTTTATGATGAGAGGAATAGAAAGGTTGACAAAGCACTCAAGGAAAATTTTGAAATGTACCAGGTTTATATTATATCTATCTAGTTTTTTGTTTGATAAGCAGTTAAATGTGTTTGTTTACACACAGAGAAAAATAAAAGTGTAAGCTTTTAATTAATCCAAGAATAAAATGATTAATTTAGCCTACTCAATATGTTAAAATTGATTTACAGAACTTTTTTTGCTGTTTTCTTTTCTAGCTGTTTTTGAAGAAAGAAAACTTGCACTTAACCTTTTCACAGGCATTTTGTTTAGACAGATATCGTGATGTATCATTATAGGATTTTATAGAAATATATTGACTATCGCAGAATCGCGATATTACCGTGAGCCATGTATCGTGATTATATCGTATCGTGAAGTACCCTGCGATTCCCACCCCTAATGGACTGTGCTGTGGATAACCAGAGATCTCTGAGATCATTAAAACCCTAAGCATACAGACTTCCTCGCCGTAGTCTGAGTGATGAGATCTTTATGGAGAACAGAGCTCTTGCTCCTTCATTGAGAGGTCCTAAATCCAGGGCTGCGCTCATGGCTTTCTCCTGCCCTGAGGACACAAGATCGGGAATTTCCTGTAGTGGCCATCTTGGCCGTGTCAGAAGAGGGATGTTACTGATGGGAAGTAAAGTGGCAGTGTTTGGTGCTCCGGGGGAAATGATGCCTCTGATCTGATCACTGAACAGTCCTTCAAGAGGCGAGTCTTGCCCACAGGCATCTGCCAGCCGATGCTTCAGAGCAGATCTCCCCGGGTTTAGTATGGTCAGTGTTTGAGAGAAGGACACAGGCCTAACAGTTCCATAAAGGGGTCTGATTTACAAATCTCTGCCGAAAAATATGAACAACTTTTTTCATGGTCAAAGATTTGGCTTTGATTGGTGCCTATTTATTTTCAAGTTTTCACGATCATTAAGCTTTTTTTTTTTTGTAGTTCACAGTGTTATGTAACGAATGTACACACACACACGCCAACACACACACATATTGCATATAACATTTAAATACAGGAATTTTAACTACAAATATTTGTCCCCATTATACAAGAAAACCCATAAAACATCCAAGATAGGCATTATTTATACAATAAAATAAGAACTAATATTCATATTTATACAATTAATATTTATTTGCTTTTAAAATTGTAACAATATATGTGTTTTTTACAGTAACTGTACAATATTACACGAGGACTAGTTATTTTCATGTTTTGTTTTACATAGATTATTTTTACATAATTGTAACTGATATACAGGTGCATCTTAATAAATTAGAATGTCGTGGAAAAGTTCATTTATTTCAGTAATTCAACTCAAATTGTGAAACTCGTGTATTAAATAAAATTAATGCACACAGACTGAAGTAGTTTAAGTCTTTGGTTCTTTTAATTGTGATGATTTTGGTTCAACAAACCCACCAATTCACATCTCAACAAATTAGAATACCTCATAAGACCAATACAATTTTTTTGGGGGTGAATTGTTGGCCTTCTGGAAAGTATGTTCATTTACTGTATATGTACACAATACTTGGTAAGGGCTCCTTTTGCTTTAATCACTGCCTCAATTCAGCGTGGCATGGAGGTGATCAGTTTGTGGCACTGCTGAGGTGGTATGAAGCCCAGGTTTCTTTGACAGTGGCCTTCAGCTCATCTGCATTGTTTTTGTCTCTTGTTTCTCATTTTCCTCTTGACAATACTCCATAGATTCTCTATGTTCAGGTCTGGTTAGTTTACTGGCCAGTCAAGCACATCAACACCATGCTCATTTAACCAACTTTTGGTGCTTTTGGCAGTGTGGGCAGGCGCCAAATCCTTCTGGAAAATGAAACCAGCATCTTTAAAAAGCTGTCAGCAGAAGGAAGCATGAAGTGCTTCAAAATGTGAAGTAGCGGGTGCAGGCGTTGGTTTCAAAAAAAACTCAATGGATAACACCAGCAGATGACATTGCAGCCCAAATCATCACAGACTGTGGAAACTTAACACTGGACTTCAAGCAACTTGGACTATGAGCTTCACTTCACCCCTTCCTCCAGACTCTAGGACCTTGGTTTCCAAATGAAATATAAAACTTGCTCTCATCTGAAAGAGGACTTTTGGACCACTGGGGCAACAGTCCAGTTCTTCTTCTCCTTAGCCCAGGTAAGGCGCCTCTGAAGACAACTGTAGCCAAATTCTCGGCCAGCGCCTGTGTGTGGTGTGGCTCTGACCCCAGCCTCAGTCCATTCCTTGTGAAGTTCACCCAAATTCTTGAATTTATTTTTATTGACAATCCTCATAAACTAAGGCTGCGGTTCTATCCCGGGTTGGTTGCCATCTTTTCTTCCCATACTTTTCCTTCCACTCAACTTTCTGTACATGCTTGGATACAGCACTCTGTGAACAGCTTCTTTGGCAATGAATGTTTGTGTCTTACCCTCCTTGTGAAGGTTGTCAATGATTGTCTTCTGGACAACTGTCAGATCAGCAGTCTTCCCCATGATTGTGTAGCCTAGTGAACCAAACTGAGAGACCATTTTGAAGGCTCAGGAAACCTTTGCAGGTGTTTTGAGTTGATTAACTGATTGGCATGTCACCATATTCTAATTTGTAGAGATAGTGAATTGGTGGGTTTTTGTTAAATGTGAGCCAAAATCATCACAATTAAAAGAACCAAAGACGTAAACTACTTCAGTCTGTGTGCATTGAATTTATATAATACACGAGTTTCACAACTTAAGTTGAAATACTGAAATAAATGAACTTTTTCATGACATTCTAATTTATTGAGATGCACCTGTATATATATATATATATATGCAATTTTTATAGTTTACATAGTTCTGCAGTGTTTTATATTAGTTTGAACTAAATATATATTTTACATTTTAAAATCTTAGCTTATAATTAATTTAAAATACAATTAAATAATGTATTTATTTTATGTATTACACAAGAAAAACATGTTAGGATTTTGTACAAAACCATGTTTGTACAATGTTACAAAAATTTAGATAAAAACAAAATATGTTTCCAGGATTGATGGCATGCATTGCAGGAAACAATTTTATACTGGCTCTTTAAAAAAAAAAGAAATAATGCAGTTGTTTTTACAACAATATTTCATAAAGAGCTAATTCCTCATAATTCTCAACAAAACCATTTACCGTTCAAAAAAAATCTGATTGTATGGGTTTAACCTGCAGTTCTTTTACTTTTAAAAATTACAAAAAAGCACTCTCTTTAAAGCATTTTTAAAATTATTGACAATAATATATAGTATTAAATGCATAATATATATTATTGATGCATAAAGTTTGTATAAAGCATACAATGGCTCAGATTCTTCCTTCAATGTAGATTTGTGGGATTCTTTTTGCTCTTTTTATAATCTCATCACCAAACCATACATGTAACTGAAGTTTAATATACAATGCTTATGATTATGTCTGTTTAAATGAGAAAAACTCTGTAAATATTGAAACTGTAATATTGATGCAGGTTTAAAAATAATAGCATGACAATAGTATCATGTCATACTGTAGGACAGAGCTGTGACATGTCAATGGCCCACTTGCAGTGCTTCTGGGTCAGGTGACCACGTGATGACAGCATCATAAAAGCACTAGTAGCAAAATTAATTTCATTCTCTCAGAGGATCAAAAAACAAGGTGGGCTGCTTGATTTAATTCATCAGCATCCCACATGCACGCAATTACAGCGCTGCGGTATGCTAAAACACAATTCAATCTGCTCCCCGCTCTTTGTTGAAACAGGAGTCACATCAGTAATATGTTTTGAAACACAAAGACTGAACTAATTTATTATGGCACAGAGACAACTCCTCACAACACTATGAAGACATGAGGCCGTCCTTTCACTCTAACTGCAAAAAACAAAGACACGCAAAGAAAAATGGTACTAATAACAGCCCAGCATTGTTTGTGCAGCTCTGTATGCTAACGTTAATTAATGCAAATCTGATCCTTTTCATGCTTAGAGAATAATCTACCCAATTAGTAGATATAAAAGGAATCTTTTTTTCACTTAATATTTAGTTGGCACATTAATGTGCTAATAGTTATTACTTTAGCTATACTGTATGACTTATCACCGATTCTTCCTTCTTTCTGTCTTCTAATGTATGTCACTACCCATTTTATGCTTTTATGAGTTCTTTAACGACTTGGTTTATTGTCTAATAATTTATATGCGCAACTTATGTATCTTTACATAAGTATGTATGTATGTATGTAACAGATTACAACTATTTTTTTCAGTTCTTAGATGATTTTCACAAGCATGAATAATTCTGATTTCAAGGTTAGAATTATAGCCAATGACCGAATAAAATGCAAACATGAGCCAGATGTGCTACATCTGTGGGTGTTTTACTACATCCAATCAGCAATGGAAAAACTGTATACGAGGGAAAGTTTTTATTGATATTTTTTTTACTTTTTGATATTCTGTGAACGGTGGACAGTGAGACTGAATGGGTAGCGAGGCGTACTGTACAGAGAAAAATGCTGCTCTGTGCTTTTTATCTCCACTGGAGCCGCTTTAGACCAGGAGATTTAATGATGAGAGCATCAGGTCCATTCCCACTGGGGGAGAAGATAAATACAGGGTGAAATCAATCCTGCCTTCAGATGACTGAACAACATGAGCACTGAGAGGACAGTAAACGAGCGCGGCTGTGTTTCATCTGGAGTTCAACACCACTGCACGAATTCAACTCGCAACCAGCAAAAGAAACCAGATTTTCTGCAGGTTTGAGTTCCAAATGTGGATTATAATATGCAACACAGACAGATTAGTAAATGCTGAACATTCTATTATTCTAAAACAAATCAAATGAAAGCAGAGCACGTCATATGCAAGAAAGCTAATATAACGTGAGGATGAGGGGCATCATGGTACACATTAGTGTCTATGACCAGAGCTAGTACTTTAACATCACTGTCCACACAAATGACTGTAATAGCTTTCAAAGTGCTCACTTTAGAGTGAGAGAACAGACTTTAGTTACGCTGTGGAGTCAATGAACTTTTTGAGCTTTTCATTTAAACAGACAGTTCTGCAGCGGATGCTAGCCTCTTGCGTTTAGAGCACTGATGCTCCACTAATGGAGTGTCTCAGTGCTTCACAAGAGCTGATAAAAGCCCACCGCTGTTTTCCTTTTGGTAAACAGCATTTATAGTCAGTAGCGTGAAACCCGTTCAAGAAAGAAAAGGAATCAAAAGCTCTAATGAATCTGTACTGCAGCATACATCACAGAGAATGAGCAACAGCAGGTCAGTTTATTTAGCATCTGTGTACTGCGTTAAGTACACGTCTCAGCCTGTTGTCTGTGTATTATAGGACTTGTAGTGCAAGCTAGAGCGCTCGGTTTTTATTCAAAAACTGACAAAAGAAGAGTGTTTAAACTTTGAACCAAGTATGTTGACATTTGATTCATGTATTTAAGAAAATAAACAAATATATAACAACTAAATTATAATAATACAATAAAAGATGGGAAACACTTTACTTAAACCCTTTATGCATAATGCATTATAAAGATATTAATGTTAATATTAATGTTCGTTGTTCATAATGTGCGTTGTAATGCATTATATCTTTTAATAAATAAGTGTAACCAAAGTTAAAAAGCATTATAATATTTGGCGATTTGTTTGTTATCTTTTTTAATGTCATACAATTTCTAAAGGTAAAACAACGATGAATAGATCATGAATTTTTTAAGGTTAAAGGCTGGAATAAATCGGTGCAACTGCTCGTTTACGCAGACGATCTTGACGTGGTGGGTAGGACTGAAAGAGATGTGGCTATGGCATTGGGAAGGATAGAAGAAGAGTGCCACTCAGCAGGGTTAAAACTAAATGTTGAAAAAACAAAAGTGATGAAAACTACTAGACACCCGGAAGGAAGGAAAGCCCACAAATTGGGTGAATATGAATATGAGGTAGTACAGAACTTTGTGTATCTGGGGTCCTCTGTTAATGCTGAGTGCTCTGAGACTGGCGAGATAAAGAGACAAATAGGAATGCTGGGAATAGGAGCCACTTTGCCCCACAGTAGCCTCTGGTCCTCCAAACTCAGAATGTACAAGTCCCTCATTAGACCTGTAGTCTCATATGGGAGCGAGACCTAGGTCCTTAACCAAAAGTCCACAGACATGTTGGATATGTTCGAGTGGAAAGTACTAAGGAGAATATTTGGACCTGTGAATGAGGGGGACAGTGGAGGATGAGAAGGAATGAGGAGCTGAGAGCACTGTATCACTATCAACATGTGTTAGACTTCAGCGCCTCCGGAGGTATGAGCAACTTCGAAGGATGGGAGAAGAACGACTGGCACAGAGAGTATTCGGAGCACAGCCTTTTGCTACCAGGCCAAGGGGAAGGCCTAGAAACTGATGGGCCGATGCAGTGAGGAGGGATATGAGAAGCACAGGGTTGCGGCCCAATTTCGAGCAGCAAACATGGAAGAGGATGGTTGTAGAGGCCAGGAACCACTGGATCTGTAGCGCTAGATGGTAAGTGTTACGTTCCACATGTATTTTGTTTCTTTTTCTCGCCCTCCTGTTTTTTTGTTACTTTGTGCTCCGCTTCTAGGTCTGTGTTTATTGGCCGACTCGACTGCCAATCATCATTCTGATGTCATGATGTTCTGCCAATCTGCTGAGGTGCCAGCTGTATTTGAGGACTTGAGATGATTATGGTGTGTGTGCGCCACGCCAGCATACCTTGTGCTCCAACGCGGTCAGCAGTTTCATGTCCACACCAGATGTCTCTCGATGCTCAATGTATCTCGTCTTAAAAGAGTTATGTTTTGTGTTGTGTTATTTGATCTATTTATAGATTTGATCTTTGGCTATTGACTTGTATCGAATTCTTCGTGAAAAATGACGCTGATGTCAGTGTTGGGAGTTTCAGTCTTATTACATGTCAAGTTCAACGTTAACAATGCATTTTGGTGCATCAAGCTACTTAATCAAATACGTCGCTTTGTGATTATTCAAATACTTAGTCAATCATTGTTATAATATTATTCGTTTTGTTTCTTTATTAGGTCAGGTTGTACCTTGTTAGATTCGATTTGTGAGTGTTACACCACCCTTGTATTTTTGTTTGTAGTTTATGGAAGTTTAGTTCGGGCGTTGTGTACGCTGAAGATTTAGAGGTTAGTTATAAGGATTGTTTTATGTATTTCTTTAATTTGGGAGACACTCCCGTTTCTTTTTTTCGTTCGTGTTGAATTCCATATTTTTTTTCATTTTACAAATACTTTGTATATTTCCACGTGTCCAGTAAAATCTTGAAATATTACTTTTCAGTATCATCTTTGATCTGCACCAGACTCAGTAGCAGTAGTCTCACTTAAATGTTACAGTAGTATCCCTCTTTAATATCAAGCTCATAACAGTAAGGTAGGGTAAAGGCTGGAATACACTATGAATTTAAAAGTCAAAGTCAAGCTTATTTGTATAGTGCTTTTGACAATAAACATTGTTTCCAAACAGAAAATTAACATTATCTTAATGTCTTGCAGTCACATTTAGCAAATAAGAGGTGGGCAATAATATAGTTTACATTTTGCAGGAACACAAAGCAATAGAGTGCACTACAGAGTATATATATTGCTCTGCACAAGTATACATTATTGTATGCAGATAAAGTAGGACAATTATATATCAAACTTTATATAAAGAGCTGACAGATTATTTAGTTGCGACAAAATAAAATAAAAACAGCAAATCCGTAACTGTAACAGTTTACTGTAACAGCAAATCTGAACAAACTTTACTTGGATTTGGGTTATTATAAATGAAAATAATTTATCATATTAAAAATCATGTGTCCTCGTAATTTTTAATCAAAAAGTTTACCTTTCCCTTCCTCTCACAAAAGAGGCTTCAAAAACAATGCATTCCCTCCAATAACCTGTCCTTCACATAAGATCACAACTCCCAATGGAGAAAATAAAGTACCACATTCAAGTCAAAATTTAGAGCTAAGCCATCCGGTTTAATTCCTATTTTACAGCATGTTATGCAGTGGCTTACTGGTGATGTAATGACTCAGCCTGCCATTCCGTTTTATATCCTGTTTAATGTCAAGAGAAAAAGAGCATGAATTTAAAGGATACCAACTACGTAATGTAAATAGAGCCCTGCAGGGAATGAATTTGGGAAGCTCTCTTGAGAATTGCCTTCATCTGGACCCATGCAGCAAAGCTAACAGTAATCCTCCACGATATCATGCCTGTGCCAGATGTTCTGAATGGCTACAGCCAGAGGAAGAGAACACATAAGAGAGAAAAAGAGAAAGCGAGAGCTCTAATATATCTCTCTCACACACACACACACACAGACGCACACACACGCTGTCTCTCCTCAGCAAAAGAGGAGGAGAACATCACTTGGAGACTGATTCACTAGGAAGAAACGGCACATTTAAGAAAACTTTGGACATGTAAGACAAGATACAAATTTGAATAATTTTTCTCTGAACAGTAAAATGCAAAAGCCCTATTCTTTACAAAGACACTGTTGGAATATTCATGAAGTGGGTGTCAATTTTATGCACCGTCCTCGTTTTGTCGTTCAAATGCAGGCCATCTCCACAGGAGCCTGAGTCATACACAACACGATATCTGCCAAGGATTTCATGTCAAATTGAATACCTTTTATAAAAACTAGTTGCACAAGCAAAGTTAATATTATATAACATTTGGACTTGCTGATGCAATAATTGTTAAAATAATTGAACGTGTTAATGTTTAGTCTTTCCTTCGTGCGAGCTACAAGATTTTTGAATTAAATCCCACATACAGTTTACTGAGTACCCAAAATATCAATAAAATCAAGATAGTATAAGATTTTATGCATAATGCAAGACCTTTAATTATAAACAAGTCAGAAATGCATTGGGATTGTAACTTTGAAATGTCTATCCTATACTACTCCCAGCTGCTCAATCAAAAATATACAACCATCAATATAAACACCATAAATGAAATGCTATAATTCATCAACAGTAGACAATAACCAATAGCTTGACAAAAACGTATCGTATTCACTGATTGTGAACTGCTCTGAAACCGTGAATGTGCAATAAGTAGCGCAATTATTCCTTTTAGTGCATGTTGGCTCAGTGGTAGAGCATTGCGTTAGCAGTGCAAAGGTTGTGGGTTCGATTCCCAGGGAACACACATGTTGACAAAACATGTATAACCTGAATGCACTGTAAGTTACTTTGGATAAAAGCGTCTGCTAAATGCATAAATGTAAATGTTGTGATCTTGTTTGTTCTGTCCCCAAATTCAAAACCTCTTAAAAGTTAGTTCACCCAAAAATGAAAATTCTGTCATTAATTACTCACCCTGATGTCGTTCCAAACCCATAAGACCCCTGTTCATCGTCGGAACACAAATTAAAATATTTAGTTTGAATCTGAGAGCTCTCAGACCCTCCATAGACAGCAAGGGTCCTTACACGATCAAGGTCCAGAAAAAAGTACCAAGATGATCGATAAAGTAGCCCATGTGATATCAGTCGGTCAACTGTAATTTTATGAAGCCACGAGAATACTTTTTGTGCAAAGAAAACAAAAATAACAATTTTAATCGATTTTAATTACATCACGTCTGCACTTATGAGATGATTTACGAGCGCGCAATACTCCGGGCGCCTTCAGTGGTGAGTATTCTGAAAACTCTTCTGATTGGACATTGCATTGAAGAAATCAACAGATGTGTCTGTGATTGGCTGCATTGCTCAATGACGTAAAAACACATTGGATAGTTCGCAAGATCTTTAATTGCTTGTGCTTTCATTTAAGGGGGATTTAGCGCTGTCTAGTACCCCCGTACATCCGGGCATGGGCTGATATCGGGATTCCATGACTAACAGTATGGGGGTGTAAGAAAGGACCCGGCTGGAACGATCCAATGACGGCAGTCGTTCGCTGGTGAAGGGCTTTTGCGTGTTACGATCTTTCCTTTTCACGACACAACAAGAACATTAAATGGAACACTTCTTCTTATATATTTTATCTCGTTATTTCATCTGACTCCATAAAATGAAAAGGGTTTTAATGATGTCTGTGCATCATTAAAACAGGAACGAATGATTGATTATTCTTATCAGCTCTTTTTAATACTTTACCCGTCCAGACATAGGGAAGCTATATCGCTCAGAGGTCCTGTTTTCCACAGATCTCACGGACACAATCTCGTCAGGCCCGGTCATCAGTCAGAGGTAAATTATGGTTACGTATCTGAGATTTGCCGTAAATTCACACGTACACAATCAGAGACATCGAATAACCCTCATGGGGCACCCTCAGAACTTCAGTTCAATCGCTTACTTCAGTAAAGGGTTTTGGCCACTATCAGATATGTTAGCAGATCAATATACTACACTGTAATAGCTTTGGGTTGGCCAAATCTTTGTTTAAAGTAACATTAATCAAAGTCAGAGGTGTGGACGCATTCGAATTCAATCTGATCAGGACGGCGTTCACCGTCATTGAACGGAATTAACCCGTCCCTACACCCAAGCACACTTAAAAGATGCCGGATATTATAGCCGCTAAAACTGACGCAGGCTTATGGAAATATCACGAATCCACTAATCTAGTAGAGAAAGCAATCTTCAGAGGCATTTAGAATAGAATCAAACGTTACAATTTATTGACCAGGTAATCAAAACAATAATTCAAAGCTCCAATGTTACAAGAATAGAATCAACGGTTAACCATAACATAACAATAATTCAGGAATTGAAGAACTTGTAGAAATTACTACCTGGCAATGAAAAACTACACACAAGTGACATGTGCGGCAATCAGTTTACTGACTCCCAGATGTTTGTGTCCCTTTTCCTTATATACCCAGAATTCAATAGACCCACCCAGGTGGGTACCCAGGTGGTATCTTGTCATTATAATTAAGTCTTTAGAATTGGCCACCAAAGGCTTCTGGAGATCCTGTGGCCAGGATTACTTATTTACATACAGGAGGTGTTTTGAGTAGGAAATCAGGGGAGGGCACGTCCTGCTGTACACTATTCTTCTCAGATTTTAGAACTTCTTTTAGCTTTTCATTATGATTGGGATGATGAGACCATTTTACCAGGCGCACTGAGACATTTCAAAAGATATCAAACATGTATGGTTACTTATTTGTACATATTACATTGCATGGATTTTTCAGTGAATTCTCAGTGGTGAGGGAGGGGAAATGATGGGACCGTCAGTACAGGGTGTGGATCCCCAGTGTGCTGCACCCTGGATGTTACTGTTACATATGCAAGAGACAGCTTTGTGGATTCCCCAGTGTGCTGCGTCCTGGATGACATATGCAAGAGACAGCTTTTGTGGATTCTCAGGGGGGCCTTTTGTCCTCTAGAGGGGGGGCCCAGACACATTGGCACAGACACATTGGCACCAGTCTTACAGTTTCCTCCCTCTGGCACTGTTTGGGCCACTCACAGGCTTCCCTGCAGTGTCACTTCAGTCGTTGTAAGGTGGTACTCTGTTTGGAGGATGGCGTTCTGTACCAGGTCCATCGTGTCGATCAAGGCTTGTGTTCCGTGTTCATAAAAGGTGTCGTCCCACCATGGGGAGACCTCTGCGTCCTTTGGCATCCATCCGAGGATGTCGATCTGGCCCATAGAAAAATCCTCTGTCACTTCCAAGCAAAATGAGTGATCAGCAGGACAGGTCAGTCCTCCATATGTGAAGAATTCATCTCACTGATGACACACCACTGTGTATGAGACACCTGAATAGCATTTGAATGGCCATGCAAAGATTCAACACTTATGAGTTTGCTATCATTGGGAGAGAAAGGTTGTAATGTGTTATATGTACAGACAATATAATTGTGAGTTTCATGACAAGTGCGACTGGTAAATAAGGTCTCAGTACCCTTCAACGTAGGTGATCCCATTTAATTACCTGATCTTTAACTACCGTGCCAATGGATCGAATATTAGTGGAATTTGGATAAACTTGATCTGGGTGGATTAAAGGAAAAGTGGCAAAAATCCAATACAATCAATACATTCGTTTCAGTATACATCACAATTGTGGATATTAATTCTGAATACTTTACATTTTTCCTGAAGAGAACCATCTATGTAAATCTAAAACCTCAATTAAATCATTCAAAACATGTCTCGGGTCTTGTGAAGACGAAGATCTAAAATTTCCTGTCTTGTTGCAGTGAATAAATCTTGTGCATATGATCTGCAGGCTAAGTCACGTTCGATGGTATGGGTCTGATTGATGTGTTGGAAACCAGTGGCCATCTGATCTGTCAACCATGTAGAATTGAGATTGTTTGGTTATTTTATAAGTGTTGGCTGCTGAATTAATTGATCCGAACAGGCGGCTATACTGCTGAGCAGGTCTCGTTTTTAGCGAGCAGGTGGAATTTGGACGGCAAGTCTGTCTTTGTAATCAGAAATTAAATCATCGATTCGTGACTGTAGTCATGCATATGACTCATCATTAGTAATACAATGTTTTGTATAAGCAGAAATGTTATAAGTTACATGTGTCATTACCAAATTTACATCATGTAATAAAGTAACAATTGTGTGGATTGGTGAAATTGTCTATGCAATGCAAACATTCCCGACACAATACATTCCTTCCTTTCGGTTGGTCCAGACAAGTACATTAGCTCGGTGAATCTCATATGTGTGTTATTATGCGTTTCTGTATGTGTGCACCTATATGTTGCAGGTTCCAAATTTTTAATATAGTGGTACAATTTTGGGTCTATGCCATTGTTTTAGATTTTTCGTGTAGTGTATGCATGTTACCTAATTGTGTCACCTGGATCTATTTTAAGTCGATACCAGGCAGTGAGGTTGTACATGAATTTGGTGCTCGAGTGTGTCCTGAAATGTTTCTTTGTAGGTGGGGTGTTACCTGAACTACAACAAATTTGTGGTGTGCAATTTGGATCCGTGCTAATCCGGGAGGCCATGTAACTGTCTCTTTTGGTGCAACTGTGATTTTTTGTGTGGATGGCCCTTGAGTGTTACGCAACACCCACCTCCCACATTTCAGGTTGTGTGTGAGTGATTGGTGCTCTCCAGAGTGGGAGGATTTGATTCGCTACTACTCGTGCCACTGTGTTTGAACTGTTAAATTGGAAAATTTGTCAGTTATCACAAGGTAATAACGATATCCCGCTTTGGCACTAGGTAGTGGGCTTATGAAATCAATTGGAGTAACTCCCAAGGTCCCTTGGGTGGTTCTGGTCTACACAGTTTTGTATGGCCAGGCTTGCCTTGGTTAGTGGAGGCACATACGATGTGTCACACCATCTTTGAATGTCTGATGCCATTTGTGGCCACCAGAAGTTTTGGATCAGCTGTTGTGTTTTGGAGCTGATACGTGTGCATAATCGTGGTACAACTTCATCACTGGTTTCTGGAGGGCTTCTGGAACAATGTATTTATCGTCTCTTAAAATCATGCCTTCAGTGACCTTGACTAGTTGGTCCTGCTGCAGGTGCGGTGTCAGCTCTCCATCAGAACTCCACAGTTCTTGTTGGTACTGTTTCAAGTCAATAGGAATAGTTTGAATCGCACTCACGGCAGGAACAACCAGTCTGTCAGGCTTCCATTCATCTCCCTTTTGTGCTGCTAATTTGGCTAATTGATCTGTGATGTTGTTGTTTTTCTCGTGCTTTCATCTGGATTTTCGATGATGTGCGCAGGCACTTTAACGACGGAGAGTGAGGGATCGCGTGTTCTAACCTCCTGCCAAATCGAAGTTATGATGTTAAAATGTTTTATCATGAAGTTTCTGAATTGTTTCAACAGCTCAGAGTTGTCGCTAGGGGCGTTTTGGTAATGCTTCGCTTGTTTTTAAATCTTTTCTCTTTTTGACAATCTCACTACATGGTTAGTCTTTCTGCAATAATGGCATATCATTTTATTTGGAGACCTTTGGCTAAATTTATCTGTGCTGTTCCCTTCTGTTAACCACTGTGCGGACGCAACGCTGCGGGGTTTTAATCGCCATCTGTTTTCTATTCTTGAACCCCAATCTACTATTGCTCTGAACGTGTTTTCGGCTGGGTCGACGCCATTTGATAACGCTTTTTGAACGGGGATGCCGGCATTGTTTTTAACAAGCTGCAGTAATGCGTCATGGTTGCGGTCTGCATTTTCAAGGCCTGAGTGCTCTCTGTATGTTACCCATAACCGTTCAGCGTACGTTTCAAATGACTCATTACCTGCTTGTTTGATTTCTAATATTTTGCTCCAGTCTGCATGTGTCGGCCCCTCATGTCTAATAATGCCTGTTTTAGACGTTCATAAATCCTTCGTCGGTTTCGTCATTTACTCTGTTCATTATGTTGCCGGATTTCATTTCTGTGTTTAGTTTCGGTCTGAGCTCCTCAGGGATAGTGAGGAGGGCTATTTGCCATACGTCTCTAACCTCTAGTTTGTAGACATTAGCCTGTAGCATCAATGCTTCCCAGTAGGGTTGAAAAGGCCCTTTTCTCGGCATAGTTCCTACGACTTGTTTATGCCTAGAGCATTCTCCGCATGTTAACGGGCGGCTGATTGTTGTGATATCATCATCCGCATTTTTCATGGTTTTTAACACTGCGATTTTAACTGCCTTTTTTGGCGAGTCGTTTGATTTGGTTCGGTCTTTATTGGGCTTCGCAGAGGCTCTGTTTTCTGGCCACAGACTCACGAGAGCCGGTTACGAGTTTCTCTGCGTGGCCTATTGTTACACGCTAACGCAGTGTCTTCATCTTCGCTTTCAGTTTGCCTCTAACTCGGTTTCATCCAGTGCTGCTTGTTTAACTGCGGCAACTGGAAAACCTGTTTTATCGCAATAATCTTGAGCGCAGATATGTAATTACTATATGTAATTAGTTTCCCTTGAACTTGATCAATTTTTGTAGCCATTTCTTCGTTGTCTAGCCCACCCCGTTGCTCGTATGCAAACATTTCGACTTGCTTTCTTAACTTTTGTAATTCGTCAGATCGCACTCGTTCGATTTCTTTGATATTTGTTATTGTTTTTCGTTTTCGGTCATGGTCGCGAGGTCGTTCGACAACAAATAAACAATTGCAGCGGAATTTTCTTGTATTTTGATTTCGATTTTAGTCTCGCACCCTCGGCAGAATACCAGGATGTTATTTCGTTGTTGTTCCACTTCAAATTGAATCCCTTGTCGCTTAACCGAACAAGGATTTTTTGTAATTGTATTCCTAAAACTTCCATTATCTCCTGATCTCCTTTGCTGCTGTGGTTTCCCTGAAAAGACATGTTGTTTCTCGTCTAATTCTTAATACCACCGGGTTTTTCGGTTCCGGTCTCAAAAATGGGTATACCGACCCGTTCTACAAAATGTGTCTATATGGTGTAAACAACATTTCCCTCAACTTCTAAAAGGCAACAAAGAATATGCTTACCACAGCAGCTGGATATTGATGAGAAGGATATCAAACCTCACGTCCAAGGAGAGTTCAAGTTGAATGTCGCGGCTGGAATGACGTACTCGTCTCTGCGAGAATCGCGTTCTCGCCTTACGAGATCACGCCGGGTCACCACTGTAAGAAAGGACCCGGCTGGAACGATCCAATGACGGGCAGTCGCTCCGCGGGTGAAGGGCTTTGCGTGTTACGATCTTTCCTTTTCACGACACAACAAGAACATTAAAATGGAACACTTCTTCTTATATATTTTATCTCGTTATTTCATCTGACTCCATAAAATGAAAAGGGTTTTAATGATGTCTGTGCATCATTAAAACAGGAACGAATGATTGATTATTCTTATCAGCTCTTTTCAATACTTTACCCGTCCAGACATAGGGAAGCTATATCGCTCAGAGGTCCTGTTTTCCACAGATCTCACGGACACAATCTCGTCAGGCCCGGTCATCAGTCAGAGGTAAATTATGGTTACGTATCTGAGATTTGCCGTAAATTCACACGTACACAATCAGAGACATCGAATAACCCTCATGGGGCACCCTCAGAACTTCAGTTCAATCGTTTACTTCAGTAAAGGGTTTTGGCCACTATCAGATATGTTAGCAGATCAATATACTACACTCGTAATAGCTTTGGGTTGGCCAAATCTTTGTTTAAAGTAACATTAATCAAAAGTCAGAGGTGTGGGCGTGCCAATTCAATCTGATCAGACGGGCGTTCACCGTCATTGAGCGGAATTAACCCGTCCCTACACCCAAGCACACTTAAAAGATGCCGGATATTAGCCGTCGCTAAAACTGACGCGGGCTTGCGGAAATATCTGAATCCACTAATCTAGTAGAGAGAAAGCAATCTTCAGAGGCATTTAGAATAGAATCAAACGTTACAATTTATTGACCAGGTAATCAAAACAATAATTCAAAGCTCCAATGTTACAAGAATAGAATCAACGGTTAACCATAACATAACAATAATTCAGGAATTGAAGAACTTGTAGAAATTACTACCTGGCAATGAAAAACTACACACAAGTGACATGTGCGGGCAATCAGTTTACTGACTCCCAGATGTTTGTGTCCCTTTTTATATACCCAGAATTCAATAGACCCACCCAGGTGGGTACCCAGGTGGTATCTTGTCATTATAATAAGTCTTTAGAATTGGCCACCAAAGGCTTCTGGAGATCCTGTGGCCAGGATTACTTATTTACATACAGGAGGTGTTTTGAGTAGGAAATCAGGGGAAGGCACGTCCCCTGCTGTACACTATTCTTCTCAGATTTTAGAACTTCTTTTAGCTTTTCATTATGATTGGGATGATGAGACCATTTTACCAGGCGCACTGAGACATTTCAAAAGATATCAAACATGTATGGTTACTTATTTGTACATATTACATTGCATGGATTTTCAGTGAATTCTCAGTGGTGAGGGAGGAAATGATGGGACCGTCAGTACAGGGTGTGGATCCCCAGTGTGCTGCACCCTGGATGTTACTGTTACATATGCAAGAGACAGCTTTGTGGATTCCCCAGTGTGCTGCGTCCTGGATGACATATGCAAGAGACAGCTTTTGGATTCTCAGGGGCCTTTTGTCCTCTAGAGGGGGCCCAGACACATTGGCACAGACACATTGGCACCAGTCTTACAGGGGGAACAATTTACCCCCATTTGCCTTTGTCTGTACATATTCAGGTGTGTGTGGATTTTGCATGAAGTTGACTGCTTGTTTACTCACTCTGATACTGATACTTACCTGCACCTTTCAAGCATTTCTTACACTGCACTCCATCCATCATCCTCAGTAATGTTTATTCCTCAGCACTAACTCTGGCCTCCATCAACAAATACGGCCTCATCACCCATCACGCTGTCTGTCACCCAGCGGCTGATTGATTTTTCTCATGAACGCGGCATCTATCACCTGACGTGGCCTCAAGCACATTCACAAGCTCTGTCTGTACAGAACAGCACAACACACCGATTCTGACTCCATCTGCAGAGATCTGCTCCAATTCCAGTCTCTGCTCTTTTCAAAACTTTATTAGCCTGGTTTGGCATTATTTTAGGATATTAATGAGCAGGATTGATTCAAAATGTTAAGGCACAGGGGAACTGAAGCAATGTCCCATTTCAAATATAAATCTAGGTTCTTTTTCTCCATTAATGAGCACATTATGACTCGTAAATATGTTATAAATGCTCACTGAAAAACACTAGACTAAATAAATGAATGCTGAGAGGAAGGACACTACAATTCAGAAGTTTCGGTTGGTGAGTGTATGACAGGTGAGTGAGTGAGACTGACATGACTGATGTCACGACAGGAGGACAGTCTAACATCCCAGCACAGAAGACGAGAAGTGACATTTGGACAGACTGGACCAAATACTTGAGCAGCTCCACCAGTGCGGTGATCCAGCTGGACCTGTGACAGCTGAGCGCCTGCTACTCCACAGCCACACACAAACACACTGAGATGAACCAATATAAAAATTCTGGCCGATACCAATAAACTGATCATTTCTGTGTATGACAAGCAACTGGTAAATGGTTGATGTTGAAATGCTGTAGTATTTTGTTTTATATTATTTTCATTAATAATCATCCTCACTCTGTTGGGATTATGTAATTTTGTAGGTTCCCTCGATGAACAGTCAATATGGCATTTCAACTTACTTTTGGATAACTGCAGAATATAAGGTCAGTAACCAACAAACATTTATGATTAATAATCTTCAAAAATTAATAACTTCCATACATTTTGAAGCCTAAATAAAATCCTAAGAAAAAAAGCTAAATATAGGCTATAAACAAACTTCACTACATCATTTAACCGCTTGTTATCAACCACCTTTTTAAAGATAAATAAAAGCTAAAATAAAGTAAAATCACAAGGGTGTACTACTAATGTATTTTATGTTGTAGAGTAAAACCTGAAAATATTTCATCGAAAACATAGACAGTGACTTTTCTTTGGTCAGTTGTCTTGTAGGCCAACTACTTTTGGGTAAAAAAACAAATTAAAGTGAAACTTGCTAAGCAAGTTAGTTGAACTAGTGAATCTGAATAACACACTTGGTTTAACGGCACAGAGGTATCAATACTTTTTTACTCGGCAACAAATTATAATGTCACATCTGTTTCGGAGCTGGATTCATTCACTGCTGGCGTAACGCGTCACACTTGGTGAGAACGCCATGTTTGCATCAAGACAACAGAGATTCACTAAAAAGAAAGAAAAAAATTATTGGTATATTATGGGAAGTTGTAAAACGATTTGGCGTGGAACATATTTCATCACCAAATCAGACTGATTGTCAGTCGCCTGGAGAATCTTGCTGCATCATTACTGCGCTGACAGACAAGCATGAAATCACAATGTCAATATTAATAAGAGGAAAAAAACAATGAGCACCATCCGGGAAATATCAGCAGGTGTGTGAGAGCGTTTGCTGTTGTTTCTGTGCGATCGGTGTAAAACCCCCTTCTGTGCACGAGTAAACAAAGAGAAATTTGAGAGCCAAACGGCTGGTAGGAGGTGCGTCTGTAATGTATAACAGTTTGTAAAACCATATACTGCATATTAACGATATTCATCTAGACCCTCTAAGCAACAAAGTGGACCAGACTTTCTGTGAATCATAAGTTTGCCTCTCTCGTTGATCTGCGCTCTGATCTATCGGCCCAAAATGAGCTCAGGTTAATATTTTATATCAGAGCGGGAGTCACAGGTCCTTCATTAAACACAGCCTTCAAAGAGCACGCCTGTCAGCTGCTGGCTCAGGAACGTGTGTGTACTGATCTGGAGGGAACTCAACCAAGGCTAATTCCTCATCATTTATGCTGAATTCCAGATTCCCATCCAGCCACAGGATTGTCAATGCATGGGAGATGAATTCCCATTTATTCTCCTAGCGGCTGTTAGCGTGACTTAGGAAGACAAAGTAGTTCTGGAAAGAGAGAAATGAGAAGTTGACGGAGCTCTTCAGAGGATTTTATCTTCGTTCAGAGCCACAAGGTTTTGCCCTGTAGCATCTGTCAGCACAAATGTAGTACAAGTTTCCCCAGAGAACAAACCACCAGAGGCTGTGCTACAAACAATCACTATTCCTCACTTTGATGAGCTGAAAATGTTCTGCCATGCTCTATTTTTTCATGCTCTATCATGCTTCAGTTTTTATTAATATTTTGAGCTACATTGTTTTTATATTTTCAGTTTTCATTTTGTTGAATTAATTTAGTTAAAATAATTTAATATCTATTTCTTTATTTCGGTTTAATTTCTTTTTATTTCTAGTAATTTTAGTGCCTTAACTTAAACATATTTCAGTTAGTTGCCAAAACAACATTTCTAAATTTCGTTAAGTTTTTTTATTTTAATAAAAAAATTAACATTTTAGATTTAGTTCATGTTATAAATGTCTTTACAGGAATTTTTCATCAATTTCATGCATCCATGTTGAAGTATCAATCAATCAATCAATCTGACCACAAACTTCAGCATTACTAAAGCATTATGTACATTTCATCTTAGGATACACAGTAGGGGTGGGAATCTTTAGTCACCTCACGATCCGATCCGATTCTGAGAGATCCGATACCAGAATGATTACTGATCTACTTTTCCCCCTTTTAATTAATGTACTGACTTGAGAATCTTAAAACCCTACATTTACATATCCTTACATAAGTAATTAAGTAGGGGAGACCGGGGGCAATTGTAAAAAAATTACATTTTCCTTCACAGGTAATTCACAGGTTACTTGAAATACACTAGTCATCTTTTGATACAAGAAACTGATATAGGTGCACTAATTAATAATGTCAATTACATATTTTAATATTAAATGAAATTAAATGTTCCTGTGTGGCTCAGCGGTAGAACATTGCGTCAGCTGCGCAAAAGTTGTGGGTTCGATTCCCAGTGAACACATGTACTGATGTATCACCTGAATGGAATTGTAAGTCGCTTTGGATAAAAGCGTCTGCTAAATACATAAACGTAAATGAAATGCAAGAATTCAGAGTGTTACAATTGCCACCTTGGTAGGGGCAATTGTAACAGAGTTTGGGGGCAGTTGTAATACTGAAAAATAAGTAACATCAAACCACTGTATCTCAAATAAAAAGGAACGTTACAGTAGTATCTAAATATATATATTTATGGTTCAAATTCGCTTAAATGTCAGGCATCATTCAAAACCAAAAGTCTATTTATATTTTTTGCAGAAGACTGCAACTTTACTAGAGGTAACTAGATTTCAATTATTTATATATATTTTACTCAAATACATTATTTAACTGATTATTTAAGAACAGTCTTTAATGAAATGGTAACAGAAGAAACAACAGAAGAACTCAATGAGATCATGTGGAGAGAAGTCATTTTATTTTTGTAAAGATTTAAAAGCAACACTAATCATTTTAAATGTAATTTTACATTTAAAATGTTTATTTTCTAACAGAAAAGTAGCTGTCAACGCAGAAAAACAAGGTGTTTTCACTGGGCCCTGTTACTAGTAACAGTGTTACAATTGCCCCCGATGTTGCAGTCATGATCAAATCTCATACCCTAGCGAACCACACCTATATTAGCATTGGTTGTTCATTTTCTATCAATAACCTAGAGATATAATGTATGTAGTTTAAATTCGCGATCATCTAAACTTTAGACTGCAGCAGAAAAATACTGTACATCCAAAAATGTATTTTCATACCACAAAATCAGTATTTTGTAAAAAAAATTCTGCTGAAGGTAAATGATTGTGCTCCTTTTCCACAGGCAGAGAGATAATCTTACGGAGCATTTGCAGATGAAGTTTTATCACTATAGCTTGATTCTGATTGAAGGAATTGAGTGTGTTACAATTGCCCCCTGGTCTCCCCTACTTTTACAAATAATACAAAATGTTTTATTAAAACAGTTGTATTTTAAGAATGCTAAACTAATATAACTTCAAAACATACATGCAAGAAGCATGTAACAATAAAGAGGAGCATGGAAACAAACAAAGAGTGCTTTCAGTATTTAAGATTATCTGAACGTTTTTCATTCAAGACCTGCGAGTGATTTTTCTTCATCTTTACTGTTGTTTTTTACTTTGACATCATAGACAGCGAGAGATCTATTAAGCTGTATTCACGCACAGATCTCTTAAAATATAACAAGTAATGTGGTTTGTCCTGTCCAATTAATCCCTTAAGACATAACTGTCCGTGTTTACATTAATTTGCTTAACAACGCATCTTGTGAGCAGTTAACACAACTGTCTCTCACAGCCCCTGTGCAATGAAGCCCGTGAATGTCCTTGTAATTTGCCTAAACCTTTCCGAACTTTATGAAAAATTATTTTACGGATGGTTTTCAGTGGTGTATGTGTGTGAGGAACTGTAAGCAAACAGAATACGGGTGTTTCTAAAGCAAACTCGGCGTCATCGCACATCTGGTTAAAAACTAAGCTCGGAATCGATTCTTAAATTCTCAGAATCGATCCAGAATCGCTGGAGAGAGAATCACGATGCATCGATTTTTTCTCCCACCCCAATGGGGATTTCTTTAAGACTGCAGGGGAAGGTCAGCTTACCCTATAATGTCAAAAAATTAATGGTCAAATATATACTATTGTGTTAACATTTTATTGACTAAAAGAACACGTTCATCTCGAAGACGAGTTCGTTCAGAATCAGCTACATATAGCAGGTCAACTGACTCAATTTCCTTCTCATACATTCCCATAGTGTCAGTGTTGAAGCCTAGCGTCCATTGACTTCAATGGGGCTGATTTGAACAGTTTTTTTCAGTGCTTCGAAACTAGATGGTCATTAGATAAATGCTGCGCCGCCCGCCCACGGACGCCGTCTGGGGGTGAATGGAGGAGTGGGCTGGCCTGGACTCTGCGTGATGATTGGAGGGCCTGTCGAAAGATTACATCTTTTAATCGACAGCGATTTTGTACTATAAAAGGTTGCTGAAGCTATTCGAGCTCAGACCCATCGTGGATCGTGTAGTCGAAAGACAAACGGCTGTAATCTATTTCTTGGTATTTGCTTGGCGAAATTGCTAGCCAATTTTCATCATACATTTCACTCAATTATACACCACAATCCTTGTTTCAGTTTAACTTAATTCCCACAATTCCTCTGTTGAGTTTGATATCTTTTTTAGATCATTTGTTCATTCATTCATACAGTAGGCTAGAGCATTTTCTTGAAAAGGAACGTAGGGCAGAATTTACGTATATATAAATGGACAATTTTTATGATGTTGGCCGAAAATGAGCTTCCCCTCTTTGAAAGACCAGCAGCCGCCACTGGGGCTAATACACAACATTAACATTTGCAATAAATAAGGGGCAGTTGTGGCCTAATGGATAGAGCGTCGGACTTGTAACCTGAGGTTGTGGGTTCGAATCTCTGGTCCGGCAGGAATTGTCGGTGGGGAGCGAACAATGAGCATTCTCTCCACCCTCAATACGACTGAGGTGAGACCCTTGAGCAAGGCACCAAACCCCCAACTGCTCCCCGGGCGCCGCAGCAATGGCTGCCCACTGCTCCGGGTGTGTGTTCACTACTGGGAGTGTGCTTGGATGGGTTAAATGCAGAGCACAAATTCTGAGTATGGGTCACCATACTTTGCCACACATCATTTTTTTTTTTTTAAATGGTACATCTTTTACAGTCTACATATCATGTATGCATAATATATCAGTAGCAAATCAGTTACCGGCTAATATTGGATATTTAATTTTACATGTAAATTACCTATGCTGTCTTCTACTACTCACCTAATTCATTTTTAATAACACAAATAATTTAACAAACCTCAGAATGAACATTCATTTTCATATTAGTACATTACATTGTGATGCCTAAATTCACTTGTAGCATTTTGTTTTTATTCAGACAAAACAGTAAATTTTCATTTTGCCAATTAGCTCACATGATGTAGTGATCTCATGAATTAGCATTTCTCTCTCTCTATCTCTCGCATTTTCTCCTCTCATTGACAGCTTTAAAACTTAATTTTTTCAACATTTCTAAATGCTATCAGGATTTCAGGAGCATGGCTGGGAATCAGGACCCCTCCTTGACTGTATATTGCTCTGGGCTACATTCCTTTTTAAAATGTAGAATTTGTTCTGAGATCCTCTGCACCCATAACTTCACCTGACTACAGACCTGATCCATATTACCATATTCTACAGTGGGAATGTTTATAGGGAAATTCAACAGACCAAATACCGCACTGTTTATCTGTCAAAATGACACATTTTGAATTCCAAATGTTTGTAACACTGGGTAAATGGAGATTTCCCTGTTAACTCAACCTCTGTATGCCACAATATTATAAATGAGAAACCAGAAACACTACACCTCTGGCCATATTGCTAATTTTCTCTATTAATTAATGGGTCTTGTCAAGCTAAACTGATTACTCCAGTTTTAGCTTGTGTAGGTAAATACACCTTTTATTGAAATTGGAGACATACACTCACTGGCCACTTTATTAGATACACCTTGCTAGTACCGGGTTGGACCCTCTTTTGCCTTCAGAACTGCCTTAATTCTTCGTGGCATAGATTCAACAAGGTGTTGGAAACATTCCTCAGAAATGTTGGTCCATATTGACATGATAGCATCACACAGTTGCTGCAGATTTGTCGCGCCGCGCACAGCCTGGAGGAGACAGTTCTCCGCTTTTTCCGCAATGAAAGGGTAAATAAATAATTGATGTTAGAATAGTACAGCGTTTTCTTTACTCAAACACTATGTCTGTAAAGGCTAATGTTTTTGTGCGCTGGAAGAGCCAATATACTTTTGTACGTTTTAAATATCCCGTTTGGTCTCATACTGTATCGCGTCCCTTGTCAGTGTCGGGCGCTTGCTTAGCCATTTATTGTGATTAACCAGAAATTGTGTTCAGGTGAATTGGTGTAGTATTTTGTTAGATGGGTATAAAAATCTTAGGTGTACCAAATAAAGTGGCCAGTGAGTGTATTACTATCTGTGTACGTGACATGTTAAACAGGTCATCTGCCACAGGCCAGAGAACTAACTTCTTCAGCGGAGTGACAGAAACACGGGCCTAATTAACCCCGGATCGAGCGTGTAAATTGGTTGTTGCATTCTTCTCTCGCAATTTCAAGGCAGGAGGAAGTTCTTCTGAAGTGAAGGACTACAATGCTGCTATCTCAGCAGGGGTGAGAGGAAGTCACACTCTTGTTTCATGTCCACAATGAGCTTCAAGCTGAGGAGCTTGACAGAGGTTTAATCGTTTTAAACCATTACCCCACTGCAGAGAGCCTCCATGCAGCCTGCGTTTGGCCTCCTACCAGATATGGAATTATTTCACCCTACAATTTTACTATATATATTATTTTTTTGTGGTGTTTAAGGCATGTATCATTATGCTATTGCTCATACTTAGGGATAGTGATTGGGGGGGAATCACATGTGACTTTTCTGATAAATGTGGTTGCTTTCAGTGGGTGTTTGAAGGGCTAATTTGGTCAAAAATGTAAAATATTTGTATTAATATGACTATAAAATAATAATCATATTTTTATTATGGTATTATAAAAAACTGGTTATTAGTAATGCACTTTTTTTTTAAATAAACCTGAAATTCAGTTTTCTTGTAGCCAAAATAAAACAATTAAACCAATAAACGTTTATTTAATAATACATTAATTATTCACATATATTTAATAAATTAACAAAGTTGCATATAGACATTATAGGGGTGTTAATTTTAACTGCTTAACCGTTAACCGATCGATAATAATTTTGACCGATTAATGCAATCAATTAAACGGTTTAAAATCACTTATTTATTTTTTTCAGTAATTTATCTAAATATTTTAAAAGTTTGCTGCATGGTTAAAATAAGCTACACATATAAGCTATGCATATAAAAAACAATGTAGAGAGAGAGAAACATCGCTTATAAGTCGCATTTTATTATTTTACTCAGAAATAGGTTGACACGAATTACAAACGTTATAATAAACACTGTAAACATAGCTAGGCAATTCTAGTTCATCTCACTCCACAACAAATCCAAGAAAACAAAGGCAGTTTAGAAAAGGACAAGAATTAAAATGTAAGAACGCTATTTAAATGACAAACCAAAGCGAATTAATTTAGGCTAAAACGAAACAAACCAATGTTGGGTCTCACGTTCAACAAAAAATCAAATGTTTCTGTATTCATACAATTCCTTGTTGAAACTAAAATTGTAATGGCAGATTTCATGGCAGATTAATTTGAACATACAGTAAATAACGAAGACAACAGGTTAAGTAAAAACATAATGAATGTGCAATGAAGGGCTGGGTATCGTTCGAAAAAATGTTCAATACCGATACCTATACATTGAGTTCAAACGGTTCCTGAACAATACTTTTTATCGATACCAATTTTATGAAATCAGTTTTAACAAGATTAAATTCTCTCAAAAATGTTGGTTTTATTTTTTCAGCTTGTTGACATTTATACAGATTCAAAGCCTCATCTCCTGACCCACTGCACAAAGGAGCAAAATATATCCAACTCAATAAATCAGTTAAAATAGTTTTAATAAAGTTTAAATTGTTTTCTGTTAGGCTACGATTACACTAGTGCGTGTTCGTTTTATAACACATATCTCAGACAGAGTCATCATTTCTATTCATTTATTCTAGATTGTTAAAGACTTCAAGAAATAAAACATCTTTATCCACTTTCATAAGTGGGTGTCTTTTCTTTCACCATATGTTTTATTATTAAATTCTGTGTTGTAGTATGTCTAATTAATTGAAAGCATAAAAACAGCTTAGTTTATTCAAATGTATTCTTAAAATAGGCTTATGAAATGTTTTCTTTTTCCTCTTAAATTCTGTGTTCTGTATCAATGAAGGCAGGTTTTCAAATGAAAGCATAAAACATTAATTTCAGTTATCTTTAAATTATTGAAAATCAAACTTGATTTAGTTATTTTGGCAAACAAAGGGGGTTTACTATTCAAATAAAAACATGGAAGACATTTTATGTGATCATTACTTAAAAATAGTTAATAATTTTAATAGTAGCCTAGTAGTAGCATTATGTACATCCTGTTGAACAATATTAATATATTTCTGCCGCAGTGTCTTCCAAGTTTAGCCAAACTTTTATTTTGACAGGTTGCCGTGAATACCTTTACAGTTCTGTGTGTATATGATATGAGGCTAGTTTAACTCAAATCAAACGGTAAAATGATTGTGAAGTGACTCAGAGCAGTTCTGGAGATGTTGTTCATGTCCTCATTTAGTGAGACGGCAGACGCTGAAGTCACCGCGAGCGTCACGTGCTTCAGTCTGTGTGTAGTAAACAAAAGCTATAGATATAGAGAGCAGACTTCTCCGTACGCTTTCGAATCGCTCTCGCGGATGTCAAACACTGATCAATCTGCACCGCTTCTAGCCGAACACACCTAGTGCTGCAGGCTTATTGCCTCACTGACGTTGAGATTAACCCCTTAGGTAGTGAAATTTGGTACCGAACAACAAAAAGTATTCGGTCAGTGCCTAAAAAGTATCGAACTCGATACTCAGCTCTAGTGCAATGTAATGAATATATTTAACAAAATATATTCTTCTCTAGAGCTGTTTTTTTCTAGCTAAATCTACCTGAGGTAAATTTAACTTTATATTTAGAAGCTACTTTTATTGACATCTTTCGGTGGTTGAAACACTGATTGAGCGATTACCTGAGACTTGATACATTTCAGTAAATTGTACTTTTTCTTTTAACGCCTTCTGTTGTTTTTTAATGTTCTTTTCATGCTGTAACTTGTAGTAAAGAGGAAGAAATTAACATTACACCACATTAAAGTGCATCAAAACAATGTTTATTATTTGAATTTCATAGAACTGACATAATCTGAAAGCTCAGTTTGTTTCATATCAAAAATCGAACAAAGCACAAAGCTTATCACAATTATTGAATGGAAGGCACACTACAAATAATATTTAATGAAGTATTCTTGCATCAACTGAAAAAAGCAGACAAAGATTTTGATTCACTAAAATGAAATTGAAATGATTATTTTAGCTAATTTTGGAGCACCACTCATTCATTTTAGCATACCGTTAACTGCCAACAAAACTAGCATCAAGACTAAGTTCTGGACAGGCTACAACTTGACATTTTTTTTCTGTATATATGAAAAAAAATCTGTTTTGCCGAAATTGCATCTGAACGCCTGGCCCTTTAAGGCATGGTCGAGAGGTATTGATTTGCACATTACAGGCCGCGGGAGGAATTGAGTGCAAGCTTGTGCAACAATAAAAAGCTGTATGAACATGTATCTCTCAAAAACAAACCTTAGTAAGAACTTAATATAAAACCCTCAGAGCCTCTGCAATGTCCTGATCCCAGCAAACCTGCAGGACACATATGCGGTTAATGGATAATAACGACTCCAAACAATGATAAAAAGAACATTTAATGTAGAGTAATTGGAGGTTTGCTCAAAACTGCTTTAAATAATAAAAGCGGCAGATTACAGGGGAAAAAGATTAGACAGCTAATGTACAAGAGATGAGATTTCAGAGCACAACAACAGGGAGAATGTAATTAAAGAATGAGGGAGGACTTTGTCTAATCACTAATTAAGAAGCATGCAAACTGGGACCTACAATAGTCTTTTAAGCCGGATTTTTTATTGCCCTTCGGGTTTGTGAATGTGGGCAGGGCCTGAGGTGTGAAGATACACACATTTAACTCTACAGGACATATCTGGCTCTTTGGAGGGGCTGGAAATGCAGCATAAACTGTTTAAATGGATATTACCAAACCAGCTTTATCACTATTCTTCATGAACATGAAATGCTTGCAAACATTAAAACTAGTGGTGGGCATAGATCATTTTTTTAAATCTAGATTAATCTAGATTAAAATGGCTCATTTGAATTCTGCCGAAGGCATTCAGAATATGTGTGCTACCCAAAAAATGACTAAAAGTAAGTCTTTGAGAACGGGTTTCTCAAGCCAGGTGGCGCATTAGACCAGGGGCTCATCTCCTGTTTCCAAAATGCATCACAAACTTGAATCTCTTCCCGTCCCAATCCCACGAAAAACTGGAGGAAAATCCTATTCCACTCCCGGAAGATTGACTCCCATTCCCTCCCACTCCCGTGTTTTTTTTTTGCCGATAACTGTCAATTACAGTAAAATATAGTACAGATCACAGCGTGCCACCTTATTAGTTGAATAAAAACCCAAATGTCGTTGTTTGTTATTATATTGAACTAAAAGCCATCTTATGCACAGTGTTGCACAGATTAAATTTCATGTAAATCATCCATGCTAACACACACGTCTTCTATTTTTTGACATTTCACTCTATAGATATATTTTTCAAAGACGGAGTTTCTAAGTTTCTCGCTCAAGTTCACATGAGACCTAAAGCGCATCCTGTTTGCTTAAAAGCGCAACGCGTTTCGTTGTTATTCTGAGTGCACACAAATAAGCGTAGAGTCTTTACAGATTCGAAAGATGTATTAGGCTACTTTTATCTGTATGACCAAAATGATGGAGATTTTAAGAGCAAGTGGCGCACCGGAGCCTGTCCTGCGCAAACGCGCTTCCACACAAACACTTCAATAGCGCATTTCTCTAGGTTAACATCATATTGAGCGCCATGTAAAGTTGTTACTACATACATCTTTCAGATGAAAAGCCATATTTGAGGTTGATGAATGATAGGTGAGCGTTTGGATGTCCTGCCCGATTGTATTACCACATAGACCAGCCGTTAACAATCTGTCCATCACGGACTGCGAGCCTCTAGTTCAAGACTCGTTCGCCCCTACAGTGCAATTCGGCTAGGTATACATCCGTGCTAAAATATCAGGGTGAAAGTCATCATAGCTTAGTATAGACCCAGCTCCCAACCCAACTTTGAGAATAGATTAACGGCGATATTTTTTAATCGCCGATAAGAGTCTCACGTTAACGCAGCACGTTAACGCCGATAACGGCCCACCACTAATTAAAACTAATGTTAATTTATTCAAAACTTAATTATAATGTTAGACATTTCTATAGTAATTTACTGTATATCACCCAGTATAGTACGGCAAAATCCCTTTACAGTAAATAACTGTAATACCCTTTGCATCGTGGGAATTTTCATTGACATCAGAACCCACACACATAGACTTACTGTATTTAAAAAAAATGCTGTATACTACTATATTTGCTCTTTGGCACCATTCTATAGAGTTTGTTTTGTTTCCCTCATTTCTTACATTTGGATTGACAAGATTTGCCTTGGGAATATATGGAAGCAGCATTGCGGGTTTTGCCCGGGGATGAACCCGTAAAGAGTGGAAGAGCTCCGGAGAACATCTGTGCTGTGTCGGTGCACCTTACGAGACCAGCAAGCATGGTAAAAATATACATTTGTCTGTGTGTTTGTGTCAGATTTTTGCACACCAGTTTAATGTAGTAACATTTAGACCCTACCCATCAAAAACATGGCAGTAACAAACTTTACTATGGTAAACTGTGCTGTCGTTTCAAATGACTTGTCAGCTTATTGAATTAAGTTACCGAATTAAAATGGTTTTTAACAAGCACCGCTTATCTTATATTAACATTATGTTAACTAATGTGAAATTTTGTTCAGGTGTTAGTAGCTAATGTTGGCCAGTAGCCTATTGAGAAAATAAAATCGTATGTTAGCTAGGTTAAACAAGTTTTATAGCTAGCTGCTTTCTAGTTTTAGAAATAGTTTGTTATAGATGTACTGCATTTTTTTGTATTTGTGTTATAAAGGCAAATACAATGAAGCATCAAGAAAGACATGAGCAGGCAAGCCACCCTGAGACTGATAATTCACGGTAAGAGAACAACTATGGTTTTGAGAGGTTTGTGGGTTTGTTTTTAAAACTGTGCCATTTCTACTTCTTGTTTTTCAGAGAAGACATTTCTGTCAATAACAAAGTGGATGTTAGCAAAGGTGGTGGCCAGCTCCTGGGTTTTGAAGATGGCTATGTATTCTTTAGCTGCTTGTCTTTTTCCCCATTATTTTTCTGTTGCCTAAAGTTTCTTTGTAAGGATAAATCCAGAGGATACAACATAATGCACTGCAAAACGGCCTAAGACAGGAGAAATGGCAAGGATGCACCTTTCCAGCATCGGAAGACTGCATTTTTAAGTGTTATACATGCAATGTTTTAAATAAAGAATTTGATATTTTGTAATTATTGTGTCTTTTTTAATTGAATGCCAGTAGTGCCAAGGTAAAGTAAAAATAAAATTAATTCTATATAAAAATGATAAAATCTAATGAAATCTATATTAAAATGAATTACAGTAGTATACTGATGAATTGGATTTTATTTAGGATTAAATTATAATTTACTGTAAATTTTGTTGCCAGTAAGTTACTGTAAAAAAACCTTTGAAACGTCTAACTGTGTACAATCAGTAACAATTCATTTCTTACACGACTTTGTTGTACTTAACACCCTCAGTGTCTCATCTTGAATTGGTCAATGCAGTGACATTCAGACTTGAGATAAAAAAAAGGAAGCAATGGACAGAAATAAAAACGTGTTTGAGAAACGTGATTTACAGCACTTCAATACTTCCTTCAACAGACAGACGGAAGAAAACCAAATGATATTAGCTGCAGTAAATGATACGGATGTAAGACAGCATGAGAGAGGATAAAATAGGAAGCCGGTAAGTATTTAAATATCACAAACAACACGAGCCTGACAGTATCGGAGGGGAAGAGGCGAGAAACAGCGCTGCTATAGAAACACAGTGGCTGTGTGTACAGACAGTGTGAAAAATGAAGACGTCATAACTGAGGTCAACAACTGTCACATGACAGACGGCTCAAGGTGATGTGACCTTCATAACATCAGCTGTTAAATCAATCCAGCATACACTTCTCATCTAAAACTAAATAAACTCATACTGGCAATTCAGCTTTTAAAAGATTTTTCTGTAGCCAATAAATTACTTCCATGCATTTCAACTAAAGTATTCACTCACATTTAATTATTAATGTATCAGAAAAATCTAAAATAATAATAAAAAAACAGAGTAGAACATTTAGTTATCAATTTATTTGAGCAAATACCATGTATTTATATTTCACTCTGAACAGATTAAAGACACTGAACTGGAATCAACAGCTGATTTTTTTTTCTATAAATACTGGTAGATTGGTGAGCTGTATGTTATATCACTGTATTAGCTGGAAATTCAGTAAAAAAAAATTTTTTTCACTCAGATTTCTGATTTGAATCAGTCTGATGAATTCTTGACTGAATGAACTCATGAGCAGTTACAGAATCAACTGCAAGTTATTGTCCATTTCAGTAAAGTCCATTTAAAAATGAAGCAATAAAATGAAGGTTTTCAGTGCATAGAAGAGCTTTCAAAAATGTGAAACCGGGCAAAGGGTTTGATGAGTCAGAACTGAATACAACAGTCATCACACTCAACTAGAAAGACAAATTCAATGCTTACATTAAGAAAACGGTATTCCAAACACGTATAGTGTAACTACTCAAATGTTGGGGTCAGTCAAATTTCCAATGCTTTTCTTTCTTATGTTCATCAAGGTTGCATTTGTTTAATTGAAAACACAGTAAGAACAGTGATAGTGAAATATTATATAGATGTTTTACAATGCAATTTACTGTATACCTGTGATCAAAGCTGAATTTTCAGCATCATTACTCCAGTCGTCAGTGTTGCATGATTTGAATGGTTGTACATCTAAAACAGTGTTCTTGTAATAAAACATAATGCACAGTATTATTTATTTACAAAGCCGTTTCACTGAAGTGTACATGACGATTTAAATTGAATAAACTTTAATAAGTGTACCATTGCTTTGGAAATGTCCAAGGTTTTGGAAAAGATTGTGTTTTTCCATCTTCAATCTTTCCTTGCTGTAAATAATTGGTTTGAGCACTTGAGCTTGAGCACATTGGTGTGAGCACAAGGCTGCCCACGGTACTGAATCTGCCCTTCTGAGAGTGTTAAACAAAACATTTAGACACTGATACGGGTGACTCTGTGGTCCTCATTCTCTTAGATTTATCAGCTGCTTTCGACACCATTAACTATTCTGTATTAATCAATAGACTGAAATCTTTGGTGGGTCTCTCTTGCAGTTTTAAAGTGGTTCCAGTACCTTTTTATCTGACAGGAAACATATGTGGTTAGACTAGGAGAATTATTATCTTCTGTGGCCTTCTGCAAGGCCCCCTCTCTATTTTCATTATATATGCTACCTCTGGGATCTAGTTTTAAAAAACACAGGGTGTCGTTTCACTTTTATGCTGATGATACTCAAATCTATTTACCTTTTAGAAAAAATTACCCACTAGCCATGACTGCTCTTTCATCCTGTTTAAATGAGGTTAAATCCTGGTTATCTCAAAAAGTGTTATCCTTAAATGAGGAGAAAATTGAAGTAATTGTTTTTGGCCCTTCAGAAAATATGAAAGCATTTAATTTTGACTTGGGATCCCTATCAGCTTTTAGGTCCTAGCAGGTGCGGAATCTGGGTTATTTTTGATGACTCATTAAAATCCGACAAACAAATTTCTACTGTAATTGGGTCCAGTTTTCATCAGCTCCATATACTTGCAAAAATTAAACATTCCTTACTGATAAGACTTTGGAGAAAGCGGTGCATGCTTTTAATTATGTCACGTCTCGATTATTGTAACTCGTTATACTGTGGCATTTCTAAAGCCCAAATTGCCGGTTTTCAACTGGTCCAAAATGCTGCTTCTAGACTTCTTTTAAAAAAGAAAAAAGGGATCACGCTACTCCGCTTTTAAAGGCCCTTCATTGGTTGCCTGTTCAATTTAGAATAATCGTATTATTTGTCTTTAAATCTTTGCACAATCAAGCACCCGGCTACCTATCTGAATTGTTGCATCAGTATATCCCCTCAAGACGTCTAAGATCTGGTGACCATGCCTTCTCGGTAATTGGTCCTCGTCTCTGGAATGACTTGCCGGTGGAAATCCGAATGGCCCCTAGTTTGACCATTATTAAGTCTCTTTTAAAAACTCATCTGTTTTCCTGCCTTATTAGCTTTATTCCTGCCTATTATATTTTCTATTAGTGTTTTATTCTGGTTCTTTGTTTTAGTCGGTTTTGTTTGTCTTTACTACTCTTATGATGCTGTGTCTTTTGTGAAGCACTTTGGTCAGTCTTGTGGCTGTTTTAAATGTGCTATATAAATAAAGTAAGAAACTTGAAATGATCATATAGGGGCTATTATTTCCCCTGGGATTTTTTATCATATTTCTATAAAAATATGTATTGTAATATTCATTTTAGGAATATTTAGAAGCTTTTATCAGCATTCCTGTACTACTCCATATTTCTCAAAGCTCACACATGTAAAATAAAAATAATGCCAAGCTAAATTTTCTCTAACAGTTGAAAGAATGGAGACTGTATTTACTGAATATGTTCAAAACTTCAGGTCATCAGAAAAATATATAAATTGGTAGAGAATGCAGTAAATGAAGCTTTCATGAAAACAAGACCACATGCAGTGTTATTATTGACTTTTGCAGTTTACAGTACTTAAACTTGCCATGAGTGAACGGTCAGCCTGCTGTGTACGGTTTATGTCTTCGTCTGGCGATACTGTAATGACAATCATATAAGCAATGGCTTTAGTGCCCACACACTGATCAGCAGAGAGCCCTCCAAATCAACGCCAAACCTTCTTGACTCTCTACATCAGCCAATGACGTAAATCAAATCATCTCAACAACACAGGACATTGAGTGGAGACTGATTGCAATTACAGGAGCTCTGGAGATGCAGAGGAGGACGAGGAGATGTGAAGGAGAGCACAGTGGATGTGGATGAAATGTGTTAAGCTTCAAGTGATTTTATCTTGTCCTATCCATTAATCCTGTCCTCAAACAATGGACCTTCTCCATCTCTCTATCGGTTTATCAGTGCACTCTGTCTTTTTAACAGAGTTCAAAAAACATTTTCCACAAACTGTACATTATTGTTGCTCCTCTCTGGGGCCCCTGAGATGACCAAACACATGAGAAGAGAAGACCTCAGATGATGCTAACCCTGAAACTACAGGTAGAACTACCACATTTTGCTATAAGTTTGATTGCAACATATAATCATTGCTATTAATAGTGTTCAGTCTGTTTGATTATGTCATTAACTGATTTTTACCATACATTTTTGCCATATGTACATCAACTTGACAGTCACCACTGATAAACTTAAACTAAATATATTGGAAACTTAACTTCCTGTAGAGCTGCTTTGCAACGATTTGTATTGTGAAAAGCGCTAGACAGATAAACTTGAATTGAATTGAAAGTGATAGAAAAATAAATTATATTCAAATTTTTATCCAAACAACTGAAAAACAAAGAAAAAAACCCTCATAGCTCAGAATCACAAATTATGTGCATATTTTGAAAATAAATAATTCATAAACAGGATTTGATTATCTTCAAAAGTGCCGCTTGTCTTGGCAGGAAAAGGCGCTTTTTACAGAAGCTAACCTTTGGCCGGCGGGCAGAGGAATTTGTTTCAGGTGGGCTCTGTGTGTGAGATAAGCGGTTTTTCCCATCTCTATTATTCAAAGCCTGCCACTGCCGGTGGCTCTTCTTCCATAATCACAGAGCATTTTCTCTGCCAGTAACACTTGAGTCGAGACTGCTGGGCCATTCAGAGACACAACATGAGGCGTGCTTGTGACCATCGGATCACTTTATCTTCGTTTGGCTGTAACTTCAGTTTGGCCAGTTCATTACTGCGGTCTACCAGATGGACAGATGTTATCGCTTCATCAGTATAATGCTAGAGGATTACTACTGGAACTATTGCTGAGACAAAGAGTCTTTGTCAAAGACAGACTGGAATTCTGCCATCGAAAAACATGATTATTAATGACAGAGCAGCATAAACATGAACAGCATAAAGATGAACAATGCACAAAAAGACACAAGAACCAAAGACATGCATAACGCAAGCATGACTAAAATATGACACTGTTCACTTTTAAGGGATAGTTCACCCAAAAATACCACTCATGCTGTTCCAAACCGGTATGAATTTCTTTCTTCTGCTGAACATAAAAGCAGATATTTTGAAGAATGTTGGTAAACAAACAGTTGCAAGTTCCCATTGACTTTCATAGACCATCATTACTAAGTTACAAAGATTCTTCAAAATATCTTGTTTTAGGTTTCACGGAAGAAAGAACCACATACAAGTTGGGAACAACTTGAGGGTAGATGACAGAATGTAACTATCCCATCAAATGTCATCAAAAACTCTCTAAACATCTACATTTGTGTTCCACAGAAAAAATGTCAATTGTTTTTGGGTGAATTCTTCCTTTAAATCTATAAAAGATTGCAAAGTTGGACTGCAACTGAATTCATTTAGTCATTTTCTGAAATGCTCTATTTCCTCCTAACTCTGCAGTATCTCAATATACATAATTTTTCATTCATAAAGAAAATGTGCTATTCACTCCATTCATTGAATGTGAAAAGTGTGCTAGCTTCACTTTAATGAAAATGCAATCTCTCCATCATGAAGCAACTCGCGCACAGTATTTAGATACTGTGAATAGTGTTTCCATGGTTTCAAATCCTGCAACAGAAACCGTTTCCTGCCAATTTGAAACTCCGAATGGGAGGATGGAGCTACTCAAGGTATACTTATTACTGCAAAAAGTTAACAGTGGACAATTTGAACTTGGTACACTGTGGTCTGACAAACTTTTTTTTGCTCCCAAGTGAAACTAATGGCCAATAAGGGAAAAGTAAGTGCTCTCTCTCTCAGCTGAAACTCGTTGCTTAAAGTGGTTAAAGAAGAGGACATTATATGTATGAGGTGGTGATGAAGAGCTGATGTAACTATGGTAAAGACAGACTAAACGGTTTTAAGTGGGAGGACACAAATGCTGTCACCCCTGTTACACAATATATGCATAACAGAGAAAAGAGTTGCTGTCGTTTAGTGTTTCATCTCCATCAAAATGAACATGCATATTACACATTTGCACATCAGGATGTGCTGATATACAGATTTAAATGATTTGCATTTCATCCTTATGAATATTAGTCACCATTGTATATCAAGGCCAATGACATGATAAAAAGACAGCTAGAGATGAAGGATGGAAGGGGGGAAAGGTTTATAATGGCAGCTGTAGGGCTGCCTGTTTAAAATGTTCATTCAATGTGATACAAAAAAAAATCTAATTAAGGATGTCACACTAAAAAAATACAAATATATATATTATTTTTTTTACAGTGCATAATATACTAGTATTGATAATAACGGTGATTTAAAAAATAATATTTGTTTAAACAAAGTTTTAGATTACATGTTTGATTAAAGCCTTGGCGTGCCTCAAGGCCCAGTTTTAGGCCCTTGTCTGTTTTTACTCATCCTTTACCCTTAGATCACATTTTTCATAAATTTGGCATACATTTCCATTGTTATGCTGACGACACTCAACTCTAAAATATCTGCCTTCAAAGCATAACTAACAAACGCACCGCAAAGTAACTATGTTGCGAAAATGATGCCTCGAACCTGGGAAACTGCCAAAAATCCAAGTTCTTCCTCAAAACAGATCATTTTAACCTGTAAAATCTGACTTCAGATGTCAAGAAAATTACAGCTTCAAAGTAAAACATTGGTTTGTCATCAAGAACGAAATAAGTGCAAAAAACTTTACCATCCTCTAAATTCACCAACTTGAGAAAATGACAAAAAAGTGTGGAAATGTTAAAAAGGAAGAACATGAAGAGAATTACAGGTGAGAAAACCAGGTTGTTCTGAGAAGCTGTAATTACTAGATGCAGGTCCTTCTGGACCCAAATAGACAATTTGAGACACTCAAATAACTTATTTTTCTCTTCCACTCATCTCATTGTTCAGTGCTCTGAACGCCTAACAATTGCGCTACTGCATTCATTCAGTTGGCACATTGGCACAGGCAGTGTATACAGCGCTGTGGGATCTGAGTCACTGCTAATGACTACTGGGAAGCAGAGAAACTAGATAAAGTGGAACGGGTCTAATTTTCTGGTGGAAAATGGACACAGTATGAGCCATATGATAAAAGACTAGTGTGCTTTCCTGTTCATTTAGCTGATCCAGACAAGAGCGGGCCAGCCCAGAGAGCAGCTCCTCACACACGCTGATCTGACAACATCCTGCCAACTACGCCAGTGTCGGACAGAAGTCTGGGCAGCGGGTGGGGCATTTGTGCTTGGACAGGAGGATGTAAGAGGACGTGATCCCACCTTCTGCTAGATCTCTAAATCCAGACATTGCCATGGCAACTGGTAATGTTATTTGCCGAAGACAGTGGCAATTTCGGGAGTACAAGGACCTACTGGAAATTGGGCACAGCAGCGTGTCACTAATCAACAACTTACGCCACTGAAGCAAGAGGTTTAAAGCTCAATCACCAAGCTCTATTTATCGATAAAGCACTACATGAGCATTATAGGTTACATGAATGCCATAATGAAATGTATTAATTTTTCAAGTTTTGACAATTCATGAATTATTTTTTTTTCTTTACTGGCACTGGGGGTTTAATACCTTGGCGCATTCCCTGCTACACAGACTTCTTGTCTGGCTGATGTTTGGGCTGCTTCCTCAACTACAGCGGCCAGTGGCGGGACGTGATCTGATGCTGGGGACTTCTGCTTGCTCGTGTGGGGCTGTTCTTCCTCGTCCCCCTCCTCTACCTCCATCCTCTCATCTTTCCCTTTTCCCTCGCTTTCATTGTCACTCTCTTCCCCGAGGTTGTCATCCACCTGCCCAAAAGAGTTCAATGTACAATTAAAGGATCTGTCAAGGTTTGTTTGTACATGTCAAATTTTTGTATATTTATTATTCATTTTATGAGTTCCAATGACTGTCAAAAAGTAATAATTTAGTTCAACATTTTCCACACTCACCTCAACTTAAATAAATAGGCTGTATTTATTGCTGCCAAGCCTTTAAGACTTCTATGTTAAAACGCCTCTTTGCAACACACACAAGTGATGGTTTTAATCAGGGTCCATTCTTTAATAAAAGCCTCTTTGCAAAGCCTTATAATATTTTGAGAGTAACAACCAGTACTGAAATATGAAGTACAAAAACAACAACAACTAGGGATGTCAACGTTTAATCAATTATCAATTAATTGTCAATAAGAGATGCAATCGATTAAAGCTATCGACAGTCAATTAAGCCGTTTAATTTTGGGGTGTGTGCGGTTCATGCGCAAAACACGTGCACGCGGCTGTGAGTGCATCCCTAATATTATTAGGTATACCGCGCATCCCTAATAGGCTATAATTCGTAATTTAATTTGTTTCTGCGTTCAACTTAATTTGTGGGCACTGTCTATGTTTAATTAATTTGTTTCCAAGAAATCCCATAATTTAACTAAAATAAGGGAAGTAGTTAAGTCATAGGAAAGAATTCTTAATTCATGCCCTCAAAATCTTAAATTTCTCCCCGTGTTTACCACAGTAAGAGATGCGAAAACAGTGATTAAAAGTGAACAACCTGCAAATAAAAATTAAATTAAATTTTTATTTAAAAATTATCTTTAAAATTTTCTTTAAAATAAAATAAACCTGCAAATGTGGGAAAAGAAACTATAAACATTATTAAATTCCTGGAAACTCGTGACCAACCGGCAGAACAGAACACAGAGCCGCGCATGGCTCAGGCAAAAAAAGAAGCCACCCAAGCCGCGCCCACAAGCCACACCCCCAGCACATAAAAATATATATATTAGCAAATATTTTACTTTTTAAAATCTTATACAAATGTTTGAGTCGTATCATTGTTTCCTCAAAAATATTAAGCAGCAAAACTGTTTTTAACATTGATAATAATGAGAAATGTTTCTTGAGCAGCAAACAGCATATTATAATGATTTCTGAAGGACTATGTTACACACTGAAACTTCTCTTTGTACACAACAACAGATTTATAAACGTTTCTGATGACGAATGTTGCGATCCTAAAGGCACATTAAAGCGCCTCGAACCAAGCGCAGCTAGCACTATGTAGACTACATGTAACACGCCAGCCTGTTATATAATTACATCACAACCATTGGGAGTTTTATGACATGGGTTACGATAGTTACGATGTGTGCTCATAAGTGCACTGAACACTTCCAAAACATTCAATTTGTCATGATTTGACCCCTTTAATGTGTATGAATTGTAGTACTCAAGTGTTTAGCCTTGGTCTGGGCTTTCACTGATACATGTTAGTTTTCATAAAGGCAGACCGGGGGCTCAGATCACCCCAATTATTCTTAGCAAGAACCGTTAGACAGGCACTGGCAATAATGATCAGCAACTTCACATACGACTGATCTCTCTACTGGTCCAGCGTAACGGCTCTCTCCTCCTCTTAGGAATAGCAATCATACACACCATTTTTCCTTTCTGCATATCATTACAGTGAATGGAGCTTTTGAAACATGCAGAAAATATGTCAAAGCCATGTACACAGGTTATAAATGAGCTCAAGGAATGGTGCTTAAAAAATAGCCCCACAGAACTCTTTCCAGTTTAATCTGACAGATAAGCGTAATGAGGGGGAAACATTTAATTAAAAGTAGACTGACTATAAGGAGTGTTATATCTAGAAGCATCTTAGTAGATGGAACAATCCCCAGGCACCCCTGGGATGCAATTATAAACAGCGCCATATCCAATCTAAGAAGTGAATTAAAGTTATACTTTAAGGCAAGTTCTAACACTGAAGGAGCCACTAACTCCGCCTTTAGCATCAGACGAAAGGTCAAGAGCAACATTATTGCACCGTTCACTAATACTTCACTAGTAAATGCTGATTACTTATAACATTCAAAATTACAGATATAGTCCATTCAAATTTAGGTCAATCTAGAAAACTATATGTCTAATGTCCGGTATAAAATAGGTATAAATCTGTTTTAAGACAACATGAAATAATTTGTATTTGTGTGATGCAAACTATTCAATGCGGGAAAAAAAGCTAATAAACAACATGTAAACTAGAGCTGCACGATTCTGGATAAATTGAGAATCAGTTTTTTTTCTTCATAAATTGGAGATCACGATTCTCTCACAAAATAACGTAATTTACTAGCGGTACTGACAAAATCGTTCATTGCTTAAGTCTTTTAAAAATATACATATATTAATTTGAAAACAAATAAAAATACATAAATAAATGAAGGAGTCAGTGTCTCACTTCTTAAAGACTTGTTTCACTGTTGGAATCTCCTGAATGAATGATTCAATGTCAAAGAAATGTTTTAAACCAGATGTCGCCACCTCCTGGCGGAAGATAAGCGTTACAATACAAGTGTAAAGATACTTTTCGCTACTGAAGACAATAAGTGTTTATACCCAAACTATAAACTAAAAGTACTTCCCAGCGCATGTTTTGTCGCCGCCCATATCGGTGAATGACAGCATTCATATCGGAAGCGTGATAATGGCCGACCCTCTGATTCATCAACATGGGCAGCTACAAAACGTGCTTCTCACGCTCCACTGACACTCACGATGTGAAACAGTCTTAACAGACAGCGGAATCATTGTCATTCAGGAATAAGATCCCGTGGGTGTTTGAATCAAGATCGCAAGCGCATTTTTTAACAAATGAATTGCTCAGCTCTAATGTAAACATTGCAAAATATTTTGCGAGTATATCGTCACGTATATCGATCTCGACACACCCCTAGTAGTTACTACTGCTGCACATTATGTGGTAAAAAGCTGATACTGTGACAGCCCTACTTCTTGCTAGCAAACAAGTCAATCACAGTCCCCATCCACTGAAAACAAGAATGGCATTAAAGCAAATCAAAATCCAGTGACCAAATGGGACAATATAATAGATCAGCACCTCTAAAGTGACTTAGTGCTGCTGTAATGCACAGACATAATTAGATGAGCGAGGAAACTGATAAGGGCAAACAGATGGAGCAAAGAGAGAGACAATTCCCCAAAAGCCCGGTAACAGATGACACAATCGTCAGCTTTACTGGCTAAACAACGGCACGAAATGTTGTATAAATGCACTGTGGTTCCCTCTAAATAGCGGTAAGGCAATTGTTTTCTCATTACTGAGGTCCAATGTGACTGTGAAGCTATGCAAATACATATGGACTCAAACATACATCCTGAATTGGTCATTAAAAAAGCACACACTACATGGAAGATTTGGATTTATTGCATGGGGCACAGCCAACCCAAATGAACCCTGGAAAGAAAACACTGGCTCCAGGGCTGACAGCCCACCATTACCAGCGCATACTTAGCAGAGGCACCCACATATTTGGGAGTGTTTTATTAAGACGTTTCATCACTGTATAGTTACAAAAGATGCATAACTCTATAAGGTCATAGCCTTTGATAAAACCTAATTATACAAATATGAACAAATAATCTTACAATGCACATACTTCCACTTTTGCTCATGACTTTGCAAACTCCGGCAAGCCACGGTCCACATTAACAGAAGTAAAATCATCGAGAAAACAGAGCAAAGTTGAGAACATGTTTTCAGTGTCAGAGTGCTAGTAGCTTCAACCTTTGGTTTACCAGCTTAACAGACATTTTACAGTCAAAATGATTGCTAATTTCAGCAAAGTCATTATGTGTCCTTGCTAGGGAGCCTTATATGTGGGCAAATAAATACTCAAAGCCTTTTACTTTGTATGGGCCACAAAACAATAACTGGCAGTGTCATTCCCAAGTTTATAAAAGCAGAGACTCAGCAAGCCCCCAATTCACTGACAAGCAGAGAGATATTGGGAAAATGATGGCGATTCATTGCTCGCTCGATTTTTAATACTTCAAAATTTAATTCAGACACTGGATTTTTGGCAAGAGTGCAATCGAACACGGATCTGTAAAGTTAAACCTAGCACTTATATTACATGTCTTTCCTACTTTGAGTTTGGTCTTTGATAAAATTTCTCAAAGTGAAGGAAGGAACAGCAGTTGCCCTGAAGATCTTGGTATAGAAAAGCAGACTAATAATGTATTCTCACATTAAAGCCACCAGTGAATTTTCAGTGGAAACATTCTTAATGATTACAATTCTACACATTGAGACACTCTTTAAGGTGATAGCCTTGGACTACAATACAAACTACATTTTTAATAATACTATGTGGCAGTTCATAGGGCAAAGTAGATCAAATTCTTCAGTGTTGCACAAGGCTTATCGTATTATTAGTGGTGTCAAAATTAGATTTACAAGATTTTTCAGATTAACGGGTTAAAAGTATTTTACGCAATTAACGCAGGGGCAGGGCTAGGGTTGGCCACCCCATTCACAACTGCTGCTTCAGTCTCTTTTTCTTGAAAAAGATTGTGTTTATTTAGATGCAGAACGTCTTTATGACCACATCAAATGGGAGACGTTTCAAGAAGCGTGCTCTAACGTCGCCTCCGTCGAGTCAAGTCAAATGAGCACGGAAAAGATACCGTTCTCGTAGCCTGTATCATTTCATATCAAACAGCGAAAGAAACTACGTGCATGCAATATCCTAGTTATGCCATCAGTTAAGGCATGAAGTTACCAAAAAGGCGATTAAAGCTGCGTTAAAACTGTGTGCATGCATATATATGCGTCACATTTAAGAACATGTCTCTTAAATGGTTTTAAAAACTGTCCTGAGGCACCCCAGCACGGTCTCCATCATCTAAAACACCTGATTCAACTCGTCCGCTCATTAGTAGAGACTTTAAGACCTGAAGTCAGAAAAGGTAAAGAGTTGTGAGAAAATAAGATGAGTGTCAGATCCGCATCACGTTTAGCAGAAGATTTTAAAGCAATAGCAGGCAAATAAGCTATAACCAGCTGCTGTGATGTCTATTAATCCAAGAACAAAAGAAAAAAGAGAAAATCAATAACTTTTATAGCTTTAAGGGGTTCATCTATATTTAATCTAGAATTTAGTGTTTGGTAACTTCATTTTCTGTATATTTCTGCTGAAGGGCACAGGTAGCTAAATATGTCATTTATTATGGGTTCATGTGAAGATTGTTTTAAGTTCACTTAATTTTAATAAATGTATAAATTGATAGCTCTCAATTATACTGTAATGCTGAATGGCTAGTCAATGGTTAAATATTCAGGGGAATTTATTTTAGTAGTATTGATATCAGTGATGCTGGCCTTTTCATCATAAAAAAGTCTTATGCCATTAAAGAAATATAAAAAATATACTTACTAAATAAATATACTGTCTTTATGTTGTTTGTAAATTGAAATAAAAGTATATTTAAAACTTTAATGCTAGGTGGGATTCAGTGTTCATTTTGGTAGGCATTTTTGATTTAGTTTTAGTCTTGAGACGAAAATGCTTAATAGCCTTAGTCACATTTTAGTCATTTGAGTTTTTCTAGTTTTAGTCGATGAGTCAAGTCATTGCATTTTCGTCAACTTTTAGTCAAACTGCAGTCACCAACATTTATTTTGTTAGCTATTTTATATGCAGTCTTCAAACAAAAATAGTCATTAATTCTTCTCTCTTTAGACCAGGGCTGTCCAAACTCGGTCAGAGTTTAGCTCCAACACTAATTAAACACACCTGAAGCAGCTAATCAAGCTCTTATAGACGTACTAGAAGCTTCCGTGCAGGTGTGAACTCTGCAGGACTCCAGGACCGAGTTTGGACAGCCCTGATTTAGACCAAATCAATTAAGCTAATGAGAAATTTGAATCAAGGATTGAATTTGGAAAATCTGGAATACATTTTCATTTTTTGGTAGAGATACAAATTAAACTCATTTTTCAGATACAGTAGGTTTACTTAAGTATACATTTATTTAACATCTTTTGTTGGTTAACATTAATGACACAGATAGATATTTAATTAGGAATGCTGTCCATTTAAGACAGAAAGCATGCATGTAATACTGACACACATTCGGTATTCACCCATCCGTTTACGATCACTTAAGCCATAACCGACTGTTTTACAAGATACGTGAGATACTCTACATGACAGACTTTTGGACCGCTGTGTGTGTATTTGAGTACGGAGAACTGAAGTGGAGTGCGCGCGCGAGAAAGAGCACTTCTATCAAACCTTCACTAACTTTAAGTTAAATCGACAACGAATTGTGACTCCTGGAAAAATGGGTCTTTTGGTCACTTTATACACAACCCTTCAGGTGCTGAGGCCATCGTTTCAGATCGCTAGTTCATGTTTTGGTAGTCTATCTGTCCGCTGTGGCTGCTATACTGAGACTATATGCGAACGCACCTCATCTGATTGTAATCAAATGAGGGACACACATTTTGAAAGACAAGACAGATAACTTAGCCTATAGCATGTACTTTGAACGTCCGGTAGTGCTCAAATAACATTTTAGTCCCATCTCGTCTTGTTAAAGGCATACATTTCGTCATAGTTTTTATCATCGGATAATAGTTTTAGCTCGTCAACGTCTAGTCTTAGTCACAGATAAAAGGTCCGTTAACAAAAAAAAATGTCTTCATTGGCGAAATTAACACTGGTGGGATTAATCCCGATTAACTTTAGAAAAATTTGCGATTAATTAGTAAAAAAATTAATTGATTGACAGCACTACTTATTATTAAGTAAAAAAGATGAAAGTTGCCAGAAGAAATGCCAAATTCTCTATCAAAAATTACTTTAAAATTACATTTACAAATCACGTTTTAACTACAGCGTCCGTTTGTAAGCATAAACTTCCCAAAAGGACTTGATGTCGATCTTTTACGTACACTTATGTGAAGTCCAGGGAACAGAAGGTTCTCAGGCACACTGTGGGTTTGTCTTTCTCATTCTCAGCTCAGTGAGGAGTCAAGCACTGATATATATAAAAAAAGTAATTCAATTACATGTCTCATCACTCTTGCTGGGTAAATGCCTTTCATGCTGTCTGTGACTTTTTGAAGTATAAGGTGACTGCTTTAGAAGGCCACCATCATCACTACAGCTCCATGCAGACACATGGCTGGAGAAAAGTTGATAAAAGTGAATACTGCTGCTGTGCTTTCAACTGACGTCATACTCAAAGGCCCTGCTCGGATGTGGCCATGGCAAAGCACTGCCATAAAAATGAAGTAAGATATAAAATAGCCTAGTAATTAATGCATTTGTGCCATGTTGAGCTATCGGGTTGTAACCTGAGTGTGAAGTAGTGGGGATGAGGGTCAGCACCTCTAAACCTGAGGCCATGATTCTCAGCTGTAAAAGGAGGAATTTGGGTATTGATCATGTTGCTTCCCCAAGTGAGTGAGTGGAGTGAGTGAATGAATGAATGTATGAGGCATTTATATAGCGCTTTGTGTATTGCTGTACACAATCATGAGGGGAATTCTCCTCAACCACCACCAGTGTGCAGAATCCACTTGAGTGATGCGACGGCAGCCCCAGTACAACACACCAGCTACAGGTGGAGAGGAGAGAGTTTGATGGAGCCAATTCAAATGGATGGGGATTATAAGAAGGCCATTATTGACAAGGGCCAGTAGAGGGAATTTGGCCAGGACAATAGGGTTACACCTCTACTCTTTATGAGAAGTGTAAAGGGACTTTTAGTGACCACAGAAAGTCAGGGCCTCGGTTTAATTCCTCATCCGAAAGGATGGTGCCTGAGTGTGAAGTGGTGGGAAAGAGGGTCAACACCTCTAAATCTGAGGCCATGATTATCACTGTAAAAGGTGGACTCCCCACTTTGGATGAACTGCTTCTGCAAGTGGAGGTATCTATCTCAGGCTTTTGTTTATGAGTGAGGGCAGGTTGGAGCATGACACTGATATGTGGATCAGTAAAGTGACAACAGTGCTTAAAACAAACATTGCTTCAAAAAAAAAAAAGGAAAAAAAAAGCACTGCATTTGTTGTGGATCCCCCACATTTGTGTCTGTGCTTGTGAAAGTGCCATGAAACCACTTCGTTAGCACAGTTTTATACTGTCAACATTAACATTCTTCCAGTCCAGTTGAGTTTGACTCTGAATAAGGTCTGGATGAGAGTCACAAGGGAGTCTGGTATTGGAGCACAACTTCAACATTTTCTAAACTAGAGGTGAAGACTTGTGCATGACTACCCCTATTCCCATATGCACATATCTTGCAGAAAACAAATTAGAGAAGATTTTTTTTGCCCATTGCACGAGGACATAAAGGCTTAAAATAAATGCGGTGCAAAGTGTCAGGCCATGCAGATTTGCCTGCCAAATCCTTGCACCCAATTAACAGTCAGCCCCCAATAATTTTGAAAGGAACTTTTCATAATGTAGCAGCTATCAGGGTGAAAATACGAAGGCCGACTGTGAGTGCGTCACAAAAAGCATTTGGACACATTACATTATTCATAACCTATAAGGTAAAGATATTTCATGAATTCAGTGATGCTACGTAAAATTCTCCAACCCCAAACGTTAAAAGTCACCTCAAGGCTGCAGTCGAGCTGCCTTACTGCACAGCTCATCACCGCACAGATTAATTATTCATTACAGCTTCAGTGAAATATACAGCACATATTTTGTAATATCTCAGAAGCTTCCTATGACTCCACACAGCGGTTTCTCACTGTAAAAGATGAACGCCCTGAGCGTCATAGAGCTTTAGAGAAGTCTCAGGAGAGAGAAAATGATGGAGCTCCTGCTATGTAGAGATCTACGAAATGTAATATGTGTCTTATAGCCATCATTTATTTCAACACGACCAAACTAAGATAATGTCTGTCCACTTCAAATCAAATCCAAGAGCAATAAATAAGCATAAAAAAGTGCATTCAAATGATTGATTTGCTATCATGAACTGAATTGCAAATATTTGATTACTGTCGGTTCTAGATCTTTTCCATTTAGGTTTTTGAGTTTTAATATTTAAAAACCTGCTTTTATGTTGATATTTGATATAAAGGTAGTTTTGAAAATGGTTGGAAAATCATTTTTTATGTCATCAATCAAAGACAAGACACAAAAAGTGCAACATTAATTAAAAAAAATTATTAAACATAATATTGAAACAAATATTTAAAAATATTAACAATGCACAAAATTTTGAAGAAATTGAAAAAAAAAAACTGATCTCAAACAATCTTGCACTGACCTAAACAGTGAATGAACACTGGTAAACTGATTTGCAAGTGGGTTAACAGACCCAAATGCATCCTATACATGACATTATTCATATATATAGAACAAACATAGTATTACATCATGTAGCATAATAACTTACAACCACACAAAATTAAGTACAGTAAATTAAATACACAAGTGAACAAATGTTACTCGCTAGTCAGTGAAAATCACTTAAAATAAACATTAAATAAAAGATTTTTGTAGATATTTTTGACATAATTATTAATGAAATTATGTTATATTCCTAAATTTGCATTTACATTACATTCTGAAAGTACTATAATGCTTTCAGAAACCTTGTAATAACCTTTTCCATGCGGTTCATGTATTTATTTTAGCATTCAGCATATCAAGCCAAGCCACAGCATATTTATTGTAATATTGCCAATAGAAAAGAGCAGAGGAGGTTGTCTATCATTTGCTAGGTGTTAGCAGTGGGAAAGAACTCTCACGATGAGACAAGGTCAACAAAAAAGTACACTGCACTCACTGAGCGCACAAACAACCTTGGTACCCATTTGGGCTGCAACAATTAATCGATAAAATCGATTATTATTGATAATGAAAATCATCGACAACGATTCTCATTATCGATTAGTCGGGTCTGCCCACAGTGCACGTTCAGCCGGTTGCATCAAATTACAGCACTGACTAATGCATTTCTATGGACAAAATGCATCTAAATATAGTGGAGGAAACAGAATGAGATGCTGCGGGAGAAGTACGTGATCCAAGCTGTCAAAACATGATAATTCTTTATTTTAATGCATTAGCGTAATGGCTTGCCCTGTCAGGCTCTTTGGCAGATGCGTGTGTCCTCCCACTTTCAGTTTACGGTCATATCTTTATCTATAAATGTCACAAATTCACGCGAATATTTTCATTTTTGCATAAAGGTCCATCCTGACAGCCTGTGTTAAGTTAAAAATAAAGAATGAGCACCGGCGCGTGCACGCGCGCCAGACAGAAGGAGACAATTAAAAGGCTATTCAGTCCAAAAATATCCATTGTGCTGAAATATCTGTTGTTGAAAGTTAAATTAAGGCTTAAGTGTCAACATGCCGTGCGAGTATTTTATGAGTAGGAACTGTTAAGGGATAACAGCGTGTAATTCTGAATATAAATATCAGACGCTTCATAGCCACCTTACAGGATAAATAAATGACACGTGACTGTGATCAAAGTCAACGCGTGTTCCTGCAGAAAATTTCTCTTACCTGTTGGTTAACACTGAGTTTGTGTTTGTATTCGTCTTTATTATTATTAAAAAAATTATATAGATTTAAACTATATTCACTATTACAGTGCTTAACAAATTTATTAAAACACATTTATGTAAGGTTTTTAACAAATGATGTAAGGTTTGTGCCACTGCTGCTCTAAACTAACAGCATTGGTGATTACCAAAGTCATGTTTTAGCTTTGTGTATCGGTTAGTCCTCCAATATGCGTAAGCTCTTTAGTAACAATAGTAGGCTATTTCTAATGCTATAATATAATTATTGCTGTTATCTATGAAAGAAAGGCAGAGCGCTTCATGGTGGGGGTTTTTCAGATACCCAATTACAGTCAAAAGGTACATAATGGCAGCAAGAAGGCATAGGAGGCCATTTTTGTTATAGTGGAATTAATACTATTTGGTTGTTTCAGTTTCTTATTTGCCCAATAAATGACAATAACATTTTCAGATTAAAAATTTTATTCGAAAGATTCCTAAAATATTTGTGTTTTCTCTTTATTATGATAGGTGGTCTAATACATTAAGTACTGTATGTGTATCATTCAGTTGGCACGTTTGTTTGAAAGACATTGGACAGAATGTGGAGTAGAGTGTTTTTAGTCAAAAAAAATATATTTTTTTTAATCCGCATTAATCTAAAGAATAAGCAGCCAACTAATCGATTATCAAAATAATCGTTAGTTGCAGCCCTAGTACCCATTCAGTGGCCCGGCATCGGAAATATACGAGGCAGTGAAGGTAAAGTCTGGAAGTGTGAAGTAATAAAGGATGTTACATAAATCTTACGGCCATAGAGTTTGTTTATCTGGTGCAATTTGCTGGAGAGACAAGACTAAGAAAGTGAGACTGGGTTACAAATTCTCTTTTGTTTGAACAAACGTCTAGTTTTTCACTGTGAACTGAAGGGATTGACACAGCTCAAGCTGTGTCTTCTGTGAATGCTGTGGGATAAATGGAGAGCTTCAGTATGGCCTACAGACAGCGGCATAAAGACCTTTAGAACTTCAGCAAGACCTGAAGCAGCTCTGTAAATATTCAAGCCATCAGGATTTCAATTCTGGTCATGTTTCTATTAAAAGCCTAACAGCTTTGTTCACAGCATAACAAAAATAACATCAGCGTGTCTCACACAGTAGAACTTAACGTGGTGCATCTTCACATGGCAAGCTTGCATATGTATTTTTGAGACGGAATTTTCAGCATATAAATGTATCACCAGGGTATATTCAGAGTTATTAAAATTAAATTAAAGATGATTTGACGATCTTTAAGATCTGCACAAATAAAATGAATACTGTATGTCCATACACATCTCACACAACCATCTACAACATAATGAATAAATGATGCATTTATATAGCGCTTTATTGTGTATTGCTGTACACCCAAAGTGCTTTACAATTAGGGGTCGACCGATATGTGTTTTTCAGGGCCGATGCCGATACCGATTATTACAGATCAAGTAGACCGATAACCAATATTTTGAACCGATATATGTGTCTGGTGTAAAAATGAAAATGAATGCCAAAATTAATAATAACAAGAGCTCTGACAAAAAAACGTTCTTTAACTGCTTTTAAACATGTCTTTAATTCTGAAAACTGTTAATAACAACAACATTTCCGTTGGTTTTAATTTACAGTACAGTGCAAATGAAGGCATAAAACATTAATTTAATTTATCTTTTAATCAAATGAGAGTTAGACTTTATCTTTCAAACAAATGAGTTTACAATTAAAATTAAAACATGGAAGAAATAGCGTATTGTGTGATTATTCTCAACAAAAGTTGTAATAATTGTTGTAGTTGTATTACGTATACAGTAATATATTCGGCTAAACCGAACTTATATTTTGACAGGTTGCCATGAGGACATTTTAAGTTTCTGTAGCCTATGTATATATGATATGACGATCGTTTTACTCAAATGAAACGGTCAAATGCTCATGAAGTGACTCTCCGAGCAGTTCTGGGGATGTTGTTCATGTATTTATGTCCTCATTTAGTGAGACGGCAGATGCTGAAAACACCGCGAGCATCACACGCTCGAGTATGTATGTTTTCAGTAAATGAAACCGCACGTCTGTGTCATTCATTAACAGAGATACAGAACATGTAGGATTCATATTTAAATAGTGTTTTTGCGGCTTAATATTTATAGATACTAGTACTTTTGATTAATTCATCCAAACTTCGACACATTCCGCGACATTCCGCGTTATACGGTAAATTCCATTATATGACTGCATTCCGCGATTCCGCCCGCATTTTCGCATCACATCATGGGTTATATTGAGGTGTTTTGCAACTTCAGCAACGTCTGCTGCTGCTTTACATTTGAGAGACAACTGATGCGTGATCACTGAGGCAGCTCCAGTCAGCAAGTGCTTGTGAGACTGCCTTCAGTTTTCCGCTGATTGGTCGGACTCGTGACTCCTACATATCAGATGAGCGGTGGGCGGAGATTGCTCTCAGAGATTGAGAGATCGCCTCACTCTCACAGAGTGTTGAGCTCAGACAGGCTGCATCGAGCCAAATAGTGCATTTAAACATTAAATAATTTCACCTGTATTATTTATTCACCAATAAATAATGTCACCTTGTAAATAGTATGTTTGTTTGCATAGTAAAAAAAAAATTATCGGCAAATCTGTTTTGAAAATGGCCGATATCGATAATCAGTAAAATGCTTAATATCGGCGCCGATAATCGGCCAGGCCGATAATCGGTCGACCCCTATTTACAATCATGTGGGCCAACGGCGCCAGTGCGCTCACCACACACCAGCTACAGGTGGAGAGGAGAGAGTGTCATAGAGCCAATCAAGTGTATGCGCTCACCACACACCAGCTACAGGTGGAGAGGAGAGAGAGTCATAGAGTCAATCAAGTGTATGCGCTCACCACACACCAGCTACAGGTGGAGAGGAGAGAGTGTCATAGAGCCAATCAAGTGGATGGGGATTATTAGGAGGTCATGATTGACAAGGGCCAGTGGTGGGAATTTGGCCAGGACACCAGGGTTACACCCTACTCTTTACGAGAAGTGCCATGGGATTTTTTATGACCACAGAGAGTCAGGACCTCGGTTTAACGTCTCATTCGAAAGACTGCTTTTTGACAGTATAGTGTCCCCATTAATATACCGGGAAGTTAGGACCACACAGATTCACACTCAACCCTGCTTAGCTTCAGTGGGCAACCGGTCTTGGACTGCAGAGTGACATGGCTGTATAATACATTATAAACACCATAAAGTAAACAGCCCTAAACCATCAACAGTTATTACTTGGCATGAATGCATCGTATTGACTTGCAAAAGGCTCTCAAATTGCAAAAGAGCAACATGGATGCATTTTTACTTTGCAAGGTTCATAATAGCATCTAAGAGTGGCAGAAATAAAGACAGTCTTTTAAATAAAGACTGAGATGACCCCAGGTCAGCACCACTGAACTGACTAACAAAAGCAAACAGTGCCAGAGAGAAAAGAGTCCTTTACGTCGTAATACAATGTGACGTGTGGCCAGCACTGAAGTCCAGAAGACTCTAAAAAGAAGAGACAGACACTGCTGAGACTTTACTGACCTTCATTTACTGAGACATGCATCAATGTCCTTGTAAACTACACTCTTCTACTTTAAAATAGGTCACTGATGACAGAATTTGCAAAGTGACAATTGGACTGTCAAAGTTAACAAAATCTCACTCATGTTCATTAATAAATAATGCAGGAAGATGGCTAAGTCATTTAGGGAAGCCAGTGTCCAAAATGAACAGCAAGTAAATCAAATGCAAGTAAAAATCGGGTTTGGAGAGTAAATCTGCAGTTGGTTAGAGATGTTCAACATATGCTGCTTATTTTCAGAAAATGCTGTTGCGAGTGACAGTTAATAGTTTTTTTTTTAAAGAAATTTGCAATAAACCAATAGTCATATTGAAAAACATATTTTAGACAAACAATGCATGCACTTATGAAAGTGGATAAAGATTTTAAATTTCTTGAAGTCTTTAACAATCTAGAATAAATGAATAGAAATGATGACTCTGTCTGAGATATGTGTTATAAAACAAACACGCACTAGTGTAAACGTAGCCTAACAGAAAACTATTTGAACTTTATTAAAACTATTTGCACTGATTTATTGTGTTGGATATATGTTGTTCCTTTGTGCAGTGGGTCAGGAGATGAGGCTTTGAATCTGTATAAAATGTCAACAAGCTGAAAAATAAAACCAATATTTTTTATATAATGTAATCTTGTTAAAACTGATTTCATAAAGTTAGCATAGAAAAAAGCATCGTTCAGGAACCGGTATCGAACTCAAGGTATTGGATATCGAAAAATGTTTAACAGTACCAGCCCTAGACCAGACGTGCCGTTTTTCCCAGAGTCACAATTCATTGGCGATTAACTTAAAGTTAGTGAAGGCGCGATAAGTGGAATCGCGCTGATAGAAGTGCTCTCTCTCTCTCGTGCGCGCACTCAACTTCTTCAGTTCTCAGTACTCAAATACACACACAGCAGTCCAAATTAGGGATGCACCGGTTGACCGGTGTTGTGCCGAAATCTGCACCCCTGCCAGATTATGCATCCCCTCGTTGAAATCGCTACCTGATTGCCTAATCCCAACCCCACCCCTAATCCTAACCCCTCCCCCACATCTACGCCTACACGAAAAAAGAAACAGACCAACTTGTGACAAAGCTGAAATGCTTCTTTTTGTAAAGAATAAAACATTCAAACGTATAAACGTCAGTTCTGTACAAGATGATTATTTTTATTTTACCTTAAAATTATATTGACTTAATTTGATTTAAAAAGCAGGAGCTGTAGCATCTTTATTTTTACGTGTTGCACTAAACATTATTTGATTTATCATTTTGGAATAATGTATTTATATAGCCTACTTTGGTTTTACTGGTAAATACCTTTTTACTTTACACCAATTTTAAAAATCACAACAAATGCTGAATGTTGATTAAGTAACATCTTTGTTTGGACTGTTGAATGTGTGTTGGTTGTGTTGTTGCCTTTAATTTCACATGGTTACTGTTAATGTTTTCATTTAAGGCCAGTTTTATGTAGTTTCAACCCAAATTGTGGCAAATAAGAGGCAGAATTTGTAAAGATGCTTGTTTGTTTTTTCTAATAAAATATATTGATAGGCATTTAAAATTAGTTTAATATGCTCTATCCATCTTAAATAAAAGCTTAAGAACATTTTGATTTTTAAATCATTTTAAACAAACACTTGTGACACAGCCACTTATGTCTGTCATATTGAAGTAACACCGCATAACGTAATTATAACACCACAGACTTTATAATGCAAGTTACTAGAGGCTCTGTGTTACCAGAAAATACACCAGAGACAGTAACACCACGGACAAATCAGCCTAAATCTAGACTTTTCTAAAATGGAGGCTGCCATCGTGATGATTTCAAGATCTGGGGACATTTTGGAAATATCAACAAGTATGTATTTTTAGATTTTTTTTTTAATATGCCAGATCTGCAAGTTATCAACATAACAACACATACACAAATGACGACATGAAATTGTCAGAGATTTAGCTAACTTTAAAATGTATAAGAAAGAATGTACTCCCCATGCACCCCTCAGATCAACCAGCACCTGCAGTGACCGTTACACACAGGAAGAAGTCCAAATAGAATTCTCCCTTTTCTTAAAAGGGTGACATCCATTGTTGTAACACCACAGACATGAATTTGGGGGGCAGCTTTTTTCTTAAATGTATATATATATTTTAAACAATTTAATATTATACAAGTTCAATGAAATCTATATTCACTATATAACCACTTTATTTTTTGTTAGAATCTTTCATTCTTTCTTGTTGGTTGCTTAAAAAAAAAATCAGTATCAGAATCGGCCACGAAAAATCATGATCGGTGCATCACTAGTCCAAATGTCTATCATGTAGAGTATCTCTCGTAAAAACAGTCGGTTATGGCTTAAACTGAAAAATTAGTTTCATTTTTATCTCTACCAAAAAATGAAAATTTATTCCAGTTTTTCCAAATTCAATCCTTGATTCAAATTTCTCATTAGCTTAATTGATTTGGTCTAAAGAGAGAAGAATTAATGACTATTTTGTTTGAAGACTACATATAAAATAGCCACCAAAATAAATGTTGATAACTGCAGTTTGACAAAAGTTTAAAAAGTTGATAAAAATGACAAACTATGAAAGACTCAAATGACTAAAATAAGACTAAGACTATTAAGCATTTTCGTCTCAAGATAAAGACTAAATAAAAATGCCTATCAAAATGAACTCTGGAACAAACCTTACTGGTTCTTGTGAGTCAAGAAAGCATTTGATGTTCTATGTATGTGTGCTGATCTAAGTTTCTATGTGAACAAAAGACTTAATTAAATCAGTATCAGTTAATCATATAAACGATCATATCTCTTCAAAAGACTTGGATTGAACAGCTCAATTCATTTGGACGAACTTTTTGAAACATTACATTTTTGATCACATGGACTTAACAGAGACAAAAAGGGTTTCACAAAAAATATCTTAATTTAAGCTTCGAAGATGCACGAAAGTCTACGTACGAAAGCCTTATGGGGTCAGAATTTCCATTTTTGTGTGAACGTCATAAACTACAGATAAATATTAGCTTGACTAATAAAGTAGGACAAAACAACAAACTACTCTAAAGAAAAACATGTTTTAGACATTAGCTTGCCAAATAAGAAAACAGAGCCACTTGTGGGTGTACAAGCCATCTTTGAAAGGCGTGTGTTAAAAAAGCTATTAGCTGTAATCAAATTTCAGCATCACTGAACACAAACAGATCTCGGTTATCAAATCACTGCTAGCTGGACCACTGTGATTGAAGCAAAGAAAATAAGGGGAAAATAAGCCTCGTCTTCAAACAACAGCAAATTACACAGGACATAGTTCTGAGAAGTGTTTTTCTGAGAGAAGAAAAGGCACATGCTGGTATGAAAGCATTTCACAGCTGGTGTCATTTCTAATGTATTGATACCTGCATCAGCAGTGGATGTTTTCTGAGGCGACGGGCTGATGAAGCCTTATTAATCACACATTTCACTCTCTGTGTCAGCTGATGATCACAGAATCAATGCCTCCAGGTGTGTTAAAACGTTTGGTGTCACTCTAGATGACGAGTGGGCCTCAGTCTCAGACCTCAGACACTTGCTGCCCCCCCACAGGGCATTCACTGTTTGTCTGATTCACATCAAATTTCCAAGCACTTCTCAAAATGAAAAGTTCTGATTTGATTGGCTGGCTTTATGCAATGATCCATCAGACCCACAACCCTACAAAACTAAGACAAACTTTGCCTAATTGTGTTAAAGGGGTCATCGGATGCCCATTTTCCATATATTGGTATGATTCTTTAGGGAACGTCTTTATGAAATGTCTGCAAAATACTTTGGTTAATATTCCTCAATGGTCATCAAGTCCAAATTAAAACCAGCTTGATGAGACGGTTTAGTTTTTTTGGGGATTAAAAAATAGGAGTGAATGGATTTTATAATTGTAGGGTTGTTGCGTCCACACACTGCTAAGACACATTTATGTGCAAAATTATTTCCCAACTTTAGTATCCTTTTAAAAATCAGGACAGTTGAATTTCAATTCATTTTAAAATCACATTCAAATTTAAAATACATTTCAGAATCCTGTTTGCAACCTCAGTGAAACTGAATTTAAAAGGTGGTACAACTATGGTAAATGGATGCTTTAAATATCAGTTAAACAAAGATTTCCTGTCCCAGTGGACGATTCTTGGTCAGAATATACCTAGTTTTCTTCCTATAACTCTGCATTCACATGCTGTTTCCTCTATTCATCAGGTCATCTTGCAAGTCTTTGGCAGTAAATTGAGGGGCTTTCTCAGAAGCTCTGATCAAATATTTGTCCCTCTTGATGACAATGTGTTTCCCAGCACCCTCAAAGGGTTTCTGGTAGAACACATTTTAAACTTATGAATAAGGCTAATAGTTGTGTCTCAGGAACGTTTAGTGTCTTCTTGTAGCCATAGACTGTCCAATGTCCTCCTTGTTCTCTATAGCTTTTGTCTTTTGTGGGAGCTTGGTCATACTTGCCACTCAAAAGTTACATATTAGAGTTGTACAATTTAAATTGTAATGGACTGTTGTTTCAATACTAGTAAATTATATACAGTGGTGCAGAGGTGGAAAGAGTACAAAAATATTCTACTCAAGTAAAAGTACCATTACATTACTGAAATTTTACTTAAGTACAAGTAAAAGTACCAGTCTAAAAATATACTCAAGTAAAAGTAAAAAGTAGCTCATTTAAAATTTACTCTGAGTAAAATTACTTAGTTACATTTTAACAATGAGAGGGAGGAAAAAATGGGATAGACCAAAGGTGTCAAACTCAGTTCCTGGAGGGCCACAGCCCTACACAGTGTAGATATTACTCTAATTAAACACATCTGATACAGCTAAACTAATCATTTAGGCTTATTTGAAAACTACATGGTGTGTGTGTTGGAGCAGGGTTGGAACTAAACTCTTTAGGGCTGTGGCCCTCCAGGAACACTCTCCAGAGTTTGACACACCTGGGATATGGGCCTATAAATCTCAAACTAGGTGTTTTTAATTAAAGGAATCAGTTAATTAGAATTATAAGACATTTGGGCTGTTACCAGGCAAATTAAATCAGTATCAACAAAATTAATCTTTGCAATGCAGAGGAAACACAGAAGCTTCATCTGAAGTGGCGTAGATGTATTACACACTGACATGAATGCATTTAGCCTCAGTTACAAATGCAGAAATAATGTTTTGATAAATAAGACATAAAATGTGACCCTGAACCACAAAACCATAAGGGTCCATTTTCCTAAATTGCGATTTATACATCATCTGAAAGCTGAATAAATCATATTTCCATTGATGTATGGTTTGTTATGATCGGACAATATTTGAAAATCTGGAATCTGAGGGAGCAAACAATCCAAATATTGAGAAAATCTCCTTTAAAGTTGTTCAAATTAAGCTCCTAGTTTGTATATATTTACAGTAGGATATTTACAGAATATATTAATGGAACATGATCTTTACTGAATATGCTAATGATTTTTGGCATAAAAGAAAAATGTATAATTTTAACCCATACAATGTATTGTTGGCTATTGCTACAAATATACCCCAGCGACTTAAGACTGGTTTTGTGCTCCAGGCCAGGGTCACAAATGTTAAATAGTCATTAGAAATAAAAAATAATAATCAAAAGATACTTTAAATGTTAAATTAGAACCACCAGTAGGTGTCAGCAAGTCACTCATAAGTGAGTCATTGTGATTGAACAGAATCATTTAAACGGTTAATTCAAGGAATGAAACACCGTCATTGCTCAGAGTCAGAGGCATAAAACTGTGTTTGGAATTATTTTTGTTGTCGAAATATAGCAAAACAGGCAATATGGTGTCTAAAATCTCTTAATTAACTTCTTGTTTTTAACTGTTGTAAAAAGAAAAACTACAGGCCTATGTAATCATGGTGATTTTTGAGAAAACGGCATTCTTCGTGTGATGTTGACTTACTATATTAAATTATATAAATATATACATTTTCTGCTTCTATATCTTCAATTTTGTGATCATTCTAAACGCATTTTAACAGACTGAATCACGCAGTGAAAGAAAGCACTCCTGTTAAAACAACAATTATTATATTATCTCAGATGATATTGCACACCCTGCACCACTGTCTTTTTGGCTCATTTGTGCAAAACCTTTTGCTAAAAGCTTCGTTTTAACCACCAATGCAATGATGTAAGTATTTACGTTACCTCTACATGTTTGCGAAGGGTTGATGTCGAGATGTTATAAGCTGCTAGTTCGGTCTCCCGAGGCAAACACAGCTAACACTGCATAATAGAGCATGAATATATGGCCAGGGGTTCACTTCATTTCCTTCGAATTCAACTTCAGCAGAATATGACGGGGTTTGGTTTTCAGCTGGGTCTGCACCATTAGGGGCCGTTCACATATCGCGCCTAAAACGCATGGAAAACGCTAGGCGCTGCTTTCTCCTTTTTCCAATGCGCTGGGCGGTTGCGCTCGAGGCGTTTGTCGTTGCTAAGCAAACCATCAGCTCGCTCTCCGTTACAAGAAGGAAATTTCGTCACATGACCTGCGGTGCGCTTGCGGCATTCTGAAAAGTTGAGATGTTTTTATCTCGATGCGTCAGCGGACGCGCCTGGAAAAACGAACGCGTCGCTTCCATTATGAGCGCGCGCACGCGTCTACATTTGAAATAACGAACTTAAGCGCGCAAAGACGCGATATGTGAGCGGCCCTTAAAACGCCTGTCTTGTTCGTCTGCATCTTTCTTGTGATTTTAGCGCCAGTTTCTTCTTCTGCCCATTATTTGCTGCAGTTGTTTCCACGGAGCGATTTTTTACTCAGTAACGAATGTGTTTTAAAATGTAGCGGTACAATACTTCCCACAAAATATACTTAAGTAAAAGTAAAATTACAGATTAAAACATTACTTAAAAAGTACAAGTACACAAAAAGCTACTCAATTACAGTAACGCGAGTAAATGTAATTGTTACTTTCCACCTCTGCAGTGGTGCAAAAATGATTAGAACACTCGTATTTTCACCAGCTAAAAATGGTTTTGCTGTAGGGAGTCAGTAGGAAAATCAGTTTACATTTCCAAACATTCATTTTGCCATTAATTGTATTAATCCAGTGAGATTTTTGTTTGCTCTACACTGAGATCTGATCATCATCAGTCTGTCTGGAATGACATGAAACAGAACAAACTGAGACCGACTCAATCCAGAAGAACTGTGTCTCCAAGACGCTTCAAGAAACCTCACCGCAAAGCTTCCTGAAAAACTCTGTGCAAGCACACCGAGGGCAAAAGCTGCTTTAAACACAAGTCACACCAAGTTAATTGATTTAAAAAGCATCCTCAAGTGCCAAAACTTTTACCAGTACTGTAGCTTTGCAGGTATGTTTCTATTCAGAAGAGAGAATGTATTGTTGCCTCATATATATTTTCTTCCTGATAAGACCAGTCGTCCACTTTAAAATACCTCATAAAATATATCCTGTTAAAGGGTTCATATGGTGCTTTTTTAAAGATCATTATTTGGTGTATTTGGTGTAACAGAATATGCTGACATAATTATTTTTCATATACTGTACATTTTTGTAGGTTCTCTATGCCCCGCCTCTCTCAAATACTTTGTTTTCTACAAAGCCCCTCCTTCGCATTTGAACAGTCAATAGCAAATACTTAAACTAATAACAAAACACAGTGGCTGATTCAGAAGCACCAGATTGGAGGAAAGTCAGAATTACCTCTTCTTCTAGGTTCACGAAACTGTCGTCCATAAAATGCATTCTGTTCTGTTGTAAGTAATCTTAATGATTCCTAAATGCATTTACTTTCGGAGGCCAAATAAAGTGCTTTTGCTTTCACCTAGAAACACACAGCTTCTCCCTGACACGACTGCATCAACACTACTGCGTTTACTGAAACCATGCCTTCTTGCTTTGCGTGAACATTTGGGCTGCATTATGCAAATATTTCCACATCTTGATGTAGACATGTGGGGCGTGTTTGAATCAGAGATTTTAGGGGGCGTGGACGAGTCTTAACTTTGATAAAGAATATCTCTTTGGTTTTGAGACTTTAGTCTTTGTAACTTCAGGGATCTTATCTATACACTATCAGCTTGTAACACTAAAAAGAGAAAGGAACACTTGAAATCGCATCATATGATACAGTTAACACAACTGTATCTAAATATGTTGATATTCATAGTACATTTTGTGGCAATAAGAATTAATATTTTCTTGTGAATTTGTTCAGAAACTTTGGTTTGCACTTATTTCCATTTAAACAAACCGCCTTTCTTTGCACAATCTTTTAACTTGAAAGATACTATTTATTACTCTGCCAACAAATCTAAAGAATATATTTTCAACTTTTTTATTTGGCAATTTTTTTATCCATAAATATTATTATATATTTTTTTCTGATTGGGGTTTGACTAGCAATAAAAAAATCTGGTCTTTGGAACTATATGAAAAATGAATTTCTATTGACTCTGAATAAGTTTAGATAGCTTTCCTTCATTTCTCTTATTTATTATTATTATTATTTATTCCCCTTATTGTAAGCTAGCAACCCCTTTTTGTGTTTTATTTTTACTTTTAATATGTATACAGATATTCTTACTTTTAATACGTACTTCTATCTTATTTTCTTTGTTAATGTCCTCCTGAAGGTGTTTGTATTTTTCATCTGTCTTTTAGAATATAAAAAAAAAATATCTGGGGAGAAAAATGCACACTTACAACCCTCTATAACATGTTATAATATAATCACCAACAAACAAACAGTCATAATTCATCAGCAGTAGATCACAAGCAATATTTGCATAAATATGTATTCATTGATTGTGAACTGCTCTGAAACCATGAGCCTGTAGAACGTGCATCAGCACCACATTTGAAATGATCCAGCACTCATATCTCATATTTAATGAAATCATAGCCTTTTGATGTTAAATAATCACATTAGGGTGTATCGTGATTCCTGGTTTTCCATCCGCAAATTTAAGACTTCTTAAAATGATAATTAAGGTGTTTGTTATAGAATTTAAGATATTTAAGAGTTAAATCAGATCCATAACCCTAAATCAGATCCATCTGAAATGTTTAGACTTTTTAAGGGCCTGTGGGGATTTTTACACACATGTTTCTAAACACATTTTACAGTTCGCACACATCTATTTTAGTATTTTTAGTTGCAAATAAAAGTGAAACGCTTGCACTGTCGAGCCTTGCATTTGACAAGCTCTTTGTCACCTCATACTTTCCAGCCTCTTCAAGCATAACTGCACGGTCAACAATCACGTTCCTCAGTGCCACATCCAGGGTCATTTCACAGCTTGACTACTGCAACGCCCTTCTCGCCAGCATCGTGTCTGAACGCATCTACCATACACTCCCCTGAGTGCTTGTTTTAAATGTACGGACATACTCCCATGTCTCTCAGGTCTTTGGAATGCACTGACTAATGGTTTGGATAATATTCCGTTTATAACACCTCTCCTGTCATTCCTTCCTCACAGAATTGACAACAGACCCCTATTAGGCACTATAATCAGCCCCTGTACACATAAATAATTCCTGCAGGTTAAGGTAGAGCACCTTCACCCTCTTGATCCTCTGTGGTGGAACTTCTGGTACTTGCCTTTTAATGTCATTTCTGCATCTGAGGTCACTTTGGTATGCTAAGGACACACAAAAGGTGCTATAAAAAAGGTAACAGAGGACATTAAACTGATGAATTAATACAAAATAAAATTCAAATTAGAATATATAGCAACATTAGCTCTTGGAAGCACAGTTTTCTTTAAGCACAAGAAGCAAATACACCTACTTCTTAATGTGGCACAGAAGCAACATTAAAAAGTAAGCTATCATCCAAAACGCTGTGGTTGATATATATATATATATATATATATATATATATATATATATATATATATATATTAAACATACTTCTCTTATGCTTAGCAAGGCTACATTTATTTAATCAAAACAAAAACATTGTTAAAAACAACAATATTGTGAAATATTATTAAAATTTAAAACTTTGTATAGAAAGTTCAAAATAAATATAAATCAGTTAACAAATAAATGACTTTACCATTATTATTATTTTAATTTTCTTTATTTTATTACTTGTAATTTACTTCCTGAATATAAGGATCACGTGACACTGAATAGTAATGATGCAGCTTTGCATCACAGGAATAAAATACATTGTTTTATTACTTTGTAAATTTTCAATATTTCACAAAAGTGCTGATTTTACTGTAGTTGTGATCATATAAATGCAGTTTTGGTAAGAATAAGAGACTTCTTTTCAAAAACCATTTACTGAACCCAAACCTTTAAACACATTACATTAAAACCGTTAGGCTCCAGTTGTCTGAAAGCATGTGACACAGACCCATCCAATCAAATATGAACCACTTACAGTCGATCGTAAAAACAGTTACTATGGGGGCTGTTATAAAAGTTAAAGCAATGCTGCTCTAAAACTCTGAGTCGAGTATAAATCGGTAAGTCTATTCTTTGCACTGGTATTGTATCACACAATTATCATCAGCCATAATTATGCACTGCTGCCCTATATGGCCCTGTAATGTAATACTGACAACTTAAGTGCTGCGTCTGGAGTGGGTGGGTTTATGGAGTCCTTTATATAAAACCATGTTTAATTATATGAAAGGGAGGAAACCATGCATATGGATACAGACCTTTAACACCCAGCATTTGTTATTTCAGGTTTGAGGTACTTCATTTGCATTTTCAAACATTTGAAAGTCACAAAAAATAGTGCAACTCTGATGGCGAATGCAGAAAAACTGATTCTATTTTGTTTTTGTTGCAAAGAGGGCAAAGGCAGCACTTAGATTTGCTACTAACAATCTTTCATTTGAAACAAAGTGAATTTACGCCCCTCTGCTTTAACTTTCAGCTATTGTGGAGGATATTTTTTTGGGAAAAGAGGCAGAGATAAAGGGCAGCAGACAGAGAGACGGTGTTCTAATTTCTCAACTTGTTAGCACTTAGCGTGATGCTAGCAGCGGCGAGGCGGGTCCCAAAGAGAGCTGAGGTGTGAAATGTGCAATGAAGCTGATAACGGGGTGCTAGAACTGCAATCAAACACACTTTATCACACACACTTTCTCAGAGAACGGACTCACAATAACAAATAGACCGGCTCCTGCTTTCAGAGTAAGAGACGACTCGCATCACAGCAGCACTGACACAAAACAATATGACTAAGTTCACAAACACACATCTTAGTGTGAACTAGGGCTGTAAAAAAAAAAATCTAATTTCAATAAAAATGCACATTCGAATGCAAAACGCTGCATGTGAATTGTAGTTGTCCGTCAGGCAGCTTGCCACACGAGATGCGATGATGAGGTGTCTTTGCATTTTAATGCTTTTTTTAGCCTGTCCAGTTGAACCCACTCGATGTGGTGCTGCACATTCAAAATATAGCGGAAAAAGATAACATCAATGTGGAGAAGATGTTGTTTACCTCAAAACTGAAACCAAGCCGTTCATACAGAATGCATTTTTATTGCATTTTCTAGAAGGACGTCTATCATCGTTGCACTCGCGTCTCACACAAGAGAGCCCAAAGACATGCAAAATTCATGTAAATTTAACTTAAAAAAAACATGTTATGACTAGATTAAGAAACTAGCTTGCTAGCGAACGTGCATATTAACAGCATAAACATGAACCTTGCAATCATATGATTAAATGTTAATGAATAACGTGTATCAGCAATGATACATCTTTGAGTTTAAAGCGGCTCTGACAGAAAGGCTGCGTGTGCCGCTGATAGAGACGCGCTGTTTTGAGCTGTGTGCTCTTTTCCTAAATGCATTACTTACATTTCACAGGTATATTAGAAAGCCATGGAAATATTTCCATCTTGTGATTCTCCGCTAAACTCCAGACTTGGTTCTGAACGCATGCGCGTCAAACAGACAGAGCTCAATGAAATTGAGACCATTTTCATTTCTCAATGAAATATACTCTGACTAAAATATACATTTTGCTGAAATGTTTGTAGTTGGACATTTTAAACCTACAAGTGTATTTGTATGATAGCACTAACTGTAAAGTGACTGTAATCAAAATAGCATTTTTACTCCATTAGCCTAGTCTGTGCGGTTTTATATTTTTTATTTTAGTAAATTTAACTTTGCTTTGAAAGCATCATTTTTGTTTTTAGATCGCAATGTTACAATGTTACAAAAACCTCACCCCCAAATCTTTACCTCTTTTCCAGAGAGATGGTGTTGGATCTCGTTCAAGAGCCAGTGATTGGCAAGAGCAATATGGGATCTTATCGCAAACTGATTTAACTTGAAAACCATCCGATGACAATGCATGGCTGTGGCTGAAAGCTGGCATTCAATATTTCTTTCCATATCTCTTTGTAGACCATCTTTCCAAGTAAAAATCTAATCGGCAAAATCACTTTTTACAAGTGGTAAACTCCACACTAATTTGCAACAGCAATGCATATCAGATCTCATTAGGAAGCAGTGGAAACCATAAACACATTTCTAAAGCACCCAAACTGCCAATCCTCTGCTCACAGAAAATAACTCAACATATACAATCAGACAAGAGTATGCAGCAGTTGTTGTTTAGAGAATGACTGCCACGATGTGTGGTAGCATGTATATCTGACCAAATCTTTGCCTCCCACTGAGAAAACATCATCAGATTCAATAACATATTGCCGCAGACATATCTCTTCCCCCCACATGGCACAAGGACATTAAGCCAAATAAATAACCATTTCAAACTGGAGGACAATAAATTATTGAACATTAAACATTCTGCCTCATCTGATACAGGACTTAACATTTGAGCGGTTGAGTTGTGGTATAAGGCCACATTCCCATCAAACATTGCAAGCTGCTAGACATTGTAGTAAGGCATCTGGGTGAGAAAGGTCATGTAGGCAACGTGCCATTCATGATTTCACAGTCCTAAAATGCATCTAGGCAAAACATTGTGATTTCAGGACTGTGGTGCACTGGTGACATTTCAATGTCGAGTTCCGCATCACAATATGATAACTGCCAGGCAGCAAATTAGAGATTTCTTTTTTTCTTCATCAAAAGCTTTCTGAACACTGAAGAATGCCAAAGCCATTTGGGCTGCAGAGCTAATGGATGTGGGATGACATTTGAAAACACATGTTTTCTCCCCACTTCAAAATGTACAGGACTCTGTGAAATGTACGTGCATTTCTTTCCCTTTAACAACCCAACCTGGGATGGCTGCATTAACTCAGAATAACACAAAGAGATTATAAATACAGTACTTCTGAAACAAATTAATAAATACATGCCAAAATAATATTCTGGCACTTTCCGGCTACACAGAAAAACATAACAATTGATGCATATCCAAGAGATCAATATGGCTATATGGTTGCTAGGATGTTCTGAATAGTTGCCAGGGCTCGATAATAAGGTCTGCCCAATGGCCTGGGGCCAGCAGGAAATCCGCTTGGGACAGCGGACGAATTTGTCACTGGCCCGATCGGGCCACTGCTGCATCGTCACTAAGTTTAGCCCTTGAACGTGTTTTAAGTGTTGCCAATTTACAAATTCGAATCGATTTTAAAGCATTCAAGCAAGATCGTTAAAGACCATCTATACTCGCGCACTCGTTTGTTCCGTGTGTACAGTGCTCATTCTTGCCCTTGAACAGATAAATACATACAAAAGGTACAAAAAATACAAGCCCATCTTGGCTAGTAACTTTGCAGTTTTAACAATTATTAATCTATATGTTGAATTAGGGTTTTTTATGAATGTATCTCTGTGGGGAACTGGACTGTCTTAAAAAAAGTTATTTTTTTTTACATTTAAAAGATTTTAAATTTTTATTCAGTCCGTCTGTATTTCCTAAAGCATTAATTTATTTGTATCTTTTTTCTATATATATTCAGTTGTGCTATTGTTTGTAATTTGTTCATTTGTTCTTATTTACTGACTGTTTACTTTAATATTTGAACTCTATATTTTGAATATTTTTTAGGCCAGTAGCTTTTGCCGTGGTTTTGGAATAGAGAATTGTAAAACTTGGTGTCATATAAGCTTATTTATTAGAATAATAAATACGGGTCAATAAAGGTCAAAAACAATGATAACAGCAGCCATTTTAGTTTTTTTGTGGCAGGGCCAGTGGAAAAAATCCTTAGCATTGAGACCTGGTTGCTAACTAATTTATTTATTTAAAACAATAGGATCATGGGAAATGGGAAGCCACTGTTTCAAGTCCAAATGTCTGTGTAAAGACAGCAGGGACTGGTTGGCAAAATGAGCTACACTGAAGCAAACTAAACGAATCCAACAAAAACCCTTGGCATTTAACTGGAAACCATTTGACCTTAATGTATCCTTTAGTCCAGCAGACCACAGTTCACTCAGACTCGCACACAGCTTGTGCTCGCACTGTGAACTCTTGTGTACTTTATGTTCAGACACGGAAAATGTCACATAACCCCAAGAGCTCCAGGTCCACTCACGAACAAAAACTTAGGTCAATGTCACTCAATTCACTGACAGATTGATTACATGCTAATTCAACAATCAGTGATGGCATCAGCTAGATGCTAAACTAATAGTTTATGAAAAAATAACTGGACATTGGACACCAAATGAGATATTTAGTAGAATGTTCACACTAGGGGTGTGCGATATATATCGTCTGCGATAATATCGTAATTGTTGTTTTAACGATATGCAATTTGACAACATCGAGTATTTTGCATAACCCCAACAAAACAGCTACGTTACGGAGTGCACGCATACATTAGCCTGTGGTGATGAAGGGGTTAAACAGTGCACGCATACATTAGCCTGTGGTGATGAAGGGTTAAACAGACGCATACATTAGCCTGTGGTGATGAAGGGGTTAAACAGTGCACGCATACATTAGCCTGTGGTGATGAAGGGGTTAAACAGTGCACGCATACATTAGCCTGTGGTGATGAAGGGGTTAAACAGTGCACGCATACATTAGCCTGTGGTGATGAAGGGGTTAAACAGTGCACGCGCGCATTAAGAGTGTGTTCTTTCACTGCGTGATTCAGTCGATTAAAATGCATTAAGAATGATCGCAAAATTCAAGATATGGGGGCAGAAAATGTATTTATTTACGTTTCATTTGATTAAAATCACACAAAGAATGCAGTTTTTTCTTCAAAAATAAGCACGGTTACAAATGTAATATTGATTTTATACAACCGTTCAATAAACAATGAGCTAATATCAAGAGACTTACATTTTAGACACCATATTGCCTGTTTTTGCTCCATTTGCGATGTTTTGCGTCTCTGAGCAACATGACGGTGATTCGTTCTTGAATGAATCAATGAACCGTTTAAATGATTCGGTTCAGTCGCAATGACTCACTTGTTAACAGTGACGTGCTGCCACCTGCTGGCGGTTTAATTTCACTTTTAAAGTCCATTTTCTAAATCATTTTAAATATCAATATTCAATGTTTTATGTTTAAAACGTCAAATAATGCATTTGTAACTGGTTAAAGCACTCTGCATTAAACAGTGTGTGAATATATCTAAACACCTTCAGATGCAGCTTCTGCAGAGATTCATTTTGATGATACTGGTTTCATTTGTTTAGGAGCAGCCTAAATGTGTATTATCTTAATTGACTGGTTAAATGTAACAGAGTATCAGAGCCCGCTCCGCCAGACTGCTCAACAGCTTTTTCCCCAGGCTGTGAGAGCCCTGAACTCACATCACACCGCCCCTCTCTGAAACCCCAAACAACCCCCTCTTACCACATCTCAGGAAAAAACTGTTAAACTTTTATTTCTGTGCAATTCAGGTGAGCGGGCCTGCACAAGCCACCTGTAGCAACACACTCCCTCTGCATGCACTAGACACTTTCACACCATTGTGTGTCCATAATCCCTCAAAAGACTGATTGTAATATACGACTGTAATGTATGTATGTTTACTGGCTCATGCACCACAAATCACCTTACACTGTTCCCCAGCCAGCTGCTTGAATGTCTCTTTTTCATGTACAGTATTTGAAGTCATCTGCACAGTTGTACAGTTTGTATTTTATTTTATTTTTTTTAGTTTATGTATAGGTAACCACTTTTATATATAGCATATGTATAGTCAAAGCTGACAGTAGGTCAGTTGTGTATAGGTTTATACTGTTTTACTTCGTGTTGTATATCTGTATTTATGTAGCACCGTGGTCCTGTGAGACACGACATCTCGTCCCACTATATGTCCACACATGTAGCGGAATGACAATAAAGCTCAACTTGACTTGACTTGACCAATTTGACTCATAAGATGTACACTTTTAGAAAAAAATGGCTTTATTAAAAGGTAAAAATCTAATTTAAACTTAAATGAAAAGATGAATTTCTATCACTGATGTGAACGGAGCACACAAAATATGAAGATATATCATAAACTGCAGCTGTGCACGGTATTCAGATATCAGCACAATAACACACTCTGCAAAATATCGTCTAATTATCGTTATCGACAAAATCCCCCAAAATATCGAGATATCATTTTTTTCAATATCGCACACCCCTAGTTCACACTACTTTTTTCCATACAATAGTAAGGGACAAAAACCCAGAAGTAGGGCTGAGACGATAAACTTATCTCCTAAATCAATACCCCCAAGATACTTGGGTGCTAAATCGATATGTATTGGGAGTTTAAAGAATTGTGATTCTACAAGTATTTCGATTCGATATTGCAATGAATTGTGGTTTGTTTTTGGGTTTTTTAACACTATATCATTGGGAAATGTTGAATCATACACAGTACATGATGTATAAGATAAGTCATATTTAAAAAAAACTATTAATAATTTGGTAATTTGTTCAACTGATCGTTTGTGAATTTTTAGGTTTTAATAAGACGTTAAATAAATCTACATTAATAGCGATAATTATTTTCTGAAAAGTGCATCAAAGCGAATGGAGGATCGTCTGTAGCTTGTATGCGTAGAAGAGAATTTTTTTTTTTTATCAAAATATCGTTTTATTAATGAATTTTCATTGTCAACCCTGCTCCAACATCCACACAGACAACTTATTTACCTTATATATGCTGTTGTGTACAAAACAGATGTTGACATTTGAAACACGCCACATGGAAAGCACTAATTGAATGCCACTTTTTCAGTCAATGATTTTAAAAAAAAAGTATAAGCAATGACTAAAATAAAGCACTGTAAAATCAATTAGTATCGATTCTGGATTCTTTTTTTTTTTTTTTTTTGTAAAAAAAACAGTTTGTGATAGTTAGGTTATAATTATCTAATGATTAGTTAGATACTACCCATATTATTTGTGTGGTGTTTTTGAAATCTTATGAAGCCACACAACAGCTGCGACAAAGTCAAAATATGAATCATGTGCATTGTTTTTTTTGGCCATTTTGGAGAAAAAAGAGCAAGATGAACATTCTTCAAAAATTCTCCTTTTGTGTTCCATGGAACAAAGTCATGAGTTTGGGTGAGTAAATGAGGAAAGAATCATTATTTTTTGTTTTCGCTAAAAGGACACAAAAAATAAACATCTACTGAAGCAGAATATGACGCATGAATAATTAACATCGTTAACTTCTTAGCACATTTATTGTGTGCCAAAGACACATTCACCAACAAATGAGATCACTGCTGACCTACACATAATATGGATGTTACAATTAACATAATTAACCTGGCTGGTCTCTCTGCTTGAGTGGAAGTCACCGCTGTTTATTTGCACACCTTCCGGAGACAAATCATGACTCTGAGAAAGAGTGAAAAACAACTGAGGATGATGACGCCATTACAGCACCATTCAAACCTTCTCTGAATGATTTTGGAAGTAACAATTAACATTCGCTGTCACCCGGTGAACATATTCTTTGCATTAAAAGAGCCTGTGAGTGACTAGTCATCTATTTTGCAATGCATGAAAGGAGAACATTAGTGCTACCAGTGTCCACCCCAGACCTTCAACAAGTTTATTCCTACTTCCTCCAAGCAGTCATGCAAAAAGTACATACGAACGGCTCCCTCAAATGTGACTTTTCAAATAGCAATTTATGTTCAATCAACCTTAGCTTTCTCATATATTAAAAGCCAGCCACAGCTCTCTCTACATGCTAAATATAGAAACTATTCTATTTCCATTCAGCGAACAAAGGACTAAGCCCCTTCAATATCCCAATTCGCAAAGTCCCAGAATAATAACGCTGTGGTTTCCTGCACCTCAGCAGAGATGCCATATTTGATGAGTGAGGGGGGCTTATTCAACAAAACCCGTTAGGCTGCTAGAACAATGGGGCACAAATTGAGAGGTGGCAAATGGTACCCATAAGTGACTATTGGAGAGAAAATGAGCTTAAGAACGGATACAGAACAGGTTTTACATCTGCAGCCTCATGTGAATGACATTTTATAGGATCTCCATGTCAGGATATTTTACTGAAAAGGATTTACGGTCTAAATAAAGTCCCTAAATAGAAGGTTGCTATAAAGCTGGAGCTTGTTAAAGCTTGATGTTCCCAGTCATTTTGATATTAGATGTCATGTCTGTCACCATGGATACTTCTAGTAAACATACAAATCACACTTCACCAGAAAACATGACCTTTTAAATTAACAGCACGCATCATTTTTGTGCAAAGCCACTGTGCATGATTGCGAGATGTATTACACACCATTGTTTTAAAGACTGGAATATTTTTATGTTTTTGAAAGCTGTTTTATGCTCACTGAGGTTTTTTATTTGATCAATAATCAGTAAATGCAGTAATATTGTGAAATTTTACCATTTAAAATAACTTTTCTATTTGAACTATTTAAATATCCTTTGATCAAAGTTGAATTTTCAGCATCATTATTCCAGTCTTCGGTGTAACATGATCCTTCAGAAATCATATTAGCGTGCGGTATGAATGCTTACTTTCCTTTTAGGCAACGCAAGTTTATTTATATAGCACATTTCATACACCGTGGTAATTCACAGTACTTTACATAAAAGGAAGTAAAATAATCATTTGAAAAATTATCACATTAAAACAGGGAACTACTTAAACACTTTAAAAATTATTTTAAATGAATTTAAAACAGTTAAAAATAGAAAATGATTATACATGAAATACAGTGCAATCAGTTCGGACGTAGCACAGTGCTCATTCAACAAATGCACAGCTAAACAGATGAGATTTGAGTCTGGATTTAAAAGTGGCTGATGTTTTAGCACATCTGATCTGTTCAGGAAGCTGATTCCAACTCCGGGCGGCATAATGCAATTATAAAATAAATGAACATTATCTTGGGATGCTGTCGAGCTCTTGAGTCAAACATTATTTATGCCTGACACATTGGTTGTGGAAGCACGGCAGACTGCATGTGCCCCTCAGAAGCGCTGAGAGGTGTTTGTACGACTCTCCGAAGTGACAAGCAGCAGTGTGGAGAAAATATCAGCTGAACCAGCAAGATGCAGCACCGAAAAGTACTAGTTTGCCAAACTTTAGGAACAATATTACTTGTTCAAAGGCAGCTTACTGATCACAAACATAGCTAAATTGGCAAAGCATGACAATGCTAGGGTCATGGGTTCAACTCCCACCACAAAACCTTGTACTAGGGATTACAATTTTGAGGTATTTTTATAATCAATTGTCAATATAATCAATTTAAAATAATATGCACTACCAGTCACAAGTTTGAGGTCAATAAGGTTTTTACATTTTATGGAAGACGTCTCTTACACTTGCAGAAACAAAAGCTGTCGCTGTGAGAGCCCTTTCAAAAGGTATACATTTGTACTGAACACAGTACCATGCAGTGCATTATTTACCCCCCAAAGGGTGCGTAAAAGTACCTTAAAAGGTGCGTATTATTACCTAAAGTGTACATATTAGCATTGTAAAGGTATATATTTGTACTTTTTGAAAGGCACTGCCCCCCACTGACAACTTTTGTATATATTTTTTCTTATAGTGCATACTCACCAAGGCTGCATTTATTTTAACAAACATACAGTAAAAACTGCAGTATTGTGAAATATCATTACCTACACATTTTCTATTTCAAAATTCCATACTTTTCCACACTCAAATTTCAAACCTCCCAGTAGACCATATTTAACTAATTATTCATACAGCATTATCTTCAGCTTTACATTTGGTTTATAGTACAGTCATATATTTTCTCAGGGTTTTATTCATTGATTTTCTCAAAGTGACATTAACATACAGAGCCCCTCAAATATAATACTTTTGATAAATACTAAAGACTTTTGCATGCACACAAGAATGCATACTTATGCATTATAATTTCTAGTGTTATATAACCTATTTATTTTGAGCATCACTGTCATCTTACAATGAATAAAACGAGAGCATGAATTTAATAGAGATCTACTTGCTCAAAATTTCCTGTGGTGGCGGATAAATCACGACTCAAAATAGGCTGATGGCATAATACGGCTGTTTTCCTTTGTTCAATTTGCCAAATTCAAGGGTATATAAAAAAAGACTGGTACAATAAAAAGTTTACAAAATGTGGCTTTCATTAGGGTAGTATGACATATTTCAAGGCCTTGGGTCTCTTTAACACATACTCTGTGGCGGCCATGAATCCACACCATGAAATAAGCTGATGACAATAGGTGGCTCAGTGTGCATTGTCCTATATGCTAAGCTTAATGGTTTCTCATGCGCCCACAAAAGTCTGTATATTTTACATTTTTGCAAAGGTCCTTGAGGCTATGTAATAGGATTGCAACAATACCACAAGCCCACATTCAATACATACCTCGGGTTTTTAACCATGGCTTTCGGTTTGGTTCTGATGGCTCGGCTAATTTAAAACATTTTTAAAACTTCAGTACACTGGAGAAAAACATGCATTATATTTCTACTTCAAATTTCTTTTAAAATAACTATTATTTGTATGAATAGGTAAATAGTTACAGATATAAAATAACAAATAAATGCCCTGTGTATAATATGGTTCAAGTTTTATATGGTTTACAGTTTAGAATATTTATTGAATTTTACAATAATGCATACTGAAGTCTTTAAAAAAAATTACATTCATTTTTACAAAAAGTACAATTAAAAGTCCAAATGTTTGCAAAAAAGGTAAGTGGATAAATTTCCAAATGTGCAAGAGGCAATATTAAAGCATATATTGAAAAATGTGCCCGAGTGATCAAACCCGTGCCGCCGTGTTGAAGCCATTGCTGCGTTAAAGGTAAGACGTGGCTTAGTTTCATCCATGTGTGTGAGAATGAAGGTGAACAGGAAAAAAAATGAAGCTATCTGACCTGGGAAGCACAACGCAGCTGTTTTGAACACCCTCAGCAGTGACAGGATTTCTGACACGGACTGCTGAGATGTTATAACTGCTAAACGGAGAACCGAGACAGGCCGACAAATGAGAAAGAAGTCAAAAAAGCTCTGAAGCGGTGTTTCTAGGTCAGTGATTTTAAGAGGGAGCCATGAGGCATATCTTTCTCTTTCACACTTCAGAGAAAAAGTGGAAAGAAGACAAATGCAAAAGAAAAAAACACTCATTCTACATACAGCCTGACGCAGCACTATGAGCTATGAAAGTGTAGCTGATGGCAACAAACCTGGGATAAAAGAAATAATCCATGCCGGGTTCATCATTTCAAGCACACCTTTTGTTAATCACACACCCGTGACCAATTTTAAAGATCAGGTGAAATTGTTAATAAAGCAGAGCCAGTCAGCATGAAGATGACCTTAAATGAAGAGCAAGGTCAGAAGAGGAAGGCTGTACAGAAATGTGCTCATAAATAAGCAAATCAATATAAGTGCAAAGACTCATATCATACAGCAATAACTCTGCTCCAGCACACCGACAGAAAGATAGCGCCCATATAGTTCTTCATACATGTGAAAACACTTCTCTTCATGACTTCTCACTTTTAAAGGGATAATTCATCCAAAAATGTAATGATCATACTAGAGCTGTGATGGTATGGAGCAGCAACAAATATTGCGATTAATCGCACGATTGTTGTAACCCATTCTTTTTACAATAAATGATTAAAAGAATAACATCCTGAGCAAGCTGCAGAAACAACCAGCCGAGTTCAACATGACCCATGCTTTGTTCTGGGGAGTTCTCTGGTGAGATTTCTTTAGAAATAGTTTTTCGGGTAACAGTCCTTGATATAAACACACTTGCCCAAACGCAACTTGTTGAAAAATGTGTTTGTAACAGCAAAATTGGATGTCATTAATATTATTTAACGATTACTTAGGCTACATTTATAATAACAACCTTTTTAAAGTGCAACATAAAAGAGGCTTTTTTTCTGATTTGGGTTTTTCAAAGTGCAACATAAAAAGGGAACAGAACGCATTTTTTTTGTCGTGCTCCCGCTAGCTTATATTCTGCATCTGCACCCCGCTCCCGCTATAAAATCACTTTTTTAAATGAGCATGACTAAACATCAGAAAGTGTTTTATTTCAACCGCGGAACACACCATTTTTCAAGTTTAAGTCCACCAAAGTGAATCTGCTCTTCGGTCTGATTTGTGAAGGAATACAGCTGCGGCTACTGGGCATGTGCATTTACTTATTTTCAGAGCCAACAATATAACGAGAAACCTATGAAAATGATTTGAAAAGAACATGGCGCCATAGTTTCATCACTTTAGAGTGTCGCAGTGACTGTCATTTTGCAGTAAAGGACCTGTCATAGTTTACTGAGTGGGAAGATGACATGAAACGCGATGCGAGGTTAGCTGCGTTGAAAACAGATGAGCGCACATGTGCATATAAAGCAGCGTAGTTCATGGGATTTTGTCCTCAGAATGATAAGAGCACACGTTTTAACATATTTTATTATTTAACACTCTGTATTTTAACTTTAGCACTGCAAGCCATGCATACAGCGCCGGACATGACTGATTTCTGGTACGCAAAACAAGGACTTTAAAGGAATTCCTTAGCCTATAACCGTTACTGTGGCAGCCAACAACAGCACAGCTGTTGTGCTGTGTAACCGCACATATTTATATTTGATATTCAGAAATATTAATATTTATAAAAAGTTTAAAAACAATCAATCTTTTTTACCCTGTTTTAACATGTATTTCTATGGAGACCGGCCGTAGTTGTCGGGCAAGATGGCGGATAGCAGCGGCGGCACATAATAGCCGCGTTCTGATTGGTCAGATCGCCTGTCAATCAAGCTCTTTGTGAACGGTCAATTACTCACTCTTTAGGTCGTTCCAAACCCAAGACCTTCATTCATCTTCAGAACACAAATTAAGATATTTTTAATGAAATCATAGAGCTTTCTGACCCTGCACAGACAGCGAAGCACCTGCCATGTTCAAGGCCCAGAAAGGTAGTAAGGACATAATTAAAATAGTCCATGTGACATTAGGGTTGCGAAGGTTGAGGAAATTTTTGAGGGGGGGGGGGGGTAGTTTGTTTGAGTTTTTCCTCGTTTCCTCGCTTTCCTTTGCTTTTAAATTGTAAAAGCGCTGTGCGCTTATTTCTTTCACTTTCAAATTAGCAGTAATTTGGCATCGATTCAATTCAAGCAACAACGTAATACAATGTCAAACTCATAGAACTTTTATTAACAAAACTAAAAAAACACCATGCTATATGCCTAATATAAAATAACTAATTACTTTGGCTAGACAAAACTGAAAATCAGCAAACACCGTGAAACCAAATACATAAGAAACAGAACATTTGTTAGCTAAATGAATAAGAAAGCTTTGAGGCACGGCATACAACTTGATGTAGAATAAAATAGCCTACACAAAGCTTAAACAAAGTCAAAATCAGTAAACACTGTGAAACCAAATAAATAAGAAACGGATGTTTAAAAAAAACGTCCAAAATCATCTTAGGTAATGGCAAAAGTCAACCGTCTTTTCAAAATCAAACAGGCGCTTTTGCATTTAATTTCGAAAATAAATCTGCGCCATCCGTTCAGGCTGTCGGTCTCACCTCACCCTTCTTATCAGTCAGCTCGACTCGCTCCTCACTTGATAAATGCAATCAGACTCCTGCTGTTGATCTGTGATGCCATTGTTTTTCGGTACGCTGCATTGAGCAGCCACGTTCCATTTTTAATTGTGTCTGTCCTCTAGCTGAACTAAATTTGTATTACTATAAAAGCTCAAAACGACGGTGGGGGCAGTGTCACGGTGTGCAAGTGACATAAGCGGGTGTTGCCACTTAACACCGCTATCACCGGAAACACTGAATATTGCAGCAAGCCTATGTGACATCAGTGGTTCAACCGAAATTAAGAATTTATGAGATAAAAAAAAAAAAAAACATATTCTCTTCCGTGTCAGACTTTGCTGTGTGATGTAGAACCCAGATGCTCCTTCTTTACAAGCAGAAGACAACGCTCGCTCTACATAAAACAGTCTTTGTAAACAACAGATTTCGACAGAGAGCATGGCTTGCAAATTGTTTTCCCAGCCTTACTTATTTGAACCAGAATATACAGATGCTGAACGTTCTACATCATAATGCATCAGCAGGACAAACAGACAGGACAAAGAGTTTTCTTCACAAACAAAAAGTATTCTCGTAGTTTCATAAAATTACAATTGAATCACTGATGTCACATGGACTATTTCTGGGCCTTGAATGTGTCAGTTGCGTTGCTGTCCTGTGCAGGGTCAGAAAACTCTCGGATTTCATCAAAAATATCTTGATTTGTGTTCTGAAGATGAACGAAGGTCTTACGGATCTGGAACAACATGAGGGTGAGTAACTATTGACCATTTTTATTTTTTGGTGAAAAATCCCTTTAAATCCCTTCTATTATTTTCCACAGAAGGAAGAAACTCACACAGGTTTGGATGAGATGAGGGTGAATAAATTCAACTTCCTGTTTGGCAAATGCATCTTTATCAGGCAGGAACGTCACTTTAATTTTCAGCAAGTCAATTTGCCCTTTGCTATGATCACAGTAATTTGCTTCATACATGTCCTCTTCAAAACAGCCTCGGCATTAATATTCAGCCGCTCCTGATCTCAGAGGGTGATTAACATTGGCTCATTGTCAGGGAATGACTTCAGGATATTTGTTCAGGATTTTTAATTCACTTTTATGAATCTTAAAAGCTTTGTGTGATGGGGGTTGGTTCAACTTTTGCTCAGTCATGAATTAAACATATAACGCCACCGAAAACAATTCAGTACATGAACTATCAACACAAATGTCAAGCAGGACAACAGCACAGCAATCAAACAAAAGAATAAACATTAACAAAAGTGTAAATAGATCAACCTAAATCTGACTTTAAAGGGGACATCGGATGCCCATTTTCCACAAGTTGTTATGATTTTTAGAGTCTTCATTAAACGTCTGCAACATATTTTGGTTCAAATTTCTCAATGGTAGTGTAAAACTACATCCTTATTACCCAGTCAAAAACAGTTCTGTTCACGGAGACCCGTTCGGAGCATGTCTCTTTAAATGCTAATGGACTCTGCTCACCTTCTCTTCCATGGAAAAGGAAAGTCAATTTGCAAATAACCATAAGAAATATAAAGTGTGGGACTTTATACTTTTTATAACTAGTAAAACTAATGTTTATAAACATCTGAAGTCTATGCAATGTCCTCATTTAGCTAAGAAAGTGTGTGTTTAACCTCTTTGTCCATGCTATCCAGGTCTTCTTTGCAGAGCATGTACAGCGGCATGGATTCAGACATGCTGGGCTGTCGTTTCCTGCGGGAAGGTCCAGGCTGCTCATTATCAGGATTCGATCCTGCAGCCTCATCCGTCTGCTGAGACCCCTGAACTGACCTGAACAAAAGCAGAAGCAATCAATGGCTCAACATGCACACTCCAGATAACTGGCTGAAATATGTTTATCAAGCAAAACTGGCTGAGTTTGCGCTGACAGAACACCAAAGCAGGACAGCGGCTCGCCCGGTTTGAGCAACATCCTAAAACACCAATCGAGAGCAAATCAAACACACACACAGCCCAATGCTGTACACAGCAGACAGCAAACATGATTCAATCACATCTCCACTTCCGTCAGAGCCACAACATGATAATTATGATAATTCAGCACAGGGACATAGATGGTCAGCGCAGACAGCGTCTGAACCGATTTACCTCACTACATGTGCTCTGTTTAAACAAAGTGTTGAACAAGCATTTTTAATCCATGAGTTCTTAAACTTGAATCCAAAATCTGGGTCTGTTTTGACCTGGTAGAATGTAAGCTTATAAAACAGTCACAGATTACCGTTTCTTCAACAACAAAACGAAATTTGATCTGCTCAATAGCGAGTGAAAACATTTCAAACACAGATTTGAATGTTACTGTGTTATGTTTTAATACATTTCTTCCTTTTCAATAAAAAAAACTAATGGGCTAAAAATCACTATGATGAAAGAAAAAATTATACAATTGTTTTTGAATATAACTACTTTGAAATCAATGTATTTAATACAATTTCGTTGAATACATAACTCCTGACTGCTCAAAAACAGTCCACATTTATGAAACCTACCAATTTATTCTAACAAATCATAACTATTTCTCCATGTTTTCAAACAAAATAATACGTAGGTAAAGTTAATATTTCATTCTTCATGCTGTAATGGTTCATCAACAAAATTTAGTCACAAAAGTGTGAGAGATATGGGAAAAGTGTAAATATTTTTTACAAAAGTACTTTTGAGACAAATCATATTTAAATAAAAATCTGCATATGCATAACATCATGTGTAAACTCAGTTGATACCTGGGGTAAAAAGGTTGCAAATGCAAAAACAGTCTCAATTATCTCGAACATTTTTGAAACAGATTCTACACAAATGTTCAGCACTAAAGTGAAGCACAAAGTCTGTTAAAGTTGAGGTCAGAACAAACGTTTAAACTTTGTTAAACATTAATTCACACAATGTCTTATTTTGTTTAATTTCATACTCAGAGTAGCAGACGACCTAGATGCAAAATGCTGACACTTCAGAAGTGTCTTCTTGGAAAGGTCAACATGTCAGGTCAAGCTCATCCGAAATCATCACTAGCCAGCCTACTGTCATTATAAAGCGCTTGTAGGAAACAGCAAGATAGATGCAAGACAGAATAAAAAACCTGTTCAGAGTGTAGAGAACATGCACTGATATAACATGGTAATTAGCAACAGTCATTTAAGCAGCATATCTATACTTTGAAATATCCAATCAAATGTTAAACAGCTGTGGACGGCTCAATGGTTTCTGTAGAAACTGAATACAAAAACATTCGGAGGGAAAGGTGTAGACTGGTCTATAGCTATAACTGCTTTTCAGAGAAACATGTATTTGAACGTTTCCTAAATATCTGCAAACATTTAGTACAGTCAAACAATTACATACAGCACCTTTAATGGGAACATACTATGATCATGTGTGTTAAGAGCCATATGAAATCCACTAACTTTTTATATATTACTGCACTGATTTTGGGCAAATGAAAATCTGAAAACGGACATTTCCTGATATTTCCATGTTTCTCATGAACATTGAAGCTCTCAAATTAGCAAGTTTTTAGATGTTTATCTAACCCATTTCCCTAAAAACATGTTTTGGTGGCACATATAGTTATTTTCTCTTTTGCCTCCTAGCAACAAAAGAGGAACATGGGAGATTTTGTATTGACGCTTGTGTCCTCATTTTCCATTCTTGAACCATTCAACAAGCCCTGTTGCCTGGAGACCAGTACATCCTCTCATCAGCAGCACAAGAGCACTCACTGCCAGCCTACATGTGACATGTTGTAACAGGGCTCCATGCAGTCCAGGTATTCATTCAACACATCAGGCCTGCTGCAGACGGGCCGTGCAGGGCTGAGCGCTCATTACCATATATTAGTTCAGCTCGCAGACCACCCAAGTGTATCTGTCTGGAAAGTCAGTTGGGTAGAGCTGTAGTGTAAATATCAAATTTAGCTGTGAACTCTTGTAAATGGTTCCTCGATGACAGAGGAGTGCTTTATTAAATGTGTGGCCCCCTACAAGGATAGCAAGTGAAAGGATAAGGCAGAAATAAGATACATGGAAGGAGTCTGCGATCAAGCCGAGAGCAGATAACAGGGAACGAGAGACAGGTTAGGATGCCCAATCTTTCTCCTGGTGTTCTACCTGCGGAGATGAGATCCAACTATAATACACACCTAAACCAGCCAATCGATTTCTCCAGCTTTGTTTCAAAATCACAGGAAGATATATATGTGAGAGCAGGACTGGCAGTATGGGTGACCAATGCACTGGTAAATCAAATAAAACAAGTTGTGACCTGCTTGGTACGACACAAAACTAGATCTCCCAATTTTAAGGCCCAGATATACTCATACAAAGTTATTTTTCATTTAGAAGTAAAAATGGAAAAATGTGAAATGCCCTTATAGCAGTTTACTGTTGGAGAGAACATCCCGACACTGCTGACAGCAACATTTAGATGAATATGTACTGGATGCTTTCTTCTCAATAATGAAATAAACAAACATCGATGACAGCATGAGACACCAGCAGTTAAGAAAGCATATGACTGCAGCAATGTCTATATGTTTGTTTATTTTATTATGAAAGTCTTTAAATGTTCGCCGGTTCCCGCCTCCTTCTTGCTGATCTACACACTTTGCTACAGTAATGAATGAATGAATGAATGACCCTGCAAAACTATTTTATGTGGAACACCAAAAATAACAATCACTACTCTTTTACATACATTTAAAATGAATTGGGTATGGAGCTCAGGACTAAAAAAGCATCATTAACATATCATTACAACTCGCATTATATTCCAAGCCTTCTAAAGTCATATATCTTCTAAAGTTTTTTTACACTGAAAAAAACGTAGGCAGGATATTCTTTAAAAGTTATCCTTCTGTACTCCACTGCAGAGAGTAAGTCATAGAAGAACAACTTATGAGTAAATAATGGCTGCTCCTAAGGTGAACTATTTCTTTTCTAATTTATTTCTCTCCTCATCAGATGCTGACACAGGAGGTGCGCTTTTCTTCCTCACTTTCAATCAGCATTTACAGGCTTGTTTTTATTATTCCCTTGTCACAGCAATGGCCAAAGGTGCTGATGAAATTTGCTAATCATTTCTGTTTCACAATCTCAGAGCTGCCAAGGCGCACTGCTTTATTTCTCGCAGACTTTATTTAGAGCTTAGAGATTAATGTGAAATAGACTGCATGAGAAATTCAATATGAGCCGGGAAAGAAAAGGCAAGCACAGCATAAGGGCTACAGACCGTTTATACGCCATCAGGGAAGTTCTTACCAACCAAGCACATTTCCCACTGGACTTTCATACAGACGCCTAATAAATATATAATACAACATTACATTCCCTTGCTCTTAAGAAAAAAAAAATGTTATGCATTGTGCAGAATCTGCAAAAAAAGACCCGTAAGACATATTCTCAATTCTGATACAACCTTGAGTTCATTACTGTATCAGATATTCAGTGACTGGATTTGATGAACATTAGTATGAACTGCGCCAAACAAACAGAAATGCACAAATCATATGAAGTACCTGAGGCTTGACAGATCTCCCTTGGCCGAAATGGATGATCCGTGCGAGTGCAGATAAGAGGGTGGACGGGAGGCCTGAGGACCCCGGCGGATCAGTTTGCCAGTGACTGGGTCATACGTCCGCATTTCTGGCGCTGGCAGGGGCTTCTGCTGGACAAGAGGGGTCTGGAACAAAGGCTTCAGGACGGACCCTGGGGTGTCTGGAAACATGGCAGGACTATTGCTCCTACAGTAAAAGATGTTATAATTAACCTCTAATCTTAAAAAAAAGAAGTGTTTGTGGTCATTTTTACATTTACTTGTTCAGGTCCAAAATGAATGAGTGAAGTACTGTATAGTAACAATAAAACAAGATTTAGAATTTTGGTAGGGATGTAACAATTCACTCAACTCATGTGATACATTTAAAGATACTGATTTCACAATATGATTTTCACACAATTTCCTTTTTCACAAAATGAGATTTAAGACAAATTGTAAATGAAAAGGTGTCCTTTTATTATTTCTCAGACAAAATGCTATACATTTCTTTGTAAACTTTAAATTTTTCAACTAACAAAACTTAAACGAACAAATCCCAAATCAAATAAATAAAACAAATCTATTCAATATAAACAAACTATACTAGGGATGGTCATTTTAACTGTTTAACCGTTAACTTGCCGATAAGAATTTACAATCAGTTAAATGCTTTAAATTCACTTTAAAACAAAACAAATTAATTTAGGCTAAAACAAAACTGAAACCAATGTTGGGTCTCTCGTTCAACACAAAATCAAATGTTTCTGTATTCGCAATGTATTTGAATGGCCAAATATTATTTACCTTTTATGTACGCCTACTTCCCTCACGTTCCAATATCCACATAAACTGCATAATAATCTAAATATCCTGCATAATTTCAGGGTGGTATGGAGATAACGCTTAACAGCACAGATTTTACTACATATTTAAACTGAGCAGTATGTTTTTCCATATGTTTGACTGATTGTTTTTTTATAATGAACAGGCTGCATTGTCAAGGTAGAATGATTAACTAGAATGCTTAACTAAATAAGCCTAAAAAAATGATGCCACTTTCTGCCGTCTGGTTTCCTTTCGCGAAGTACAGAAAACGAACCGAAACTCTGCATAGGCAACTTGTTACACAGTTTTTATTTCGTTTTCTTAAATTATTATTTAAGTGAAAATATATTTATCGTATAGGCCTATTTATTCATTATAATATAGCGACTATAGCTTTATCATGTTTTTTTCCTGCTCGTAGAAGCGCTGCAGGTGCGTGATGTGATAGCTATGATGACCATGTGAACCCTGTAATAATGTAAAATTAATCCCCGGCAACAAATGTTAGTATTTTAACGGGTCACAGACACTTCTTATTTTTAATTTAATTACCTTCTAACTTAAAATAATCTTGTTGGTTAATGGTTAATAATCGGTTGCGAGCATCGGTTGTCGGTTAGGAAAAATAACCGAAATGAACATCCTTAAACTATACCATAGGCCTATAAAACATCTGAACGAAACCTAAACAGCAGAAAGGATGAATGAAAACGCTAATTCTCTCTCTGACAGCAGGTAGCGCTTATGAGAAAAATGCACGTAAAGGTTGGTTTACACCAAAAACAATAATTATTAGGATTACTAAAACAATAACAATAATAGGGTCCACACCAACAGATTATACTGTTCTGTTTATAACAAGTAGGCAGTTTTGTCATCTGCCACTTTAAATGCTCAGTGGTTTCTGATTGGTGTTGATCAGCTGAAAAATTATTCTGATTCCAATGATATCATTCTTTAGTGTTATAATCATTATCTATGGTGTGTGCTAGAAGTGGGCGATATAGCAAAAATATCATATACAATTATTTTTCAGGAATATCACGTTTCATGATTTTTTGGTACGTTGGTTTCTTTATTTTGCAAGTTGTCTGAGCAGTACAGCCAAAATAATTTGCCTATTTTAAAAACAAAGCCTTTCATGGTTTGTTTCACAAATATTTAGGCTGAAGTGGGTGAAGATAACAACCTTTGTCATTAGAAAATAAGAACAAACATACACATTACAAATACACAAAATAAAACAAACAGTGCTTTATTTTCAGGTTCAGTAGGTGTATTAAGCAGTAACGAATATTAAAATAAAACATTTTATACACTATTTATATCAATTATACATTGATTTTTATTAAAGCACCTGTGCTAAAGTTCTTCAGTTAAGAGCAGTGAGTGATTTTATCTGTTTTTTGTTGTTTTATTAACATTAAAAGTCATCTATCTGTTGATTCCGTCAGTGTTTTAGGTAAAAAGGTAACAAAAAGGCAACAGAGGTAGTTCATTTCAATAGTGTAGTTAGTTATGTGCTATTAAGCCTTCTGAAGCCAAATGCTAACTTTGTGTAAGACTGAAAATCTTGCATGAGTCAGTCTTGGACACAGTTCACTTTCCTTTAACAATCTGCTTGGCATCTCCTTTTGTGTTCCACAGAGGAAAGTCATGTGCATTTGGAACAAAATGAGAGTCATGTTTGGGTAGCTCATTAATCTAATAATTCTTTAATACCGAAGGAGTCAGTACAAGCTGAAAGATTTTTTGCCAAGGTTGTCATATTCTATTCATGAGTGCTGCAGTTTAGTGACTGAAAAACACTCGCAGTCACGACAGAAAATACAGACAAAACAGATGCTGAAAGGCACAAGTGAACTTAAAGGATAAAGAAAAGCAGGACAGACAGACAGAAGAGAGAGAGACTGTGAGAGATAAATAAATACCTGTGTGATTTGTTATAGTCCTCTTTGAGAGGAAAGAGTTGCTCCTCGACTCGCTCCCAACGCTCCAAACAGGCCCACAACCATCCAGGATTCACCACATGGAGATGTTTACAGCCCTGAGCTTGACGAACTTTCTCGGTACCTGATGGAGACATGCATACATAAAATACAACTGAGATAAACAACACCAAACTTTCAATGTGTACACTTCTGCCCAGTGTTTCTAACTCCACTATCAGCAGCAAGGAAATGTAGTCCGAAGAAAACTGAGATAAAAAAAAAAACTTCTTTACCAACAAATGCAAAATTTCAAGACACATTTTCCTATTCCTCCACTGCAATCACTGCTCCGGGCTATTGAAAGCACATTCCAAGTTTGAAACGTTCATAAAACTACAACGTTATAAAACATAATGGCACAGGCTACAGGGGCAATATGGCGACATTTACACAGCCAGTGTTAGGGACTGATGAAGGATGTCAGGCCCTGTTCACACCTGATATTAAGATGTCTTTTGATCAATCCAATCGCAAGTCAACGACGCTAAATACAGGTGTGAACAGAACTAAAATATTTTGAGCTTGTCCCCTTTTGACCACTTCCAGAGGTAATCGAATATGCATTCGACCTGACTGCATTCAAACAGCCACTAAAGTCCACCTACTCTCCACTGACTGAGCTAATTCTTAAACATTACAATGTTCATTTCCCATTTTGTTAACTGACACAATTACAAATGTTAAATTTGGTAACACTTTATTTTAAGGTGCGTTTGTTAAAACGTTACATGTAGAGATCGACCGATATATCGGTTTACCGATAATTGTCCCGATATTTAAGCATTTTACCATAATCGGATATCGGTTTTGTATCGTGTTTTTTTGTCACATACACAATTATACGGAGTATAACCAGCAGTGAAATGTGTTCTCTGCATTTAACCCATCCAAGTGCACACACACAGTAGTGAACACACACACACACACACACACACACACACACACACCAGTGTTGGTCATAAATTTAAATAAATTTAAGAGTCCCCAAACTTTTGAATAGTAGTGTATTAATTTATAAAACTTTATATATTATGTGCAATTAAGACACTCAGAGAATCAAGATTTGATCTATGAAAACTTTTTACAATAGCTGTTACGGTGGAATTTAATTATCAAAACCCAGCAGCAAAAACATCTCGATGAAGTGAATAGCTTCAAAAAGTATTATTAAATTGAGGGAGATTTGCATTGATTTCAGTGCTAGCAATCCTTCCGCAACTTAAAGCACCAAACAAAAAACGCAATCAGTATGTTTTGCACATGTGATGAATAAACAGTACTGCTGCACAACTCTAGCTCTGTCTGCTGTCTATATCTACATGCATTTATACTTCTCTCCCAGTGTAGTTAAAATAAGTGTAACGCCATGAGCAAAAGTGTCCTCTCAAACAGCACTAATCATGTCGGTCCAAATGGGACATGAGTTAAATCTGCTCATGACTTCTACTACGGAACGTCCTGAGTGGCCGCTCTCGTCTGACTTGATCATGTGTGAAGTTGTGTCTGTATAAACGAGGGATCAGAAAGCAGGAAGGACATCCACGCAATTACACAAGCCAGCCACTAAACAAATAATTTGGCACCAAAGGCTGAGATCTGTGAAAAGCTGTCAAAAAATATACAGTACAGAGAGAGAAAGTTTGGCAGTTCTCGGCTTCTTTTTTTTCTCCCGTCTGGCTTTGTGGATTTCCTTGCACTCTTCCTCTCATTAGCCGCTCAGCATTAAACCGGTCTTGTGCTTGCGGTGTTTGGCAGAGCTGAGGGTGCTGACGGACGAACGTGGGGGGGTGAAAACAGTTAAAACGACAGTGTGGTGACATTGGAGTGTGGAAATGTTTGCTTAATGCTTAATGGTGGCCAATTAGACAGCGCTCGACAGTAATTACGTTTGCACTTGATCGTCCAAGTGTGTGTCTCAGTGTGTGTGTGGGTTTCTTCGGGGGCGGAGAGTGTTGAGATGAGCACGGAGGAACAACAGACTCATTTGAGTTTGAATAAATAAAGTTCACTAAGCTCCAAGACTGTGTGTCAGACTTGATGTTGACCTTCTGCTGCTGTTATTAACACTTTGCATAATACATTTAAAGAGAAACAGCAGCTAAAGTCATCTGTGGAAGTTATTCTTAGAATATATATATAAGTTATATATGAAGAGCTCTTTTCCAAAACGCTATAAATCCATTTTAATAGTTTTAATGAAAATGACATTTTTTTTTACCTAGACCCATACATTTTGTTAATATTCAATTTATCCTGTTAAAATGGTCTGTTGGCTCAGTCTGAACATGTTAAACAATGATTGTTAAATGAAACAACAATATTGTCGATTATAAATGCAAAGTTTTTTGTGTTTTTTTTGCTACAAATCCATCCTTTTTTTCTTTTCTTTTTTATGTCAAAAAAAAAAAAAAAAGAGAACATGCAACATATGACATCAGGGACTCATACTATAAACCGGTCGCACCAGCCTTGTGTTGATGTAACCCCCCGGGTCCGCACTATCACACCGACCGGGTCTCGAACCCGGGTTTCCGGTGCGGGAGGCGGGCGCCTAACAAGGAACGCCAAAGGCTACAGCCTCTAGTGTCAATCGGTTAAACACCACCTTTACTGGTATACACATCTGTTACATTGACATCCCACAGTGGGTATTAAGCGCCACCTGAGAACTTGTGATTTTCTTTGTCCAGTTCATGCTTTCTACCCCAGGTGTAGGTCTCACTGGCTCATCCAGGCCATCAAAAGTGTTATTAGAGTTTAAAGCACTCATTTTGAAGACTGAGCACAAACAAACGCTTCAAAGCGTCGCCATGTTGGATTGCATCGAATCGAATTCTGATTGATCGAGAGGACATATCGCATTTAGGCTAAAAACAGGTTCGCGCTATAGCGGCTTGGAAAAGAACTGCATCTTGCAGTACATTTTAAACAAGGAAATATAGCGATTTGGCATGAAACATTGATGGAGCAGTGAATAGGTTCAGTACACCGCAAAATGGCATGACGTAAATAAATTTGTATAAATTTGGCGTTTATCACGTTTTGGAAAAGAGCTCTTTATATACTTATACACACTATATATATATATATATATATATATATATATATATACTAACATTGTCCGTCATTTTAATTTTCAGATTTTAGCTATAACAACATTTAATTGCTTCTATTTTTGTTCTCATTTTCATTTCTAATAATGAACCTACAGGACGAGCATATAGGTTTATGGATTTATTTATTTATGATGAGAACAGATGAACAGACTGTGCGTCAAATTTATTTTCCACAGTGAAAGCGGAGGCCACTATAAACAACTAAATATGCTAGGGCTGGGTAAAAAAAGAAAAACTCGCCTCAAACCGATAGCAAAAGATTCGTGACAAAGACTAAAAGGGACTTTGCTCGTAACACTTTTATTTTGTTGTGGAGCTGATGATCCGCACTCTCTGCGGCCTCACTGGAGCGCACTCGCCGCCAGCTGGACAGGGGGGAAATTACAGTTGCAAATTACAATAGATCGCTCTCAGTATTGCACGTCAAAAGGACGGATGGCCTTCAAAATTCTGCCACTGCTAAAAATATTCAGTCAATGACGGAAAATTTTAGGTTAATGTGACCTCTGATACACAATTTATATACACACATACATATATATATTTCAAGAAAAAATTATATTTGAATGACTAAAAAAATTTTTGTGGTGTAATTATTAAATAAGTAATAACATGTTTTTTTCCCTTACACGTTGAATACACACTTTGTACACTTAATCATCTTTTTTTTTGTACTGTTTGAAAATATATTTTTAAGGTGTTTTTTTTAAAGTATTAATACTATTTAATTCAAATGAAATAAACATTTTTGGAGAGTCGCTCCATATTATATTTAACAAATTATACTAAATTTGCCATGTCATAAAAGTCAAATGAGCTGATATTTTATTAAATATTGACCTTGACACCTTGATTTCTCTGACATAATTTATTGTTTTACTACATGTTGGATACACCAAAAGACTTTCATTTGGCAGACAATAGTTTATTTTTATAATAATTTAAAACTCTCTCCCTTATTTCTTAGGAACTAATTATAAAATTCCAAGTTTTCCCCCCAAAATTGTTTTACTTTAATCCCCAAAAATTATTAAATATATAAATAAATAAAACATAAAAAAATTGTACAAAAAAAAGCATTTTATCATAAAAACTATCCATAAGTAGGATTTTTTTAATGTATTTTTTATTTAAAAAAAAATATTTATCAGGTCATTGATTCATATTGCTGTTATAATCAGCAGTAAATGTCACATTCTGACATCCTCACTGACACACATAATTAAAATTGTGCCGTGCATTTAAAGCAAAGCCCTTGTGCTTCTGCTGGAACTGTTTTTGTCTGCAGTGTCTACAGTCAGTCAAGCTGCACAAAAGAGGACATCATAGTACCAGAGACATTTCTGACAGGTGCTGTGTCACACCAGGACTGGTACAAACAGGTGAGAACTGACAACGCCACTCTCTTATAGATAACGAGCAATTAGAGAGAAACAAGTGACACAAAACAAACGTGTGATGTGTTTCCACATGGTTTGAAGTGCTAATCATTTTATTATGGCCATCATTTGTGTTGACCTCTCTGATTAGCAGAGAGTTGAGACAATGTTCATCTCTACTCATGATACGTAATGCACCAATCAGTCGAGTCATATATGGCTTAAATAATTACTAATCAACACATCTATGAGATCTGCTCATCTTATTAACAAACGGATCCTAATAAAAAATCTCAACCAGAGAATCCAGATATGAGTGACTGGATCAGCATTGCATTTAACACACCAGCAGACAAACCTGTCAAGAAACTTTTTTTGAGGACTGTGGTAGTTTGGTGCAAAATATTTTTTAATATCCTTTATATAATAACTGCAATTAAACATCCTTACATCAGTAAGAAATGTGTCTGATAGGAGTGTAGTGGATTTGAACCCAAATCAGTTTAATTATACAGGACATTAGAGCTGAAAATTTAGGGGGAATTTACATTTTTTGATAAAAATGTTCATTGCAATTAAAAAACTAAAATGCTGTTCCTGTTTGAAGGGCTGCGATTTTTGAAATCGATAGGTTTCAAAAACGATTAATCGAGACTACAAGCGCAGGGGTATATCTGAAGATTGTTAAGATAATGAATGTTAAAAATAAAACAGGCCTTTGCTGTAATGTGCAATGAACATTAGCTCTATTGTTTATGTATTTTAACAGATTTGTTCAATAAAACCATATGATTTCTTGCATTTGATACTTTATTTGAACTAGTTATCATTGCATCCTTGCTATTATATATGTATTTTAAGTCATTTTAAAAGCTATTGTTAACTTACACCTATTTTTATTGCCAAAAAATTATAGGTCACTATGAAATCCGTTTTATTTCCAAATTCAGTTTCTTGCCATTTGAATTTTTCTATACTGTTTTAATGGTTAAATTAAATAGAATTAATCAAAAAGCCTGTCTAATTAATTGAGTTTTACAGTTTTATCTGTACCAAATTCTGTTTTCCATTATTTTCTGGATTCCATTTTAATGGTAAATCTGGTCAATAATATTTCTGGTAAAAGTGTTTTTGGATTATAATTGTATTATTAGACTAGAACACATGGATATGTTGTCATTCTTATGCCATAATACTGAACTTTGATTTCAGTGATTTCAACACTTGCTTCTTGCACTCTGTTGCAGTTTACTTTTGCTTTAAAAAATGATTTCATAGAAATTAGTTTTTCATTTGGTTTAATAAAATATTCTTAAGTAAAATTGTTGATTTTTTGTGGGAAATTAATTGTTTAGATTAATCGATAAATTAGTAATTAGATTAGTCATTAGATTAATTGAAATAAAAATAGTCGTTAGTGGCAGCCCTATGCAACATGAGCAGTTTTTAAATCTAAATTAGATCGTATAATTTTGAAATTTGAAGCAAAAACAGAATGGTTGATCTGAATGAGACGGAGAGTCACTCTCTGCCAGCAGGTGGCGCTTAAAGCGTTTCCTTGGTTTCCGGTGTAAACATACATGCTCAGTCTATCAGCTGCTCCGCTCGAGCTCATCAGTTTTCTTTTCACAGCAGTTCACTAGAGATCGACCGATATATCGGTTTACCGGCATTTTTCCCGATATTTAAGCACTTTACCATAATCGGATATCGGTTTTGAAAAAAAACGATAACCGATTCTTTTTATTTTTTTATTAGTCACATACACAATTATATAGAGTATAACCAGCAGTGAAATGTGTTCTCTGTATTTACACACACACCTGGAGCAGTGGACACACACACACACACACACACACTTGGAGCAGTGGACACTGTTCACTCAGGAGAAGCTCCGGCACGACCACCGCATGTAACTTTATACAAGATTCACTTGTTTGAAACACTAAATTATATTAACATTTACTATAGAACCATTATTTCACCAATAAACATCTAAATAAATACATCTCTATCGAAATGTATTATTTATTATCTCCGCAAGCGATCGCAGTTTGAGTATAGTTCTGTGTAAATAGATAAACCGCGCTGTCAGCAGTTTTCATAATTTAGACAAAAACATTTTAATAATTCTGATAACACATGCCAGTTAAGAAATGCAATAAAATACGATGTTTTGTTTGTTATAGCTTATTTCAATATTCCAGAGAATGTTATTAATTGAATTAACATCCAGTGAATTATTCTTCACTCTTTAGTCTATTAAACAGCTTATAAACCTAAAACTGTAGTTTAAAATGAAGTTTATGACTCCTGTCCTTTATTTTATCCATTTGAAAAAGTTAGACATTCTTTTGCTTATTGTTAATATCAGTGTTGCTGATTATGATTTTTATAAATAAAATGTTTATAGTGTTGTAATTGGAAGATAAAATTTATGAAAATGTTAATTTTCAACCGTTGTTTGTTGTTGTTAAGACGACTGAAAGAAGGAAAAACCAAAGCGAAGAATGGACTTCACTCTGTTATGTATTTACTTTATAACAGTAAATAAATATCGGTTCTGCATATCGGTTACATAAACGTACAAATAATCGGTATCGGTAATTAGGGCTGTGACGGTATTGGATTTTTTCTCACCGCGGTGAAGCAGCAACAAATATCGCGGTTTGGCGGTTAATCGCACGACCCCCCTCACTTTTTTTTCCCAAGTAAAAAAAAACGTGGTCGCACTTGTGCAAATGCATGGTCTGGTGCTCCAAAGTTTCTGCTTCATATAGCGCGCGCGCTGCAGAGCCACGGCACATTGTAGCAGGAGTCAGATTTCACTGATCACGTGAAGAGATGCACATTCAGCGCGAGGCTTCGTGGGTAGAGCCTACAACTCACTCACTGCATCAGCACGAGCGGGAAGGTGCACAGCCGACTAAGCAACGGAGGATTTGGTTTTCAAACTAAAGTAAAAGACTGCTTCTTAAACCAGAGAAGGTGACACAAATAACACTGATGAAAAAGAACGGGTTGAATGTTGAACACTTTCGTTCCCGTATAGCTATAAACTAGATTAATCAATGCATGCTGATTAACTTTTATCATAATGTTGTTTAAAAAAAAAAAGTGTGACCAGTGGGAAGAATGAGTAGAGCCCTGAATGACTTGATCAAACGCATGCAGCTTGTAAATTAATAATAATAAAGTCGTCGTCTTTATTCTTAAAACAGCTAATTAAATTAACAATAATAACAAAATAATATTATTCTCTATAACTTTTATATATATATATATATATATATATATATATATCTTCTGAGTTTAATAGGAATTATGGAACATTCTTTGTCATCGTTTGTAACCCGTTCTTTGTACAACAAATTATTAAAAGAATAACAACTTGAGCAAGCTGCAGAAACAACCAGCCGAGCTCAACATGCCCCGTGCTTTGTTCTCGTGAGTTGTGCTAAACTTCGATTCATATTTCTTTAGACATTGTTTTTCGGGTAAGACTCCGTGGATATAAACGCACTTGTCAAAAGCATACGTGTTGCAAAAGTGTTTGTTGAAACGAATAGGTTATAACAGCAAATTAGGATGTAATTAATATTATTTGACTATTCGTTAGGCTACATTTATAATAACAAACTTTTTAAAGTGCAAAATAAAAGAGGCTTTTTCTTCTTCCCGACCGTTCCCGCGAAATATATCTTGTTTTCAGAATCTCACAATTACATTTCCTCTACTGAAAGAGAGAGAGAGATAACAAATAAAAATGTAGTCTGCACAAAATGCATTTTATTATAGGCTATATATTTTATTCGTCTTGTCCAGAATCAAATTAGTTTTACATTTTGTTGTCAACATAATAATGTGTCGCAGAGAAAAAAAAATAATAATAATGTAGGCAAGTTTGTAAAAAAATGTAAAAATTGCATATTTGTTATTTTTATTCTTCTTGTCAAAATACAAAATTTGTTTAACCTTTTGCTGTCAACACACGGAAAAGTGTCGCAGAGAAAAAAAAGACATCTGTCATTTAAATGTATATGTTGCAAAATTAAATCTCTTTTTCATGAAACCAAACAATTTAACTTCCCTGAGAAGAATGTCTCGAGTCAGACTTGCCTGGCCTGGGTTTCTTCGCAGTAAACTGGCCATTTGCAGTCGCAGTTGAAGAATCCACACTGTGCTTCATCCTTATTCTGCTCTGTCACTCATGGAAAGGCTTTAGGCAAAACCCTGCCATGCCGTCCTACTTCACTCAAATACGATTTTAAAGATGCAAGTGAAAGATTTGATAATTTGTTTATTGACACAAGTACATTAAAATAAAAGCAAGCACGGGCATGTTTTGATTATTATTTTTTCCCCTACTGCAATGTAAAATAAATAATAAATAACAACTAAAGCGGCAAAAACAGTGCACAGATATTAGCAGTCAGGGCTTAATCTGCACAAACCCGGTCCGGATCGGCACCTCCGAACTCCGATCATCTCATCTGACGGATCCTCTTCCTCCAGTGAAATACGTTTGTGTCAGGATTATTGTAGTTTTGCATTTTTAAATTCGTTTTGTTTATTTTTTATATTGCTTTCAATTTTCAAAGTCAGTGGCACAGGGAACTGCTCTCACCAGAAGAGAAGGCAAAATATCTGCGTGCACTCAATGCAAACTCTGGGTTGCTGCGACTGTCCTATGATCGGGGTACACAAAAACTACCCAAACATTAAAAAAAAATGTTTAATAAAATAACCGTGATTTTTAGAGTATATGTGCACACTATAAAATGAACTGGAGCAAGCTGGTGATCACTTAAGTGCGTCAACCGAGTGATTGCGCGAATGATCGTTACCTCTCCATCATCTGATGTGAATCCATCACCCCGCTTTAATACACAATTTAAACACTGTATATGATAAAATAATACATGCATTAGGCTATATACAAAGGAATTCATGTCTGGATAGTTTTCGTTTTGATTACATTTATGAATGTATATTAGTGTGTTTGTATTAGTAAGACTGTGTTGCCGCCCCTTGGCGACTGCCTTATTCGCCTAAATGCACACGCCGGCTCTGCTCATCGACAGCCCGTCTGTTCTGTCAGGGTGCCGTTATGCACATGCTGCGCACTGTGCGCAATAAAACACATGACACAGAAGCACTGGTGCGTGCGTGCAGCACGTGAGCGACAAGAGGGAGTAAAAACACAGATATGCTGTTCTGAAAGGATGTTGGGAACGGGATATTGTTAGACCGCCCACTCCCGTTCAAATCACACCAGAGTTACCGACCGTTACCGTGTTTTATTCCGCGTTGCAAGAAATCTGCTCGGTCTCGCGAAAAAGTGCGGTGATGACGGTGATGACCTCAACACCGCGGTTGGCATCTCATTACGCGGTGAAGCGGTAATGCGGTTATCGTCACAGCCCTATCGGTAATAAAAAAATCTATATCGGTCGATCACAGCAGTTCAGTCAATGTACTGTTGGAGTAACTTAATATTTTGGGATATTGGTTTATTTCGACTCCGAGTGAGTGTCAGGCACGTTTATAAACTGAACAATTTAAGTAATTTGTAGATTAGTGCGTATTGGAGATGCGAACCGTTTCAAATGATTCAGTTCGATTTGGTGAACTTGTTCGACCGGTTCACGAAGAAGACCCGGTTAGATCGAACAATTCGTTTTGTTCATGAACCGGACATCACTAGTAAACAAGCAGCGCTGCCTTTATGAACTTTAATACGCATTATACAGAGGCAGATGAAAATAAAAAATACCATCTAAACTTTTCTAAAGTCAGTAAGTTCCCCTCAGACATTCATTCATTAGGGATGTGCGATATGATTATATATATCGGATGGACGAAATAAAAAGTCTATAGTTTCATATTATGTTATATCGTTTATTTCGTGGTGTCGCAAAATACATTGTTTACGGTAAAACCTTCATAATTTGAGTGACTGTGATCTTTATACGCCGCCCACCACGGGGCGTGAAGGAGACAGAACGACCAGCCAGGACAAAACCAGGAGCTCGTTACTAAACGAGGGACTACATCTGCACATTTACATTTATGCATTTAGCAGACGCTTTTATCCAAAGCGACTTACATTGCATTCAAGTTTCTACATTTTATCAGCTCTTGCTTTCCCTGGGAATCGAACCCATGATCTTGGCGTTGCTAGCGCCATGCTCTACCAGTTGAGCTACAGGAAAGCTGTAGCATGGTCACGCGTTTTTAAGCACTGCAGTTTTAAAACAACCGATTTTAAGCCGTTGAAACTCAAACAACAGAGCTATATGCGTGCACCGTCTCTTTCTGTGTGAGAGGAGCACGCTTTTTCTTTTTTGCCTACTTTAAACAATTACACAAACACACTTATATGCGTCAGAATCCACGTCTTTGTAAGTATCCTCATAAACACAGCGATTTAGGTCTTAAGAAAGAGAAAACGGCAGAAAGAGAAAACTCATATGTAACAGTGTATTAGATCCGGACTTCGGTCTTAAAGGGGAAGCGTTCCAATATTCATTCATGTTAATCACAGCACACTGCTAAATCTCTCACTGCTCTCGACTAAATCCCTTCTGTAACTTTAATGAGAATAAATACCAATAATAATGATATATTTATAACATGTATAGAATCTATACGATACACGTGTTAATTATATCTATCATAGATAGATAGATATAATTAACATAGATAGATATAATTAACACAGTGAAGACTAATTAATTTACACAATGTATGTAGTGTTTCTTATTTATAGTAGTTTTTTGTCCTATTACTTGCAATTAGTTTCTTATCCTCATCGCATCACTGACTGTTTATTTATCTTCAGTGAGGTTGAGTTTATTTTTCTCTCTCTTTAGGCTTGTATTAGTTTGATATTGACATTGGTGATAAGGATGAAAATGTTATGGTATCAAAGATTTTAATATAATAAAAACCTTTAAAAAATAAAAAATCACTATACCGTGATATATATTGTTATCGTGATATAAAAGTTTTCATATCGTGATATAAGATTTTGGTCATATCGCCCACCCCTAACATTCATATAAACTACCCCTAACTGAATCGCGATTTGTTTAGCATGTTAACTGATTTGAAACGTCACATGTTTGAATAGATTTTCAACCAGCTCGTGGTTCATCGAAATCGAATAGCAATCGCTATTTGAGACGTTGTGATTTGCTAATCGCAAAGCCTGTGATGTGGACGCGATATTACTCCAGAGCATATTCATGACTGCCAGCCTTGAGTGACAGTCTTACTAACCAATAGAGTGAGCGCACGTCCGTTCTCCCCGATCAGCACTGCTCTAGCCAACTGCGTAAACGCCCACCATTTAAAAAGGGTCCGATCGAAAGCTAGGCAAATTAAAACTAAGGAAAAACATATGTAACATTAGCTTCAAAATGACCGAAACAAACTAAAAATTTATTTGCAAGAGCAGCGTCACAACGCATATCAAGAGCTCCCTTATCGGCTCTGCTTTCCGTACTGGAGAATAAGATACATTTTTAGATGTTTTTATTAGTAGGCTACATGAACGTTGTCTTACACATTTGATCACCCCAACAGATTAATTTAAAATAAGTTTATAATGCATGTTCGCTAATTCAGAAGAACGCACACACAGCCCGTGTCTCTGAATGCTTCTCATACTCGCTCCGCTCTGCCCCACGCTGTGCGGCTCCCGCGTCTCACGGACGAGCCGTTTACACTGGCCGCACACACAAAGCCTGTCTCATAATGCTCTTTTAAACTCTCGGTCTCGCGCCCGGTTCTGCTCTTCAAGTCTCTCACGAGCATATCTGGCAATAGAGACGCACGCGCGCAACCTGTGTCAACTTGCACCTGGCTCCGTGTTTAAAACGAATGTAAAGTAAGTCTAACTGCTTGCCAATTTCACTTGGATGAAATGAAACATTCAGCACATTTCCCACTTGAACTTTTCAACGTCATTACGTATTGAAGTCTGGGACGCGCATCGCAGAACAGACGAGCATTGTTTTTTTTTTTAAATGACCGATCGTTTCGCTAGATAAGACCCTTATTTATCGTCTGGAATCGTTTATAGCCCTTTGAAGCTGCACTGAAACTAATTTTGACTTTAGTCCATTAAAGTACACTATATGGATCCAAATCCTGCAATGTTTTCATCAAATACCTTAATTTCTTTTCGACTGAAGAAAGAAATACATAAACATCTTGGATGGCATGGGAGTGAGTAAATTCTAAGGACATTTTATTTGAAAATGAACTAATCATTTAAGACCAACTAGTTATATATATATATATAAAAACACTAGTCTCTTTTGCAAGCATCCCTTCAAAACTGGTGTTTGAAGCATGCGAGACTCACCTGCGCGTGCAGCAATAAGGTGAGTAGTGCGGTTTGGGTCTTTGGCATTGAGCACCAGGGTCTTGCCAAGCTTGGCACCCAGCGCCTTGGTGTGGTACCACTCCCTCGTGCGCTCCATTGGGTAGTTGGTGGGATACAGGCCGCTGAAGATGATGGTGGTGCCCGCCAGCGCGCAGCCCTTCAGTTCGGGAATGATCTTCCGTATGTCCGGACTCTCTGAACTCTCTTTCCTGAGGAAGGCCTCGTAGCGTGAGTAATACTCACAGTGGATGCGAACCAAAACCTCCTCCAAGTAAATCAGGTGGTCATCCTGGTCAATGTCATCCTCTTCCTCATCGTCCTCATCCTCAATACTGTGATCTAAAGACTCTTCACCCATGGTGACGCCTGACTGCTCGCTGTTTTGAGACTCAGTTTCCACTTCTTTCTTATCGGAACAGCCGTTGCTCAAATCACTGAGATCCTTGGGATCTGTTTCTGGGACATCGTCCCCCTCTGTCCTATGTTTGTCCCCTTCCCCACAATCCTCTTTGCTTTTACACTCCTCTGGTTTTTTTTGGCATTGTTTTGCTTCGCCATCGCTGTCAGATAATCCCGTTTTACCCTCACTTTCGCTGTCACTGGAAAGGTCAAAATCCAGGTCGTTGGCAGCAGCATCAGCATTTGGGATGTCCATCTCACCTGAGGTACACGTCACACCTGAGCTGTCCTCCCCCTCCGGTTTCACATTATACTTGTCAGTTAAATCTGTGCTGTCAGTGGGCCGTTCCCCTGCGGGGTGAGTCCTCTCAATGGCTGATGCTCCCTGAGTGGCAGTGACAGAGGGGGACGACGACTCGTGCCCAGTTTTTCGGTCCTTGCTGGATTTCCGGAGGCCGTTTCTCTGCTCCTCCTGTCCTGACGATTCCACGTTCTCTGCAGGCCGACCTGCCTGGTTACCTACAGAATGATAACAGAAATAATGCTTCAAGTACAACTCATGAGTAACAATTTGTCTTACTTGAAGCACTTCTACTGTATATGAGTTAACAAAACATATACTGTATATGAGTTAACTAATAAATAAATAAATATTTACAATACAGAATATACAGTATATGCAATATTTTATATAAAATATTGCATTGCACACTAAGGGTTTCAGACCTACTAGAGCTGGGGCCTACTAGGGGGCAGTGCTATTGTAGTATCATTGAGACACTACTAAACGTTTTATTATTAATACTTTAAAGTCTGTTCTGAGAACTGCTTCTAAACCCATTATAAATGTTGGAAATTAATTGCTGAAATTTCTTACAAAGACTAACTTTGCAGGGTTTTTCCTGCATAGATAATTATGAGGCAGCCGCCTCTGCCAAATTTTGTGCCGCCTCTAGTTGTCGACAAAACTCAGGCAGGCTGTCAGTGTAAGCGTCACTGAACAGCGTCCATTAGAGCCTTTGGTTCATGTTTGGAAAAATACTGATATTTTTATACAAGCTTACTTAATATTTCTTTACACAGAATCATAATTTCTATTCATTTTCCACTGATTTACACAATCTGATGAGCATTAACACAAATTACTTGATCATCTCTGAATGAATGACGGAGATAATTATATAATTGGTTTCATTTACTACACAGACTAAAGCGCGTGGCGCTCACGGTTACTTCAGCGTCTGCCGCCTCACTAAATGAAGACAAATACATGAACAACATCTTCAGAACTGCCCTGAGTCACTTCATGAGTATTTTACCGTTTCATTTGAGTAAAAACTAGCACCACACAGAACTGTAAAGGTATTCACGGCAACCCGTCAAAATAAAAGTTTGGTTTAATTTGCAGTACTGCTACTACTAGGCTACTAATAAAGTTATTAAAACTTTTTTTTTGTAATGATCAAACTAAATGTCTTCCACGTTTTATAGTAAATCCCCTTTTTTGGCCAAAATAAATTAATCAAGTTTGATTTCAAATAATTTAAAGATAAATTAAATTAATGTTTTATGCCTTCATTTGATAACCAGATACACAACACAGAATTTCAGAGGAAAAATAAAACATTTCATATGGCTACTTTAAGAATAAGTTTTAATAAATTAAGTTGCTTTTACGCATTCAAATAATTAGACATACAACAGAATTTAGTAACAATAAACATATGGTGAAAGAAGGGCCCTAAACATGTAATTTTTGTTAAACTTTTAATAAACTAATGAGAAGTTGAAGTTTCATGATTTTAATTAATTAGATTAATTATTACAAACACTCAATGCTGGTTTGAAGTGAGATTTGAGTAAAAGCTTACTATTAATTTAATAAAATCTTAGCTTGATGCTAATGTTAGCTCTAATGCAACTGTTACCCAGCTGCGATTGCATTTCATGATGTAACCAGAAGAATTCTCGTAAGGTTGTAATAAAATGTTTTGTTTTCTAGAAAGACACTTTAGGATAAATGTATATTAGATCAAAGTGGTGTGGACCAGGAGACTATTTGTTGGATTTGTTGGATTTCATTTTAATTTAATTAGTTTTTTGTCAAATGTAGCTTTAGAAGTAATTTTTTTTCAATTATATAAATTATTATAACACCTAAAATATGTCGCTGTTTAAAAGTTTTTGCTTCAGCCAATAAGATAGGGGTGTGCAAGAATAGTCAAACATTCGTTATCATGTAATTATTATTCGAACAATAAAAACATTCAAATTTGACTGTGTTAATTTGCAGGGAATCCATGATAAATCCTAAGCAGTTATAACTAAATACACTGGGTGGTGCTGTGGAGCGTGTTAACAAGATGATCGTGTTTGATCACAGAACGTCAGCCTCGAAACTTTAATGACTCGGAGAGGATCTGCAAAGATGAGTGGGACAAATCCCTCCTGAGATGTGTGCAAACCTGGTGGCCAACTACAAGAATTGTATTTACTTGCTTTATTATTTTATATTAAACTTAAATATAAAATGCTAATATTAACTGTTTTATATATGAATTTTCAAACTTAGATTTTAAGTGCGGCCTTTCTGTCAGAGCCGCTTTAAACTCAAAGATGTATCATTGCTGATATACGTAATTTATTAACATTTAATCATATGATCGCAAGGTTCATGTTTATGCTGTTAATATGCACGTTCGCTAGCAAGCTCATTTCTTAGTTGTAATGTTTTTTTTTAAGTTGAACTTCCAAAATGCAATAAATATGCGTTCTGTGTGAATGGCTTGGTTTCAGTTTTGAGGTATTTATATATATTTATATTTATGCATTTAGCAGACGCTTTTATTCTAAGCGACTTACAGTGCATTCTGGCTATACATTTTTTCAGTATGTGTGTTCCCTGGGAATTTAACCCACGACCTTTTGCGCTGCTAATGCAATGCTCTACCACTGAGCCACAAGAACACCAACACCAACAGGGTAAACAACAACATATCCACATTGATGTTCTCTTTTTCCACAATATTTTTAATGTGCAGCACCGCATCGAGTGGGTTCAACTGGACAGGCTAAAAAGCATTAAAATGCAACAACACATCATAGCATTTTGTGTGCCAAGCTGCCCGACGAACACCAAAAATTCACATGCAGCGTTTTGCATTCGAATGTGGATGTTTTTATTTTATTTGAAGAATATTCGAATTTCCAATTTATTTTGACAGCCTTATTGGGTACACCTGTTCAATTGCTTGGTAACACAAATTGCTAATCAGCCAATCACATGGCAGTAACTCAATGCATTTAGGCATCTAGATGTGGTGAAGACGACTTGCTGAAGTTCAAACCGAGCATCAGAACGGGGAAGAAAGGGGATTTAAGTGACTGAACGTGGAATGGTTGATGGTGCAGACGGGCTGGTCTGAGTATTTCACAAACTGCTGATCTACTGGGATATTCACACACAACCATCTCTAGGGTTTACAGAGAATGGTCCGAAAAAGAGAAAACATCCAGTGAGCGGCAGTTGTGTGGACGAAAATGCCTTGTTGATGTCAGAGGTCAGAGGAGAATGGACAGACTGGTTAGAGATGATAGAAAGACAACAGTAACTCAAATAACCACTCGTTACAACCAAGATATGCAGAATACCATCTCTGAACACACAACACGTCGAACCCTGAAGCAGATGGGCTCCAGCAGCAGAAGACCACACCGGGTGCCGCTCCTGTCAGATAAGAACAGCACACGGAGGATACAATTCACACAGAATCACCAAAACTGGACAATAGAAGATTGGAAAAACGTTACGTGGTCTGATGAGTCTCAATTTCTGCTGCAACATTCAGATGGTAGGGTCAGAATTTGGCGTAAAGAACATGAAAGCATGGATCCATCCTGCCTTGTCTCAACGGTTCAGGCTGCTGGTGGTGGTGTGGGGGATATTTTCTTGGCACACTTTGGGCCCATTTGTACCAAACCAAAAGCGAAAAACCAAAGCGAAGAATGGACTTACTTCACTCAGTTATTTATTTACTTTATAACAGTAAATAAATATCAGTTCTCGGGTACATAACATGCAAATAATTGGTATCGGTTATAAAAAATCAATATCGGTCGATCACTAGTTATGACTGGGCTAGGGACCTTCAAATACAATGGGCCTTGAAGTCAAAAGGTTGAGAACCACTGTACTAGACCACTGGTTGGTCAGACAACCATTCACTAATTTATTTATTTTATAGTGTAGTTTTGTACATCCCTCACAAGGTGGACCACAAACATGCTTAAACCTTCAAAAGAGTAGCTCCACTTGAACCCCTCTTCACCCAGTCAACTGAGTTCAAAAACAGACTTTTCTAATGTTCTTGTAACTTTGTTTCCGTGTGTCCAGCCCGCAGGGACTTACTTCAAGCAGCTCTTGACAGACAGAGCCTCTGCATAGGCTGTGAACTTTCTTTAGTTTGTGCAAGAGCAAATCAGTTTAATAGATCCCGCTGCTGGTTGGCACGTTGACCTCCGCTTGCAGTGTATTTCCTGGAGCTGCAGTAAAATGCAGGCGCTCGTCTCCTCTGGTAAGCAGATTATTTCAGAGCTCACAGAGAGAGGTCACGCACACGCGCCTTTATTAAAACACCACCATTGCTTCTTATTAAACCCTCCCTGCTGGAGAGCGAGCAGAACTACTTTTCCACCCAAAACAAGTTTAGCAATTTAAAAGTAAATCTAATTTACTTCTTCAGTAATAATTGTGAGCAATATTCATCTGTAATAAAAATTAACCAGGAAATACTCAAAATAATTCACATTGATAGACTGAAGAAGACGATTAGCTGTGTTCCCATATCTAGTGAGCAGTCTACAACTGGCTCGGTACCACATTTCCAGAACCGATACCAAAAATTCTGAGTATCTGCTGAAACCGATCCGATACCAGCACAGTTTTTTAAAATCACTGTAGAATTTCTATATCTCAGTGTTGACCTGCTCATCACTCTTATGTTTTACACACAATCTATTAAATATAGACAACTTTACTGTAAAGAAAAACAACAAATGGATGAATAAGTAATAATAATCTATGACAAAAATACTTATATAAACTAGGTTAGTGGATAATTCAGTAGCAAAAGTGCACAATAATTTTATAAAATCTAAAATTAGTGGGGAGAAAAATTATTGGGGGACAAAGAAAAGTGAATACGTGTAGGACTAAATCTGGTAAATAAATATATTTTGCTCTTTGTATTGTTGTAAAATACATTCATGGAAAACAAGTAACATTTATATAAAATGTATTTTGCTCTTTGTATTGTTGTAAAATACATTCATGGAAAACAAGTAACATTTATATAAAATGTATTTTGCTCTTTGTATTGTTGTAAAATACATTCATGGAAAACAAGTAACATTTATATAAAATGTAATATTTTTTTTTTTAAATGTATTGTACAATTTAAATACATTTATTTTAAACATACTGCACAGTAATGAGGCAGCACCATATAACAGATGAGACGAACAAGAAAGGCTATTAATAATCTTTCATTGCACAAAATATAATACGAAAGGCTCCAATACAGAGCGGCACTAAGCACTTATGCGTATCCCGTGTGCAGAATGATGCTCTTGAAGCAACACTGAGTCACAGCGCGCAGGCGCAGCGCTCCGGAGTTCACAGAAAAGTTCAAAGCACAAAGGAAAGAGATATTAATGCGTAGTGAATTAAATCTGTGCGACAGTTTGAGCCTTTTCTTTTAACCGTTTTAAATGTCAGTTACTGTGCTTGTGAAGAACCCTTCATAGTGCTCTCTACAACAGTGTTGTGATCTAACAGACACCTGGTAGAAAGTAACACGATTTAGAAACAGCACAAGACTGTAGCTAGATAAAAATATTTTTATGCAAAACCATTGAACTTTATTTGCAGATCAAGTATAATAGGAACAGTGGAGAGAGTTTTGTCGTCTTGTCTCTAGTAGCGTTAACCGAACACGGCAGGCAGTTTGAAAGCTGAATGGAGGATTCAGCGGAGAAAAGTGTTTACGTGAACTTGACTTAAATATTCATCTATACCTCACATTAAATTATGTACCGGCTTCAGAACACTTGAAATATAGTGCACGAAAACTTTATGGTGTTTTATAATGTGTTTGTGGCTTTTGTGGGGCTTAACAACAACAATATTAGCTATGCAGAATCTCCAATTTGGATCGGTCTCGTCAGACCGATACCCCGATCCAGCAGAAAATGCCAGTATCGAAGCGATACTGATCCTGAATATCGGATCGGCACACCCCTATCTACAACAACCGCATTTTAAGGCATCATATGTGAACTCCTGTCATGACGGTTGCTCCAAACAGTATTGTTTATTAATTTAAGCCAAACTTTTAAAGGAATAGTTCACTCAAAAAAAGTGTAAAAAAGTGCTCACCCTAAGATCAACCAAGATGTAGATATGTTTGTTAATTCATCATAACAGATTTGGAGGAATTTAGCATTACATCACTTGCTCACCATGGATCTTCTGCAGTGAATGGGTGCCGTCAGAATAAAAGGTGTTTTAACCATTGCTTCTGGACCAAAATCCATAATCAAATTTCATCCAGTAAAAACAACCATCCCCTGTTGTTCTCTCACATCAAAATCCACTTATGTATTTGTTTTGGACTCTTTTCACTCATAAACAGTTCCTGATCTGTGCATATTTCTCTCCAGATTCAGACAAGACTACTACAAACATGCAGATTTTCACTTCACAAGACACTAACTGATGGACTGCAGTGGTGTGGATTATAGTGATGTTTTTATCAGATGTTTGGTCTCTCATTCTGACGGCACCCATTCACTTCAAAGGATGCAATGTAGTGCTACAGCTCTTCAAATCTGTTCCCATGAAGAAACAAACTCATCTACATATTGAATGTCCTGAGAGTGAATAAATATAAAAAAAAAAAAAAAATCTGGGGCAAACTATTCCTTTAAAGCCCTAAACACACTGCACCTTTTTCGGCTGTCCCAGATGAAAGATTGACATCGTGAAACAATCGTGGCGATTTCTGTGATCATGTCTCCTAATCGGTGGTCTTATGTCATACAGTGAGAGAGGTTACAAGACGGCCATTGTCAAGGTCTTGCGACCAAAGATAACCACCAATGATAATTAAGCATGATCATCGCAGTTTTATTTTTGGTACGATCCATGTTTACTGAACAACCAATATGCGACATAAAATTTACGCAACATGGCGCTAAAGCATAAAACTGCTTACCTCAATCTCTTATCCCTTCCTCTTTCGCCGCTTACACTTTTTTTAGCACATAAAAACTGCAAAGTGCTAAAGTAAAGTCAATAGGTGTCATTATCGTACAGTCTACAGACACGTCATGGCCAAGTTTATTAGATCCATGTCGCACAGTGTGATATGCAGTAATCTTATAGGATTGCTAAAATCGTGCAGGGTTTTGGGCTTAAGATGTAGGCACAGTAAAATTTGGGCAAAATTTCACAAAAGAAATGGTCTACTGTCCATTGCGTAGCAATATATGAGCTCACACAGAAGTCACTTTCTTGTTGTTGCAAAATTTGCATGTGGACATCTTTTATCCTCATGCAAAAAATTTGATTTGTTCTTTGAGATGCTCTTTTCACAATTCACTCCTGATTCTGCCTTAGAAGTTAGTATGAAATACAGACTAAAGACACTAGGGCTAATTTCCAGTTTGGCGATCATTATTGTTAATTAGAGTTGCTGGGAAAATAAACATTACCTTTTCTGGCCATCTGGGCCTCTCGTGAGCCCGGTGGGGCGTTGATGTCACCGGTGCCCTGGAAGTAGATGTATTTCTTCACTGTGATGAGGTTGGGGGCGAACTTCCAAACGTCCTCTCGATCGTCTATGATGCACACCATGGAGTCTCCACAGGGGAACAAATTTCTACAAAAAAAAGTTTTCATACTGACATTTTTAAATGCTCATTTAGCAGCTGGTGCTTGGTTATGTCTAAATGAACAGCACCCAGATAGTGCCAGCCTGCCAAGACCAAAATGACAATGAGCATTTTATAACATTAACACTGGTACAATAGCAAAAATAGTGTGGCCAAAAACTATTTAGACAATTAGCTGGTCTCAAGATGATTTTTAGTGGATGATGAAGACAGGTCTCCTCAAGTTCACACAGATATCCTAAGAGAGGAACCACAGGTCACAAAAAAAATCACATTAACTAACATTAATTAACATCTCACAACCACAAAATATCGCAATGTAATGAAAAAGTGTGTGTGGGCTGTCTGCCTTTCAAATAAATCCAGTGAAATTGTTATTCAGACATTTTGAAGTACATATCGATGGTCCAAACGCATATATGGTCTCTGGGTATACAGCGTAATGAGTATAGATGTATCTGTGAATGTCTGGCGCATCTAAACAGCCCCCAAGAACATCTTTCGTTTTGAAATGGCAGACAAAGTAATTCACACTAATAGAAGCATTGGGCTGCAGAGGCTTGGCTTCTGTAGGTTTATCGACCTAAAGAAAGTAATCTGTGTGCCGCTGAAGTCCGATCGTGACTCTTTGTATGATACCAGCCGCTCTGTGAGATTGTTGTTCCTTCAAGGTCAGTATGAGATCTGCATATGAAACCCACACATATTAACAGTCATACACGAGGAAAGAGAAGTGAATTGGAATTCCTCCAGCGTAGTTACAGCATAAAACAAGAAAAAGCAAACAACTCTAGCTCGAAGATGTTTTTATGCTAACAATGCAGAATAATTCATGCTTAAATACTATGATAATACTATAAATATGAGTAGTTCTTGTTTAAATGTAACATGTTAAACTTTACAATTAACAACAAGATACAGTAATATTAACTTACATCAGGTGAAAAAGGTAAGAAAGTTACATTTAACTTTAACTTAGTTTAGTTAAGAGATGCACCGATTGCAATTTTCTTGGCCGATTCACGATTTTTTTGTAAGTGTGACCCGCTGATACCGATTTTTTATGATTCAGATTTTCTTTCTAAGAACTATAATCGACAGCATATAAAAACAAAAATCTATGCAAATGTAAACGAAAATATTTTTACATAAAATAAATTATTAAACATTACAATTGTGTACTAATTGTAGTACACAAACTGGACTAATTTACTGATTTTCTCTCACTTGAACAACTCTAAAATAAAATGCTCTGTGACTGGAAAGAGGAAGAAATGAACTTAAAATGAGTTGCTGTATGTAACACAACATGTCATTTCCCACTGTTTACAAATGGTCATTTCTTTCCCCTAACCTTATTAAATGTGTCATCTTTCACATCAAATTCTTACTTTGTTTCAATTAGTTCAGTTAGCATAATAAGAAACTGTAGCGTTTTACCATTCAAATGAAATTAGTATTAACAAACTCTATATTTCCACTGCGGAGGAAACATCTGCATCTGAAGGGGTATTAGATGTATTTACACAGACTATTTGATGATGCTGAGGTGCCATAAATGCATTTATAATGCAAAATAATATTAATAAATAATTGTATAAGATTATTGTTTTACATATTTTGTATACATACAAATAAATGTTGGAAAAATGCAAGGATACTTTTAAATATGACTAAACCGTAGGTGGCGGCAAATGTCTTTTTTAATGAGCGAGTCATTTATTAATTAATTCAACCGATTCATTCAAACGTCTGATTCATTCAGAAACGAGGCAAGTGACTGTCCTTATGAATGTATATTCATCAATACACTTTCTGTGAGTTAGTGTGTGTGTGCTGTCTCTCTCACACACTCACTCAGGCTGTGCAAGCCTCATCTGGCACGACATAAATACATTATCAGTCGCCAATATAATCATTCTCACATGAAATTACGTGTTTAAATGTGACTGTGAGTGTGTGTGTGGCTGTGACGTCTCGGCCTGCGCCGCTGGCAATAAAAGGATCGGCTTGGAATCGGCAAGACGTGAGACCGATCCGGGCCGGTAATGTGAAAAATCGTCCGATTACGATCACTGGCCGGTCAATCGGTGCATCTCTAGTTTAGTTAGCAATTAACGTTGTAATTTAAAGTTATACACTCAACGTGCCATTTTCCAAGTCATTTTAATGATTAAGATGCTAAGGATTCAGGTTCAAATATTTACTGAGTGTTTTTTACCTCAAACTAAATAACAAAAAATGCACAAGAGAGAGAAAAACGCTTGACAGAAATGAGGTGTATTTTCTGAAAACATTGAAAATAAACCACCCCAAAATGTTTTACAGGCCTAATGCATAGTTCTTCTGAATTATGAGCTGAAATAAGATCATGCTGCATAAACAAATACATTGAAGTCTTAAATGTATTCAGTGTTCACCGTATTCTTGATCTGTCATGCAGAGCCAAATGAATATAGATGTGGGTAAAAAGCATGGGTCTGCGAGACTGCACCTTATATCCACACTTGAAAACTGAATCAGAGCTGCTCTCTGAAGCCCTTCAGATAAACACGTCTCTTCTGAGCATGTGCACTCGTGCAGATAACCTTTGTTCACACTCCTGGATCCAAGAACAAAAACTCTTTAGATGCTTGACTTATTTAATCTTTCAAAATTAACTCAACTCCCTTTTTTTCTACTCCTGTTAATACTACTTTATTGTTTTATGTGCATTGATAATCTTGTATATAAAAGTAAATAAAAACAAAATAAAAAAGAAAGAAAGAATCTAAAGTTGCAGGATTTTTAAGCTCAAATCTAAGACTGTTTAAGTCTTAAAATTAAGACTTAAAATTAAAATACCATATAAAATTCTAAAATTAATACCATATGCGCGGGGAAGGGAAGTGTATATGGTAAACTATTAAAAAGCATTATTTACAGTTCAGATTCAAGTTTTCACAAAAAACAAGAAGTTTTATCAAATAATATACTTCACATTTCAGCCTTTAACCATTCTTAAGAAAATGGATGAGTCAAAAATATTAATTATTATATTAATTTAAACTATTATTATCAATAAATTATATTAATTACGAAAACATTTTACTCTTTATATTTTATAATGAAGTATCTTTTTATCGATCCACCAGTTCACATTTACAGGTCTGCGTGTTTGCTGGACAAAAAATGGGTCCAAATTTTCACATTGGTCTGAACAAAAACAACCCCAATGTTCCTGCATTACCGGAGGCTGCAGTTCTAGGACTGCATAGGACCTTATTTTTTGGGACAGCACCATCTACTCCAACAGAAGAGACCCGATTAAAATATCAAACAAACAGATGCAAAGACTAGGGGTGAATCCCAATTCTCTGTCTTACCCCTTCTCAGTTTTGCGTGTTCACGTGAGAGTAAGGGCTGTCCCAATTCTCGTTTTGATCGAGGGGTAGGGGTAAGGGGTAGATACCCCTTAAAACCAAGACATTTTGCGAGCTTACTTGAAACCAAGCGGTACCCAGAACACACTGATCCAGATCATCCAGAGAGTATTTTCAGCTTAAATAATTTATTTAAAATTCTTGTTTTGTGCTCTACAGTCCTGTAACTTAGCATATATATTTGCTACCATGGCTTCTAATTGAAACGTTTAAAAAAAAAAAAAAAAATCGCTATTTCTCCACGCTAACGTTACATTGCTGATTTGCACAACAGTCGCGCATTCCTCTGACTAGAGAGAAACATCACTAAAACCCACGCAATCGACATACACACACTTTTAGACGGAGAGTTTGTGATCAAACACACACTTTTAGACGGAGAGTTTGTGATCAAACACACACTTTTAGACGGAGAGTTTGTGATCAAACACACACTTTTAGACGGAGAGTTTGTGATCAAACACACACTTTTAGGCGGAGAGTTTGTGATCAAACACACACTTTTAGACGGAGAGTTTGTGATCAAACACACACTTTTAGACGGAGAGTTTGTGATCAAACACACACTTTTAGACGGAGAGTTTGTGATCAAACACACACTTTTAGACGGAGAGTTTGTGATCAAACACACACTTTTAGACGGAGAGTTTGTGATCAAACACACACTTTTAGACGGAGAGTTTGTGATCAAACACACACTTTTAGACGGAGAGTTTGTGATCAAACACACACTTTAGACGGAGAGTTTGTGATCAAACACACACTTTTAGACGGAGAGTTTGTGATCAAACACACACTTTTAGACGGAGAGTTTGTGATCAACACTTGTCTCCTCGGGTGACGTAGCAGCAGCTAGCGACGATGTTTGATGACGTAACAGTAACCAAGTGGCGTCTCATTTCATAGGGGTATGTTTTCACCCCTAGCGCTTACCACTCGGTTTCGAGGGATGGGGTAAGACTAAGGGGTAGGGGAAGGGGTACGGCAGAGAAATGGGATTCACCCAAGATCCATGGAAACTATTCATTTCTCCATCTTATATTTAATGTAAAATCTAGCATGAACTTGAATGTTTGAGAAGTCTATTTAGCTGTGCAACACAGTTCATTGTGCTGCTGGATGTTGTAAATTAATATTTGTACTCAAATTACTTTGCATTTAATAAAGTACTAATAATCACTCATTTGTAGCGCAACTGTTTTAATGTTTACTGCACTTTAAGTGGGTCACACTTAAGGGTGTGCGATATTGACAAAAAATTAATATCTCTATATTTTCTGGGATTTTATGGATAACGATAATTAGATGATATCTTGCTGAGTGTGTTATTGTGCTGGTATCTTAAGGACTGTCGTGGACAGCTGACTTTGATATTCTTCATATTCTGTGCCGTGGTCAGTTCACACTGATAGAAATTAATATTTTCCAATAAGTTTAAACTGATGTTTACATTTTATGGGTGTATTACCTTTATAACTAGCCATTTTTTCTAAAATAGTCACTTATCTTAAAAAGCGTTAAATTCTTACATTTAATCAGTGAATTTGAATAATATAGACATTTGGGCTGTTACACAGAAGCTGCGTCTGAAGTTGCATTTAGATGTATTTACACACAGTTTAATGCAAGACATGAATGCATTTAACATGCAGTTACAAACATATAAATAATGTTTTGATATATTAAACAAAATTTTGAATACTGATATTTGAAATAATTTTAAAAAAGTCGAAATGTGATATTAAAACCACCAGCAGGGGGCAGCAAGTCACTGTTAATAAGTGAGTCATTGTGATTGAACCGAATCAATGAAACGGTGGCTTCATTCAGGAACGAATCACAGTCATGTTACTCCGAGATGCAAAACAGCGTGTTTGGCTGTGTTTGGAATTATTCTTGTTGGCGAAATAGTGCAAAAACAGGCAATATGGTGTCTAAAATGTAAGTCTCTTGATTTATTATTTATTGAACTATTGTAAAAATCAATATTACATTTGTAATCATGGTAATTTTTAGAGAAAAACGGCACGGTGAAAATGATTAACTAGGCTATATGAAAAGGTATAAAAATATACTTTTTTTTGCTTTTGTTAATTGTATAATAAATAAAAAGAAAACGGATAGAATACAAATTTATACAAAAATGTAGTGGTAGTTTTTTAGTTTTTTAAGACAACAAGCAGTAAATGAGTAGAGTCTAAAAGGGACATGTTTTTTTTAAAGAATATAATTAGAATAGAGAGTGCTAGAGTTAAAGGACCAAATCAAGATGGAAGAGACTGCTGGGATTGAGCTGGGCAGGTTACTCCACCCGGAGGGAACAGTTAATGAAAAAGTCTGTGAAAGTGATTTTGTGCCTCTTTGGGATGGTACAGTAATGCGTCGTTCACTTGCAGAACGCAAGCTTCTAGAGGGCACATAGGTCTGAAGTACTGAATTTAGGTAAAGGGGTGCAGAGCCAGAGGTGGTTTTGAAGGCAAACATTAATGCCGTATCAACTTTTTGTTGGATAAACTTAAAAAACTTAACTTAACTTAAACTTAAAAAGTGGAGAAAACTCAAATCTGCTGAAGCTGGTTGCCTTAAAGGTTTAAGTTCTCACATCTTTTGATTTTTACAGCACTGTGCAAAAAAAAAAGATCAAACTTTAAAAGTTTAAAGCAACCAGCAACTAGCAGATTTTTGTGTTTTCTCAACTTGTTTTAAATGTATACAACAAAAATGTGAGACAACGGAAAAATCTGCTGAAGCTGGTAGGCAATTTGTTTTTAAGTTTGCTTAATATTTGTATTTTTACAGTGAAGGTCACATACAAAAAATAAATGAATACATTTAAATAAAAAAACTATAGGGTCCTAGAAATCTGCTTCTGAAAGTACAGCCTCCGGTATTGCATGAATACGCTGCTCACAACATCAGCCTTATTGAAAATGCATTAATTCTCTGCCAGCTTTCGGAGCGGTTTCCGCGGTAACAGCAGAACACAAAGCAGTGCAGCAATGGACTTTGAAACTGCAGCGCGCATTTAATTATAGCCTTTTGAAGATTAATCGTCACATTAAGCTGGATCGCGATTCTGGTCTGTACCCAAATTTAGGTCTTCTTGAAATCATAATCAAGATTTTCTTGTACAATTTCAGTTTGAATTTGATACAAGAGACTTTTTAAGGACCCGTGGGAACCCTGAAGAATATGTACAAAAATAAGGGAATAGAAAAAGAAAAATAAACATTTTATTATTATATTAATATTAGTGCTTGCAAACAAATCGCATCCAAAATAAATACAAAATTGATTACATAATGTGTGTGTTCAGTGTAGGGCTGCAGCGATTCGTCGACGTCATCGTTAGTTAAGTAGTTATCCCTACTTAAGACTGTTTTTCTGCCATGTTTAGAGATAATAAATAATGTAAACAAAAACTTTTATTTTGGATGTGATTAATCGAGATTAATCGCTTTGACAGCACTAATTAATTTTACTCTAAACCCAGAGGTGGGTAAATTCTTTAAAGTATATTTAAAAATGGGTACTTTAGTGGACAATAAAATAAGTCCTAGTATTATAAATATATATATATATATATATATAAATACACATATGCATGTATATTTAAGAAAAATATGTTATGTTTATATATTTAAAATATTTAGATACAATATCAATTATATTCATATAAATATACATGGAAATATTTTCAAAATATATACTGTATGTGTGTGTATTTATATATACATAAATTTACAGTATAAAGAGATAATAAATAATGTAAACAAAAACTTTTATTTTGGATGTGATTAATCAAGATTAATCGTTTGACAGCACTAATTAATTTTACTCTAAACCCAGAGGTGGGTAAATTCTTTAAAGTATATTTAAAAATGGGTACTTTTACTCTTAATGAAGTAAATTTTTTGTGAAAAAACGGTACTATTATTTCGTTACTGTGGGCCACGCTCCTCTTGTTACTTTAATCTTAATGCAATACAAGTTAAAAATGCTTTCATTTATTCCAAACGCGCCGTCTACTTTTCTCTGGGTAATGAGTGATGCCCATTCACGAATGATTCATTCTTTTGAGTCAACTCGGTTCAAAAGGCTTGATCAAAGCAGCTAATCGGTTCGTGAATCAGTTTGAATGATTTGTTCAGTTCCCTTCTGCACGCGCTGAATCGTCATTATTAAAACTGCATTAAGAAAGATGCTGAAGGCTAAACTAGTCAGAAGGAGAAGTCAGAAATGAGTGAAACATGCTTCACCTGAGGTTGCCTGTCTTAGAGTAGGGGTCAATGCATTCATCTCTAGACATGATCCGATGAGAGAAGAGCTTCTTTTCAGGGTCTAAAAAACCTTTTTAAAAGAGAAAAATAAATTGGTATGAGTGAGAGAAAGAGAGGAAACAGTCATTTCTTTTAAAGATGAAGTCTAAATGTCAGCTGGAAGCAGAGCTACAAATGCTGTAGTTTTGCTCGGACTGCATTGAGACTATTTACAGCTGTAATAAAAGGAAAAATAAAACGAATCAATGCTTTCAGGCTTTCAAAGATGCGGCTCTGCCAAGCTTTCAATCTCCTGCCTGCACTACAATAAATCAAGCCTTTAGTTCAGAAAAGTTGAGCTACTTCCTTTATTGTGTCTTATCTACTGCTGATTGTGTCCATATGAATCACCACAACCAAACTTCGCACATTTGGGTTTGTGGGAAGAACTGATGCCAAATATTAAAAGAGATATTCAACATGCCAAATATGAAGCTCAATTAATGCAAGAACACTTCAGGTCTCGTTCAAAGACAATTTACTGTGCTGATGATATCCTGTAAAATCCTGAACTAAAACCAGACCCTATACTCTACACATACCAATTTCACTTCCAATAATAAACACTCTGACCTAAAGGAAAATATTAATGCAGCACTCAGAGATTACAATAGAAATGCATAGGGCAGTGCTTCTCAAAGTCCGGTCCACATCTGGACCCAGAGGGAATTCAATCCGGACCCGCCTCTATTTCGTATTTCAAGAGCACTAATTATATTTACTATTTTGATAAACGCATGTTAAACTTGTAAATCATTAGATAATTTTTAAATGTCTTTTTGGAGATGGTCTGAAATGAAAGCGCAGGCGATTAAACTTTTCCTTCATGACATTTGTTGTTATGACATCCAGTGAACATATGACGTTACATAATCGAGTGACATTTCACTGCAAATATGAGTTTATTATTATTATTATTATCACTTAGATCAGGGGTCTGCAACCTTCAATGCCAAAAGAGCCATTTTGGCCCCTTTCCTACCGAATAAAATTCACGTGGAGCCACAAAATATTTGATGCCCAAATAAAGATAACACGGCATATAGCTAAAGTTTTATATTCAGATGTTACAGGGCAGAGGAATATCAATCATTTCAGAAGTCAAATGTAGTAATAATAATAAATAAGTATTATAATATTTATGTATGTATAATTGACAAAAAAATATATTTTTAGTTGGCTCAGAAATAAAATATACTGCTGGACAATAACCAATAATTTGTCTTATTTTTGATAAATATTTTACTAAATGACAATTTTATGGTTATGAGTGTACAATCAGTATATACTGCAAACACTTTTTCCATTTTTATCACAGAATAAGGCAGAAAATATATGTGACCCCGGACCACAAAAGCAGTCTCAAGTGTAGCAATAGCCAAAAATACATTGTATGGGTCAAAATGATCGATTTATCTTTTATGCCAAAAATCATTAGGTATTAAGTAAAGATCATGTTCCATGAAGATATTTTGTACGGTAAATATATCAAAACTTTATTTTTGATTAGTAATATGCATTGCTAAGAACTTTATTTGGACAACTTTAAAGCAATTTAGATTGTTTAGCACCCTCAGATTCCAGATTTTCAAATAGTTGTCTCCCTAACAAACCACACATCAATGGAAAGCTTATTTATTCAGCTTTCAGATGAAGTTATAAATCTACATTTCGAAAAATTGACACTGAAGACTGGATTTGTGGTCCAGGGTCACATATTGTATAGCTTCTGTACTGTAAATAATGCTGTCAATTACCACTGTATCATTCATATTTATTACCTGGAGAAGACTTGAAAAACACAAAAACCATGTCTTCAGGTTTAATCAGTTAAGTTTTATGCTTGTTATTCAGCTTAGCTACAGCGATAGCAGGATGCCTGTAAAAAGTTACTATTACTTCTCTATGAGTCCGCTTTGGACTTTCTGCGCGAGAGCGTCCTCTGGCTTCGAGAATGAACGAAACATGAAGCGCGTGAGTGTTCAGCGCTCCGTGATGTTCACATCGTTTTGCATACGAATAAAACGCATCCAAAACGACATTACCATCTTTTCTCTTTAAATTTAAATCTATATTTACTCACATTGGCCCTTGAAAACCTCTACACACTTGACCGAGAAAAAGTGCAGGGGAAGAGTTTAGGTTGTATTAAAAGTCGGGGGGACACCACGCTACAAGGAGCCATCGTAGAGGGATGAAAGAGCCGCATGTGGCTCGCGAGCCGCGGGTCGCCAACTCCTGACTTAGATTATGGCCATTTGACTTATAGCAGTGTCCAGTGTTTCCCATTTATTGATTTATTTGTGGCGCCCGTCACAATATCAAAGCCCCAAAAAGATTTTCCAAAAGGCTCATACTTGGTTGGATAAACTGTGCACTGCACGTTTAAAATGGAAATGCAGTGCGGTGTGTTTACATGAATATATTTTTGAAAAGAACCGACCATCTTCAGAAAAGCTACGATTTAATTTAGTTTTTCCTGTAATGCCTGATAAAGTAGCGTTTGAGCGCATTACTTTGATTACAGCCGTTACCGGGAAACCGATATATCTCCACTACAGAAAACTAATTTGCATTTGCAAGTCTGTGGGAAACACTGGTGTCTGTCTGCAAACATAACAAAAAGCATGCTTCAGAACCGTTTTGAGAAGGTGCTTAAGTTTCGACCCATGTATTAGGCTACTACTACTACTACTACTACGATTACCATCTTGTGTCCTGCAATAAATATTTACTCAAACTCGCTTAAAGGGAAAAAAAGAAAATCGGCCAAACGTATCTGCCAAAAAAAATCAGCATTTTTCAACAAAGCGATATACATTTTTTTCAGTATGGGTGTTCCCTGGGAATTGAACCCACAACCTTTGCACTGCTAATGCAATGCTCTACCACTGAGCCACAGGAACATGTTTATTTTGTTATGCATGTTATGTAGGCAGCTGTATGTTTATTAAAAGCAAGTTTGGTTCCGGACCTGACACTGATGAAAATTCAGATTCAGACCCTTGAATGCAGACTTTGAGAACCCCTGGTATAGGGTTTATTATAGATGGCTATAATTAACACTCTCACTAAACCCATTTCTTGTTTATTAGTCATTTAGCAGAGGTTTTTATCAAAGCAGATAATGGGCCAGTTCTTGCAGACGACACTTGTTTTGACGCATTTATTGTTAATATGTTGCATTAAATAACCAAACACAGCAAACAATACATTCATCTTCAAACTCAAAACACTGAGCAAATGCTCAAACCTATGAACAAATGCTGCCACCTGGTGTCCCTGTGAAATACCAATATAATCTCTCACACAAACACTATGAGTTATTAGGGATGTGCAACAGCGATCGAGTACTCGGCCATGACAGCGATGATCGATCATGGGAAAAACATTCTGATTGGTTCTAGCAGCACTTTGGGCGGCACCCTGAGCGGCACCCTGAGCTCTGATTGTTTAGCTTGCAGCAGCATGCAGTTCAAAGTATAGACGTGAGAAGAGAGAGAAGCTCATTTGAAGTCACGTAGTGATGTCTGGGTTAACTACATACATATCTGATTCATCTAATATAGGATGCGTTGGGATATTAACATGCTGAATGCACTGCATATTACCAGTAGTTTCATGCTCAAAGGCAATGCCCAATATTGACTTATTTGAGACGGTCATATTGCTTTTAGATTTTTCTTTTTCAAAAATATATGTATTTTTTGTCATATTTGTTCATTGATGCATCATAATCATAATCTAGCATCTAATCATGAGTTCGTGTTTTCATGTTATATTGGTATTTTTAACATTCATTTTTATAACAGTCTTCAGATATTTTCATAATATGCATTACGGTCACGCCACGCCAGGCCCCTCCAAGTACTCGATTAATCATTTTTGAAACCTATCGGAATAAGATGATCGAAATTGCTAAAAATGTCCATCATTATAAGGTATGGGACTGTTTGATGTGTTTTACCATCCACTGGGTGATAGTTAAAAATTCAGATCGGTTAGAAAAATAATAAATCACAGCTGTGCTCAGTTTGACGTATCATTTATTTTCCATTCAATGCGTCACATCACAACAATGTACCTGCAATGGTGTGAGCGTACAAACGGCTGCCAAAGGTGAAGACGTGCAACTCATAGAGCTTGGCGATCTTTTCTAGAAAGTCTTTGCAGTGAGGCCGCAGTCGTGTATGAAGCATAGGCTCCCCCCGTCCCAGCTGGAAATGAAAGATTCCCTAGAAAAAACAAACATTGCAAGGCAGTTAGAGGAAATTAATGCCTTTTGAATCAATTAAATGCATCCTTTCTGAAAGACAATATTTAAAAAATCTACACTTCTAAATAGCAGTGCATCTGCTTTAGATTAAAAAGCATATACATATTCTATACAGTCCAATCCAGCTGTAGCAGAAGCTTTCAGGAACATTCATTTCAATAGAAATGCACTGGAAATGCTTTAAAAGCAGCACAATTTCTGATAGCAGACATTATGCAGTCTTTGAGGAAAGCATTTGAGCCTTTGATAGCTCAGTTAATAGTCTAGTAATTGTTTGGTATAAAGATCTAAAATTGTTTTTTTGCTACCAAGTGAATGCACGCCTGGCAGAATGAAAGCGTTAACGCCTACGGGAATAATTAATCGAAAATGCATGATAGCTGAGAAAGAGTACGATGCAGTCATTTAAATAGAAATCAATCAATGCTCGGCTGCATTTAGGCTCTTCAAAGCAACACTTCCAGTTACACCCACAATCGCTGAAGTTCATGGAAAACACAAATGAGATCACTAAGAAGTCAAAGAAACCGTACGGCTGTCTACATCTTATTGTTGTTACTGCTAAACTCAAACGAGGGTACTGTAGACAAATCTTCTGAAGCCACCATAACACAGCAAACAAATGACAGATTAATCAAATGCCTTCATATCATCTGAGCACAAAAGAAACCAATGAAACAAAGACAAATCTATGCTACTTCAATAACACTCAAACAACAATATCCATTAATATTGAGGAGAATTATTCCTGCATTAATTACTGATTAGATTCTGATATTGTTCAGAAGTGACAGTTAAAAGATTTATAATGTTGCAAAGAATTTCTAATTTCAAATCAATTCTATTCTTTTGAACTTCTAAACAATTCTGAAAACAAACTGAGATGAACACTTTTATTAATCAAGGCTGCATTCAATTGATCAAAAGGGACAAGAAAAACATTCATGATGCTACAAAAGATTTCCATTTCAAATAAATTATGCTCTTTCTAAATTCTGAACTCGAAAAAATGTACCATGGTTACCGCAAAAGCACACTTCAGCATTGACAATAGTCAGAAATGTCTTTTGGCATCAAATCAGTATATTAGATTGGTTTCTGAAGATCATGTGACTGAAAGACTGGAGAAATGATGCTGAAAATTCAGCTTTGATCACAGGAATAAATTACATTTGAAAATATATTTAATTATATAACTTATTTTAAATATAATTACAATTACTGTATTTTTGATCTAATAAATGCAGCTTTGATCAATCTTACCGACCCCAAACTTCTGAATGGTAGTGCAGTGCAATGTTTTTCACTGCTACCTTGTTGGACATGCGCTGGCAGTGCTGTTCAGTGGTGTGGATCAGCGTTTGGTCCAGATCCACCATCAGCACTAACTTCCTGTTCCTGTGAAGTCTTTGCTGGTCCTCTCGGCCAAGCTGCTCCGCTTGCTGCTCAGACACACAGGGATAAAAACACTGCGTTTGTACACCAGACACTGATTGTGCAGAGTAAACACAAACTATTGTATACACAACCATTTATTAAAAATGTGTTTGACCCCACAAATCATCACAAAAACATGAATTACACACTTTACATTGAAAGGACTCCGATATACTGGTCTAAGGAAAGTATCCAATCAGCATATAAGCTCAAACTTCTGATATATGTTTTCTTAGTGCACACATCCGATGCACGCGCACAGAAAGCGACTGTCACGTGGCATGCGAGTACTAAACCAAGCTCTTTCATGTCTTGTCTTATTGTGCTTAAAACTGTCAAATACACACAAGTTGATGTTAAAAAAATAACACACGAATTACAAAAACAGTCGGTTACGTTTGTGAAGGTAAACAGCTGGGAAAGAAATTGCATGTTTATATTGGATGTATGACAACAGCATAATATACAGTAAATAAATCAATAAATCCACTGCTCTCTGGACTCTAAACAGTGTTCTGTGCTCATCAGTGCAGCCAAAGACAGAACAGTTAGCATGCTTTGCTCAAACTTTCAACATGGCGTTAGAACTGGTACACAATGTCGGTGCAATGGGTGGAAACATGCAGAATAAGGTGCAGTAATATTATAATAAGATCCCCTTTCTACGTCATGGGGGGAGCAAAATCTGAGCGACTCGTTTTTTTAAAAGGTTGCAGAGAAATGCTAACCAAACTAAATTTACTGGGTTGTTCCTTTTTCACATTTTCTGGGTTGGTAGATGCACCAGGGACCACATTATAGCACTTAAATTTTCATGATATGCCATTTTTAAAGTCTGTCTGTCAGTTTCCCTTTCCATTAGAATTGCTTCTTTAGTTTCTACAATAAAGCAGCTCTCCAGTGTGTTCATGTGTCTGACTTTGATAGACTGAATAGAAGAAATGAACCAGAGTCAGTGAGAAAACATTTAGAGGTTTCGATCTCCTAAACTGAGATTTTATGATTTTGTTTGAAATGTCGTCACACCAGTTTGTTGTTCGATTCCTATTGAAACACATAGAGGCCTTAAGAATCTCAAACGGCAGGCACTCACCTCTGAGCTGACCATCAGCTCGGGAACACTGTGCACCATGGAAACGGTGGCCGTAGAGATGGGTACCTGCTGCTTTCCATTCTTGCTCTGTAGTCTGAAACATAAGATCATCTTCAGCACCATACAGTTACTAACAGAAATAACTCGAGAGCCGACACAAGTGAGAAACAGGGAAAGACAACAACAGCTTCTCTTGAATGGCTCCTGACAGATGTCATTTCACTTTTTCAGATAAGCGGAGAGAAACGCTTCTGAACTGGAGACGACAGCACAAAAGTAACGTGGATATAGACTCACTGAGTTAAGTCCTGGCCGCATTCGGCACACAAGCCCTTCATTACAACGGGATGACTGCATTCTTCCACTTTTGCTATCACACTCCTGTAAAAAAAAGACAAAAAACATAATCAAATGCACTTCATATACACACACATTGCTTGTTAACAGGATAAAATCTCCATTATAGGGAAAGGTAATAGATAAGCTGCATTATAATGATATTTCACTCAGTGGACTGGGAAAAGGTATGCATCTCTCCAAACTCCAGTATAAGTGCAAAGAGAAGTGTAACTGTTGTTTTTATAAAAAAGCTCATTTTCAGTTGACTAATAAAAAACTGAGCAATTTCTAATACATGCAGCACCCTCTACTGTTAAAGACTGCAAAAAAGCAAGCATGAATGACATTACATGAGCTGACTGACATATTTCCTTATGAAACACAGGTTCAGACATATCAAAGGGCTCATCCCATTTATTTTTTTAAATACTCAACAGGCATGATTTACACTACACCCATAATTTGCTAAATGCTAGTCAGTCATGGGCCGTATTGGAGAAGGGACAGTCTCTCATGATATCTCTCTGATTTATAACGTAGACTTTTTGATAAATAATTATGTTTTTGGCACATTATTTTATAAATAAATGTGGGTTTTAACTACCTTCCAATCCACTCACATTTGAAGGAATTGGAGATCTTCACATCCTTAAAACATATGCATATTAAAAACCCTTAAGCTGTGTAATCTGCTGGAGGTGTATTTTTAAATTTTACCCCATTGTGTAAGATTTTTCTGTCTAAGTTTTTTTAATAGTAGTTATATTTTGCTATTTGTGTTAGTGCAAATTGCTTGTTTATAGATGCATATTTCTCATTCAGGGTTTCTGCAGCTTTTATAAAGGTACATTTAAAACGGTTTAAAACAATTAAAGTTAAGGACTTAATTGAATGTAAAAGAAGATGCCAAAGCAAATGTATTAGTGATGCTTCAAAATTAGAAAATACCACTTCCGACAGATCTCCATTTTTTTTTTTTATAATTTAAAAATAAAATGAATAGCTCTGCTTTCAACAACTAGAAGATGGAAATAACTTTTACTGTATCTTCTAATCACACTGCAAAAACATGATGTTCTTCATGTGTGCTTTTGTGTTATTTCATGTGCAAATGTGTAAAGATTCTTAAATCAAGATAAATGTGCTTGAGAAGCAAAATGACATCAAATAAGAAGTCTTGTTTATGAGAAATGTATTGAAATGAAGTGAGTTCATGATTAAAACAAGAACACATCTTAAATCAACTTAATTTAAAGGGCAACGTTTTCATGCCCCACTGACAGTTATTTGGTTATCAAGCATAACTTGATCTCAACATTTTGCTTAATTTCTCAGAAAACAAGACTACATGTTAAATTTGCCTCTCAAGTCGAAGTATTTTGGATTTAAGGATGTTTGAGTATTTGTTTTTAACAGATTTTTACAGCATGCAACATTTAATGCTTTGACTTTATGAATTTAAGACTTTCTGCTTCGATTTAAGACCTTTTTTTAATAAAGACCTTTTAAGACCCGCAGAAACCTTTTTTAATAGACACGGGCAAATATTCACAAAAGTCTCATTTCAATATCGGAGGTCTTTAATCCCACAACTTCAAACAAACGTTTTGGTGGGCATCTAAACATTAGGTATCATTTGGAAAAGCAGCTGTAATGATATTACACGTTTCTCTTCCACTACTAGACTCGGCTATTGATGGGTCGCTCTTGAACGAATCTTTAATGTGACTCGGGAGAAACGAGTCATGTAAGGGAATAATTTGTTCATTCGCGCATGAGCAACATCCTATAGGTTCTGTATTAGAGATCATGTGCAACAACGATTGAGTGCTCGGCCGTGACAGCGATGATCACTTATGAAAACGATGTTCGTGGGTTTAAGAACACGAGGATGCTGTTCGTGGACTATAGTTTAGCATTTAACACTATAGTGCCTGCCACACTGGTTGCGAAGCTCCAAACTCTGGGACTAAACAGATCTCTGTGCAGCTGGATCCTGGACTTCCTGACAGGCAGAAGTCAGGTCAGAATCCCCCCTGATCCTCAACACTGGTGCACCGCAGGGCTGCGTCCTCAGCCCACTCCTGTACTCCCTGTACACACACGACTGTACAGCCACACACAGCGCCAACGTCATCGTCAAATTAGCTGATGACACAACGATGATAGGCCTGATCACCGACAACGAAGAGACGGCCTACAGAGAGGAGGTGAGTACCCTGACTAAATGGTGTCAGGAGAACCACCTCTCACTCAACATCGACAAGACCAAGGAGCTGGTGGTGGATTTCAGGAGACAGAACAGAGAACACACACGCATCACAATCCACAAAACACCTGTGGAGCGGGTTAACAGCTTTAAGTTCCTCGGCGTTCACATCACCGAGGATCTCACATGGTCTGCTCACACAGATGCAGTGTTGAAGAAGGCAAATCAGCGTCTCTTCTTCCTGAGATGACTGAGGAAGTTTGGAACGAGCCCCAGCATCCTCAGATCCTTCTACACCTGCACTGTGGAGAGCATCCTGACCGGCTGTATCACCGCCTGGTTTGGAAGGAAAGCCCGGAGGATTATCAAAGACTCCAGCCACCCGTCCCACAGACTGCTCTCTCTGTTGCCCTCAGGAAGACGTCTCCGCAGCATCCGATCCCGCACTAGCCGACTGAGGGACAGCTTTTTCCCTCAGGCTAATGAACAATCAGAAATAACTCACCCTACATCACACTCCTACTTTACGATATGCCATGCACTGCACTTTAACACAGTTCAACTGGACTACATACACACACTGCACTAGCACAACAATCTATCTGCTACCACTGGATACCAAGCAACGCACATCCATGACATTGCGTATCCAGCCAATGTATAATCTTACTGCACCTTCGCATATCATTATGTGTATATAATGTAGAATGTGTACATAGGGTGTATAATGTGTATTGATAACTGTAAGTATGTTTAATAGTAAACTGTGTGTACTGATTATATGTATAAGTCTGTAAGTATGTACTGTCTATATGTAAATTGTTTCTGCACTGTCTGAAGTACGCGCTCAAGAATTTCACTCACCAAGGCACAGGTGATGTGACAATAAAAGTGATTTGATTTGAGTTATATTTTATAGTTTCATGCTCAAATGCAATGCCCGATATTGACTGAGAAATTTGAAACGGTCACATTGCTTTTAGATGTAAAAAAAACACTGTTGTTACAATAATGCAGCAGTGCTTTTTCGTGAAAAAATTACGATACGGTGAAATATAGTAAATTAATTGCCCGCAGCACGCTGTTATGAAAGCGCATCACGGCAGGAGCTCTCTCTCTCTAACTTAAGTTCACTGGCATTTCATAAACTTAGCATAATAATTAGAACTTTACAGAATGTGATCTTTAGTCAATTCTATTTGCTGTTGAAAGCGCGTGACGGCGGGAGCTCTTTCTCGCGCGTGCGCGTAACTGAATATGTTCACTGGCATTATTTGCATCCTTTTGTTCAGACACAAGTTGTGATGTTACGTCTATGTTATGCATCCAAGTTATCTGTTTAATATCATAGGTTACGTCATAGAACAGGCTTCAGTTTATTGCCATAAAGTCACTCTTCAGCTCCAACTCAGGCTTTTTAGATGCTTCATTTTTAATAACATTGCTGCATCATCATCATAATCTAACAGTTCATGTATTTGTGTCATGTTTTTCATAACAGTATTTTCAATATTTCTATTACGGCCACTTCCCATCAACTAGACTCGGCTTCATAAGCTCACCAACACACCCCCTCTCCAATGCCCCGCCCTCTACATGCGTGTCAGCCAATCCGACAACAGTAAAGCACAACGCACAAATTGATTGACACACAGAGAGAGTATCTGATTGGCTAAAAAGGGCGGTTCGCTCCCCTAACACTTGTTTTGCTGTTTACAGAGCTTAGGGCTTTCTCAGAGCTTATCTCTCAAAATACATAATTGAGTGATACCTGTCTGTTAATATGAACTCTTTATGGGCGACATTACAACAACCACGTGCAACACCTTTATATGTCATTAATCGTGTTGTTACTGGGCAGCGTGGAAGTTGAACAGCTGCTGCTGTCACGAGCTTAGCGTTGAGCGCCAGTGCGCGTGCAACTTAGATTAGTTCGAGGCAAGCTAATAAGCAAAGGCAGCAAATAAAAGCGTAAAACGACATGTCAAGCGTTAAAACGCCGGTGAATATAGCTACGACAGCGCGTCTTACCCAGGCGTGATAACCTGTCCGAGTTGACCGCACAGTTCCCGCACAACTCCAGCGCGGTCCGACTTCAGCTTCCTCTCCGCCGCTCTGCACTCGCCTTCGGCGGGGATCGGCGCACAAACCGCAATAACGGAGTCCATGTTCACCAGAGTTCCGGGCTTCACCTTCCACTCGAGCAGTCGCATAGGACGTGCTCCGGCGGGGCAGCGGATCTCCGTCACCTGCGCCGCGGGGCCCTCTGCTGCCGCGCCGCCGCCGGAGTCAGCAGGCTCCTCCATCAGAACTTCAAACTTCCGCCAGAGACACGCGGCGGAGCGTCTGTGGAGAATTAATAAAAGGAATTAAAAAGCGCTAAAATAACCCAGAGGCAAACAGGGATAGATAGCGATGGCAATGAGCTGTAACGCAGGACAGGCTGAGGCGCAGGTTCACTCTTCCCGCCCGTAAACAGGAAACACAATGCTGCAGTGTGAGCAAAAGTCTTTCCACTTCCGGGAGACTTTAATTACACTCTTCATTTAGAATTAAATTAATATTAGAGTATAATCTGTAGTTTATAATAATAGCAATAATGTAATTAAATAATAATATGTATATAAATATTTAAAACGTGTTATACAACAAATATTTATCATATCAAACTTGTGGTTTAGAGAACATCTGACCCGAGTGTTTGTAACAAACAGTTTTTATGGGATGTTTTTATCCATCCCTTCCCCATTGAGACAGGCAAAGCCCTGGTTTGTGATGTAATCTGATGAAATACCACGATCACACCACCATCTGCCTCCCAGTGTCCGGGGATTAGGCTGAGCGTCATCGCTGCATGGACACTTTTTGGTTAGTGGGTATATTTTCACTGTTTTTGCTAAGATCGAGTTTCAAATCTTGAATTTCAAAGAGGATAATGCCTCTGTTATATATGTCATCTTTACGCGACTCTTTTATCCTACTGCGAATTTTTTCGGTATTCGTTTTTTGCGATTATTATCACAAGAAAAGAAAAATTTTACGTTATATAGACATTTGATATAGAAAAGTATCTTAGAACAAAAATATATTTGGACGTGTGCGGGACACAAAATTGATAAATTAAATAATAACAATAATAAATCAATCAATAAATTAAAAACAATTTAATACATTTCAATTAAAACTTTGTTTAACCGTTTTTGTTTGTTACAGTGCGTAGTTCTTAGATCAGTAGACGTGTTGCCATTTGTTGTGATTTCTAATATACGGTGGCCGAAAAAGCTCAAGGCGCTGATACTTCAGAAAACACATGCAAATCGAAAAACTTCATCAATTCAACAGTCAATTTGTGCACGTTTTTTTACTCAAATGACCTCCACAGTCACCAGATCTCAAAATGCCCTTGATTGAGCACACGCTGCAAACGCTCACAACACAACCAAATAAAGAATTGTATTTGCAGCGCGTTGAGCTCTCTCAGCCACCATAAAATACAATATTAATAATATTCTGAAACACTGGAGGGAGTAACACCAAAGTCAATGTAAAAAAAATCAAATAAAAACCTGTTGAGCTTTTTAAATTTAGAAATGTTTTATTTACATTTCTTTTATTTTACGTTTATATTATTCATGTAGGGTTTTATTTGTTTATTATTATTATTTTTAAGTAAATAATTAATTTGTTTGCTTAACGTGTTTATTAATTTATCTGTCTTGCCTCTCATTAAACGTCAAACGTTACTGTCCCTTTAATTAAGGGCATCGCTCCTTGTAAACATATTTTTGAATTTGCTTTTTTTTGTAATAATAATATTATTTAATTGTTTATTGAGTTCGACTGCTAACGTTGTTCCGAAGGCACTGTAATATTTGGATATGTTGTAAAAAGGGGGAGCGCGCGGTCTGAAGGTCGCGTCAGACCATTGTCACGTGACTGACGACGTCACAACAGCCGCTTTCCTAGCTGTCCAATCAAAGCACAGGCGTGCGTGATCTCGAAGCGCGAGGAAGAAGCGTCCGTGTCCGTGTCCACGAGTGTGGAGAACCGTAGCGAGTTACTCATGTGATCATCAGCCCGAGCGAACCGGAGACATGACGGTAGAGACGGTCAGATGGGTAAGCACACCGCCTCTGCTGCTGCGTTTCCGCGGATCCGTAGCTCTTGTGCTCGAGCTGCCTGATCAGTGTGATGCTGGTGCTTTATGAAAGGTCACTGTATTTCTGTTTCACACTTCTGCAGATATTAAGAGGCATTTCAATGCAGAATATATTTCATGTCATTATTTAGTCTGGAAGTGTTGGGCTGATCCTGAATCCGAACAGTCAAGGCCAGAGGAAATGTCAAATTATGTATTGTGCTTGATCACTGTAACTTATGCCTTAAATCCCAACCTAAACTCTGGATTCATAAATTCATAACCATAGAAAAACTTCCTGTCTTACAGTCCAGCACTTCCTAATAACCTTAGCAGCACACTTACAAAACATTACCATGGTAGCAATAGGCTTATGTAATTACTGCAGTCATTGTTTGCTATTGTAATACTCTCTTAAGGGATGCAAAAGTAGCTTTCAGAGTCCTCATTATAAAGAATTCATTTGCGGGGACAGCGGTGGCTAATACCTGGGGTGGATAGGACTGGGACCCAACAAGGGGGTCTCAGCAAACATGCAAGGGTCACTCAAGATGACTAAAAATAAAAAAACCTACTTAATATACACAACACGCACCCATATATATATATATATATATATACCTAGATTTTACAAAAGGCGTATGCTTTGTTGAAACATGAACATTGCACGTTTTAAAATAAAAATGCGGCGCCAGGGTTTTTATCAGTCGAAAAGACTGAGAACCACTGCTGCACTAACAAAAAAATACCATGGTACTACTAGCAGTCGACCAATGATCAGCCTGGGGTGTGTTTCCCTAAAGCAGGTATTCAATACATTCAATAGTCCAAATCTGAATTTTCAACAGTGTCAAAGGTCCAGACCAGAACAATTGGTTATTACAAAACTTGTTGTTAATAAATATACATAAACCAACAATATTTTTTGAAATAATAGTGCCTTTTGCAATCAAAATACGTTAATAACACTGTACAAAAGTAGCAAAACAATTTATTTAAGTGTCAGCATTAGAGGTCAACCGATATGGGTTTTTCTAGTGATCGATAGCCAATATATGATGCCGATTTTTTGGGGCCAATTCTTTTTTCCACCTTCATCTCATAAAAGAGAGTAGAGTTATTGTTTATTGCAGGGCACAAGGTAGTAGTAGTAGTAGCCTAATTCAAAGTAATAATAGAGCTCAAAACTTAAGCCCCTTCTCAAAACAGAAGCGTTTTGTTTGTTTGCTGACAGACACCAGTGTTTGCCCGCAGGAGGCACTGTTGGAGCGCAGCTGTAATGGTTTCCGCTAACGACTGTAATTAAATTAGCGCTGCGCTCACAAACGCTACATTACAGGAAAGACAAAATGAAAACGACATCAAGCTTTTCTGAAAACGGCTGGTTCTTTTCAAAGATACATTCATAAAAAACCTGGCGCCTCATTTTTATTTTGAAACGTGCAATTCTCATTCTTCAACAAAGTCTAAGCCTTTTGGAAAATCTAGGTGTTTGTGCCGGTCAAGTTTAGATATAGTGACGGGCCACCTTAAATAAATCAATTATAAGTCAAATGGCCATATGAGTGATAACCACAACAAAAATACTCATATTAGCAGTGAAAATGTCACCCGATTACGCCAAACGTCATACATTCACTGATGTCATGACAACAAATGTCATGAAGGAAAAGTTTAATTACCTGTGCTTTCATTTCGGAACATCCAAAAATACATTTAAAAATTAAACTAATGATTTACAAGTTTAATATGCGTTTATCAAAGTAGGAAATATAATTAGTGCTCTTGAGATATGAAATGGAGGCGGGTCCGGACTGAATTATCTCCAGGACTGGACTTTGAGAAGCACTGCCCTAAAGCATTGTTAGTTTACTATGGTCTTTAGTTCTATTGAACTCTATTGGTAATGACGGAACTTGCGACCATAGTTGCTTTTGGGAAACACACCCATGCCGATTATCAGTGCCGATACTAAGCATTTTATCAGTATTGGTCATTTTCAGAACAGATTTGCCAATAAAAATAAATTAAAAGCATTTAAAGCAAGTTTTTGTCCGAGACCTTGTTATTCTTAATTTTGCCATTCATTAAAATTTTTACAATAGTACTATGGTGTATTTTTACTGTGAACATTTCTGTGGGACACTTCATTTCCAGCACAATCATCGACTTGATTGCACAGATATTATTTAAACTGAACTAAGCTGGACAATGCCACTACTAAATTCAATAATGAAATGCATTCAGCAGATAATTGAGTGTTAAATCCTGTCATTTTACATTTGTTATTGACATAATTTTGCCTATTTTGATATTGTGCAGTGCTTTTGTTACAATTTGTATTGTTAAAGCGGCCATATAATAAAGGTGACTTGACTTGACAGATCATCTCTGAGCTATTTTTAAGGGTTGCCTGATTTGTAATGCTTTTAGATGCCAGTAAAAGCCTCTCAACGTTAAACACAGTGAACTAAACTGAGTTTTATTTTCTTTGGCTTCAGTTAAGGTTGTGTCAGCGCCATATGTCTCTGTTATGGAGGAGTCCTCGGCTCATAGGCCTCCAAGTACTCGACCAGAAGTTCTTCTCCTCTCACAGGTGGGTTTCATTTGCTTATTGGGGTCTGACTTCATTTTAAGGGTGAAAACACTGTATTTTGTAACATATGGGAAAGCAAGCACTACATCATACTAAACAAGAGTACTGACAGGTAATGCTGGGATTGTGTTGTGTCCTGTAGAGTTGTAAAGAGACACAGGCTCTTTAGGAAGCTGTTGGTTGGGGTTTCGGTGGGTGTGCCGCTCGTGGTCGGGGCTCAATATGCGGTCTCAGAGCCCAGAGAGAGGAGGAAGATGAAGATACTAGCAGAGGGAGTCGGCCGCTTTTGCAGGTGAAGATCATTTAGTAATGGGTCATCGGATGCGACACTTTTACAAGGTGTTTGAACTGAAATGTGTGTGTACATAACCACCATATAATGATAAAAAATTTTATTTTTATCTCATTAAATCATTTCCCCTTTCTCAAATCAAATCACACTGACAGGCCCCTCCCACAATTGTTGATTGACACGAGTGTTATACCGTAGACCCGCCCTAAGAGAGATGCCATCAGTCCACCATGGTTTCAGTGCCGGAGCAGGAGTAGACAAGAATGTCTTCTAAGCGATTGAGGCATTCTGTTGTTGGATTAATAATGAACTTAGCAGTCGTAATTAACGCCTGACGTCTGAGCCGCTGAAGACGCAGAGGATTGCTTTAGTTTCTGAAGGGAATGCGCTAGGGGTCGACCGATTATCGGCGCCGATATTAAGCATTTTACCGATTATCGATATCGGCCATTTTAAAAACAGATTTGCCGATAATTTTTTATTTTTATGCAAACAAACATACTATTTACAGGTGACATTATTTATTGGTGAATAAATAATACAGGTGAAACTATTTAATGTTTAAATGCATGTTTAATGTTTAAATTTGGCTCGATGCAGCCTGTCTGGGCTCAACACTCTGTCTCCGCTCTCTGTCACTGCAATCTCCGCCCACCGCTCATCTGATATGTAGAGAGTCACGAGTCCGACCAATCAACGCGGAAAACTGAAGGCAGTCTCACACCGAGAGCACTTCGTGAGCTGCCCTCAGTGATCACGCATCAGTTGTCTCTCAAAGGTAAAGCAGCAGCAGACGTTGCTGAAGTTGCAAAACACCTCAATATAACCTCTGATGTCTGGCGCGGAAAATGCGGGCGGAATCGCGAATGCAGTCATATAATGGAATTTACCGTATAACGCGGAATGTCGCGGAATGTGTCAAGTTTGGATGAATTAATCAAAAGTAGGTCAGTACACTTAAATCGACTCGCGCTTATGGACTAGTATCTATAAATATTAAGTCGCAAAAACACTATTTAAATATGAATCCTGCATGTTCTGCATCTCTGTTAATGAATGACACAGACATGCGGTTTCATTTACTGCACACACACATACTGAAGCGCTGCTGCTGCTCGCGGTGTTTTCAGCGCCTGCCGTCTCACTAAATGAGGACATAAATACATGAACAACATCCCCAGAACTGCTCGAGAGTCACTTGAGCATTTGACCGCTTTTCATTTGAGTAAAACGATCGTATATCATATATATACATAGGCTACAGAAACTTAAAAGGTCCCTCATGGCAACCTGTCAAATATATAAGTCTGGTTTAGCCGAATATACTTGTATACGTAATACAACTACAAATAATTATTACAACTTCTCCGTTGAGAATAATCACATTCACTCCACGCTAAATACTTTTACTTTAAGTTTTACAAAATGTTTACAGAATGCTTCTGGGTGATCCCTGCACTTATGTTATTATTAATATTATTAATATTACTGTTTATTTAATGTTGTTGTTATTAACAGTTTTCAGAATTAAAGAACGCTTTTATTGTCAGAGCTCTTGTTATTATTAATTTTGGCATTCATTTTCATTTTTACACCAGACACGTGATATCGGTTCAAAATATCGGTTATCGGTCTACTTGATCTGTAATAATCGGTATCGGCATCGCCCTGAAAACACATATCGGTTTACTTAGAATGCGCCCCCCGATTAGGGATGCGCGGTATACCGGTACTGTAAAATTACTGGTATTTATTATATTTCAAACGGTACGATATCATAATTTTGCATAATTCAGTATTTCATACGCTGCTGTTCTGCAGTTCACCTGTAGATGGCAGTGCTTCTCAAATTGCTGCGCATCCGGTAAATGTGACACCAGAACAAGTGAACAACACGATGGATCAAACAGATTAAACTATTAGCGCTCAAAACAAATAAACAAAGAGAACAGTAGAAGTGAAATATGGCATTACTTTGCAAACAAAACAGATGATAAAGTTGAACGAACTGACCACAGGAGGCAAGACATCCAATCTGGCTAAGCATTGGTCGCTTGCTCATCCTGATATTTTCTGAGAACTAACGTTAGAGATCGACAGGTTAGTAAGCGCATCATAAATTCATTATTGTAAGTTTTATTCACAACTTTGTTGCATGTTTTAAAGGCTTTCCGGTTAAATGTTTCATTCAACGGTGGACAGATGTGCGCTTTTTCTGAGCCCGTGCACCTGAAGAGTGCACACGAAAAAGCCTGCCTTAAGGCCCGTACACACGAAATTTCAGCTGATATCCGACGCTTAACGCCTTGTGACTAAACAAAAGGCGCCAATGTGAGTGTGCACACCGAAGCGTAAAACGCCCGGGTTCGCTTTTTTGGTTTTACGCGCCGGGTTCGATTTTTCAAAACGATCCGACCAATGAGATTGGCGCTTTTGCTCACGTGTCTGGAGCAGCTGAACTTACAGTAAAACACAACTTGGGGCGCTCAAACACAAAACAGTCTTGCTGAGCACACATACGTAACGATATCGAAGAAGATATACGCAAGTAGCGCCTACACTGCCAGCCGGCATCTTTTCGGCGTGTCTTTCCTCATTCAACAGAACAATAATTTCTTCATCGCTGGAGCTTCTGGTGCTTGAAATATCCATGTTTTCTTTGTATGATTTTGACAAGCGTGTAAATACTTGCTCTCTTCTTCTGAGTGACAAGCGAGTGTCAGAAGCATAAAGTTGCGCAGCGCCACCTTGTGTACCGGGGTATTTCTGTTTTACATTAAGCGCCATCTAATGTCAGGGAATGAATTTGCATGTTCACTCGGCTCATCGTCAGCGAAAATCGCTTGGGTGTGAACACAAAAAATGCGTTGAAAAACGCTGGCGAATAACGCGCGCTGATATTCATCCGGTGTGTACGGGCCTTAACAGTGCCTGATAACTGAACCAAGTTATCTTTTGAGCTAATACTGTCAAAACACACAAGGTTTATGTATAGACTCAGTTGGTTATGTCTAAAACTAAAGTAAACAGCCGACACAAACGGATGCGTGCCTGTATATTAGATACGGGCAGGTCTTAAAGGGACAGTACTAAACATGCAGCCGACTGTCATTAAAGGGATAGTTCACCCTAAAATGTAATTTCTTTATATTTAATTATATTTACTCACTCACATGTTGTCCCAAACCTGTATTCATTTATTTCTTGTGCTGAACACAAAATAAGGTATTTTGAAGAACAACCAAACAGTTGCTGGTCCACATTGACTTGTGAAGTCTGTTTGGTTTTCCACCTTCTTCAAAATATAATTTATGTTCAGCAGAAGGAGAAAACTCATTCAGGTTTAAAACTAAACTCTAGTGAGTAAATGATGGTATAATATAAAACACTATGACAGAATCGACAGAATTATTATTATTTAATACTAACTCTACAAAACACAAAGAGAAAAAATAACTTGCTACTTTTGACAGAAAAAATTATGATGCAGCTGCTTTAATAGGAATCAATCTATATAGTGTTTTATTTTAATATTTGTTCATTCAATTTCTTGAATGCTCTGCTAAATATGCCTATTATACCTGAAAATAAAATGTTTTATTTGTATATTATGTGTATTTGTAATGTGTGTCTTTGTTCTTAATTTTAATAACAAAGATAAAATAATGACACAGATTTTTATCCCCACTTTGGTCTAAATATCCACCATACTTTGCATTTTTGTAACCTTGAAAGGATTTGTCTTTATAACAGGGAAATTGTTTTGGCTGCTCTGCTCAAAATAGTAAAATCAACATGACAAAGAATTGTGAAATTGTGATATTTCTAAAAATAGTGATATTATATTTTTGCCATATACTTTGACTGTTATAATAACACTTTAAAGAAACATTTGTTATAATTAATTAACAGCATTAACATTATTACAGCACTTATAAATGTAGATCAATAATTATTTATAAATTATAAATGTAGGCTACTAATATATGTTTAGTATGTTAACATTATACCTAACATTAACCAAGATTAATAAATACTATATATATATATGATGATCAATCACTTAAAAAAAATTCACTTCACTTATTTTTTGAGTCTGGTTATTTGTTGATTTAGTATCGAGACCAAGGTATTGCATTCAGGTATCGTACCGAAGCCAAAATGATGGTATCGAGCCATCCCTACCCCGATATACCTAAATGTGTTTGCTCGTGCGAATCATTCGTGATCCAGCCTCATCTACAGAAGAAGTGAGTATAAGGCTCTTTTATGAATCTTTTCAAATTGCCTTTGCTAATAACGTGCTAGTTAGCAAGTTCCACGGAGAACGGCTTGTCACTCCACGGACGAGAGGGCGGAGTCAGCAGAGCTCATTAGCATTTAAAGAAACATGGACTAAAGGGGTGTTTATTACACTACCATTGAGACATTTTAACCAAAGTATGTTATAGACTTTTCATTAAGACCCTAAATTCAAAATGGGCATCCAATGACCCCTTTAATTTGAGCAATTTATCATTCATCACTGCAATTTTACATGCATCATTTTATATGCTTTTTAAAAATGCATTAATGTATTTATTTCTAAATAAATTGATACTATTCAGCAAGGATGCATTAAATTGATTAAAACGACAGCAAATGCATTTAAATTGTTACAAACAATTTATATTTCTAACAAGTACTGTTCTCTTGAACTTTCTATTCATCAAAGAATCAAAAAATGGTTGCATTTTCAACATTAATAAATGTTTCTCGAGCATCAGATCAGCATATTATAATGATTTCTGAAGGATCATGTGACACTGAAGACTGGAGTAATGATGCTGAAAATTCAGCTTTGCACAAAAGGAATAAATTACATTTTAAAATATAATCACTTAGAAAACATTTTAAATTGTAATAATATTCCAGATAATTTTACTGTGTTTTTTACTTTTTTAAATGCAGCCTTGATAATATAATGTAAAAAAAAACGTACTAACCAAAAATTTGAAATGCTATTGTATGGCATTATATCACCCTTCAGGCTCTCTGATCTCTAGATGTCAAGCTTCAGCACTTTGACATATCTGTTGATATCATGACTGAAACTGAGAAGTAAGTTGTACATCTGTGTCACATCAGGTCTCTCTATGTCGGGCTGACGATATCAGCAGATTACTGGTGGACGTCCAACATTGCTCTGAGAGGCATGGATGAAGTGAGCTTATTTCTCTATTATATAAATAATGTGTTTTAAATTAATACATTTGAGAAAACTAATTGTATTAACTAGAACCTTAAAGGATTGTTCTACTGAACAGGAAAACTGAACCGGTCATCATTTACTCACCCTCATATTGTTCCAACCTGTAAGCTTTTCGTTCTTCTGCGGAACATAAAAGAAGATATTTTGAAGAATGTTGGTACCCAAACAGTTTTGGTTATCATTGAACTCATACTGGTGTTGAAGAAACATGAGGGTGTGTAAATGATGACAGAAAGTTCATTTTTGGGTAAACCATACATCGATTTGAACACTTTTCTTGGATTCCCTTGTTCCAGCATCATCATAAATATATCCAGTGCAAAATATTGTAAAAAGAAAGTGATCAGTAAACATATCAAATGCAAATCTCTTTTTGTCCCTCTCGCCAGAGCAGTCCGGAGTATGAAGCGCTCATGTCAGCGTGTCATCAGAGAGCAGCCAGTAGCATGGTGGACGGCTCCATACAGAACGGAGGCCTGTATATTAAGCTGGGACAAGGCCTGTGTGCATTCAACCATCTTCTACCTCCAGAGTACATCCGCACCCTGCACGTGCTGGAGGATAAAGCTCTCAACAGAAGATACAAAGAGGTGAGGAGCTGCCGTGCGTATCAAGCTCAACCCTTTAGGATTCTGCTGAGCTCTGACTCTGAATTCAAATCATATATGAAATAGGATGTGATTTGTGGATATGAAGGAAGAAGTCAAAATGTGGTTTTGTGTTCTTGACCAAATCAGATTAGTAAGTGTAATGTAAGTCATTTTATCACAATCTCAATGTTCTCGATTATAAATGTGTATGTACACACTAAAAATGTGTGATATGTTTTTGAAGGAAGTCTATTAAATAGTCTAAAAATAGTAGTAAATATGAAATATGTATATAACTGTTTTCAATTGTAACAAATATAAACAATGTAATTTATTGGTGTGATGTAAAGCTGAATTTTCAGCATCATTTCTCCAGTCTTCAGTGATCACATGATCTTCAGAAATCAATCTAATATACTGATTTACTGCTCAAGAAAAACATTTATTATCAATGTTGATAAAAATTGCACTGCTCAATATCTTTGGGAAAACCATGATGCATTTTTCATGATTCTTTGAATAAAATTTCAAAAGAACAGTATTTATTAGAAAAATAAATATTTAGTAACATTATAACTAGTGCTCTCAAAAGATTAATCGCATCCAAAATAAAAGTTTTTGTTTGCATAATATGTGTGTGTTGTGTATATTTAAATACGCATAAATGCTGTATATATTTAGAAATATTAAAATATGTACATGTTCACATATTTATATTATAAATAAATGTTTAAAATATATATACACACATTTTTCTGAAATATATACATGCATGTTTGTGTATTTATATATACATAATAAATATACACAGAATACACAGACTGGGGGCAGAAAGAGTCCCCTGACCGCTTCACTAACGCTGGCTATGAAGTCTGTTAGCTTGTTTTTTTAACAATAACTGGAGAAATTCTGATTTAACCTGCATATGTAAGGTCACTCACTGTCCGGGACCGCGACTGTTATTTGAAAAGGTTACTGACGAAACCAGATTGGCCGACCCGCACACGCTTTTACTCAAAGAATAGACGATCTGACAGGATTACGTTACCTTCGGTTGAGTGACTCACATCGAGCGTGTATAGTAAAGACAACTATTTCTACAGCTACAATATTATTCCAGCCACAATTAATCACAACAATGAATATACAATTGCAGATGATTAAGCATATAAATCGTCAGTTTGTTGTTTTACACACATGCACACAGACATTATTTCATACATGACATAGTGAGATGCATAAGAAATATTTAGATGTACCCATAACAACAAAAGACAATACTTTATTGAACCTTTTCTGATAAGAAGTGTGCGCTGCAAACGCGAGCATTTTTGATGATGATTTCTGTCCAGTCTACTCACGCTTCACCACAGCGCCGTGTCTTTTTTGTCTGGCAGTGGCAGCAGTGTTAAAATTTCTAAATTCTGACTTTATTCTCGCAATTTCGAGATTATATCTCACAATTCTGATAAGAAAAATTCTCAAAATTCTGGTGTTTTTCCTCCTCAGAATGAACAAACTCGCTATTGTTGAGTTATAAAGTTCGAAATACGAAATATAAAGTTGCATGTGCGAGGAAAAAAACGTCTAAAAAAGAATTGTGAGGTAACGTTAAATGTAAAATTGTATTGGTTTAAATAGTAATTCATGCTGTAACTGTAGTGCAAATATAATATGTTCCCTATGAACTGCATATGTGAATATTATGTAGACCAATTGTTTAAATCAAATTTATGGTTTAAAATTAGAGTAATCATAGCAGGTTTCATTCAATAGTCTGTCCGTTTAAACATCTGTGTTTAGCTTCAAATGGTGTTTTTGACAACAGTATTCTATAAAACTGAATTGCATTCCCATTCTGACATTCCTTGGATTTGTATCATTTCACGCCGCTTGTTACCATGTGTTTCTGCCACCACAATGCCCGCGCAGCTGCTAGTGACGTAACCGTGACGTCTACATGAAATTGGTCTGATGAGAATTCCCTCGAATTAAAAGCTCAGTGTGCACTTTAAGCCCATATTCATTATACAAATATAACTTGAATATGTTTTGGTCAACAGCTAAAATAATACAAATGGCTCCTGTGTCCAAATATATATGAATCTAACTGTGTGTGTATGTAGAAGAAGAAGAATTTATTTAACCCATCCAAGTGCATCTATCCACTAGGCCGAATAAAAGTGAAATAAAAGGCCAGGGACTCAAGCCTATGAGAAAACCCTTTTGTAACCCGTCTGGTCACTTGTTGTTCTAGGTAGATGCTTTATTCCAGGAGGACTTCAGCACTACTCCAGATAAACTCTTCAGGACGTTTGACTATGAGCCTGTGGCCGCTGCGAGTCTGGCCCAAGTACACAAAGCCGAACTGCATGATGGGACACCTGTGGCTGTGAAAGTATGTTAGGGCTGTGCATGATGACTGTTGAGGAAATGCAGTTTATGCATTTTAATTGATTCATCATTTGATTTTTGTACTTTAACTTGATTTTATATTCCATTGCAGTACTGTATTTATATGGTACATTGTGTTACATTCATTTTTTTTTGCAAGAAGAGGCAATATAGAGGAACCGCATGAAGTGATAATCTAATGATTACTGATGTATTTGTGTTGTTGTGTTCAGGTGCAGTATATTGATCTCAGGGATCGATTTGATGGTGATATCAGGACTCTGGAGATTTTGCTGGACATAGTGAAATTTATGCACCCCAGCTTTGGTTTCCGCTGGGTCTTACAGGTCTTACAAAATAATGCATTTAAAACCGCTTGAAATCTGCCACTGACTTCACCTGATGTTTCCACCTGACCAATCTGTCTGAAGCACAAAGTTACATCATTCATCTTTAAAAATAATGATAATAATGTTGTAATAACCAACACTAGTTGGATTGAAAAAAAATTATATAATTCAATATAATCAATAATATCTTAGCTCAGATTGATTCATTCCTTTCCTACCGCCACAATTCATATCTTGCATTATGTCCTGCTGAATATTCTGAAATACTATTTAATATATCTGTATCCAGAGGTGCACATAAGTGGTTGACACGATTGACTGCTGTTAATGCACTGTTTTAGATCATCTGACTGCAAAACTGCAGAAGATTTCCATTCAAACTGAAAGCATAAATCTTGGCTACACGCTGCCGGTTTCACAGCAAAATGTCAAACTGAAAATTAATTTACTGACGCTTCAGTCGGCGCAGCTAAACGTTTGGGATCAGTAAGATTTTTTAAATGTTTTTTTTAAAGAAGTTTCTTATGCTCATCAAGGCTGCATTTTTATTTTAAATAAATGTTATTCTTTTTAATTCACCAAAGAATCCTAAAAGAAAGTATGACAGGTTCCAAAATAACATTAAGCAGCACATATTCCGTCATTGTTAAATCAGAATAATTTCTGAGGGATCATATGACACTGAAGACTGAACAAATGATGCTGTAAATCACTTTGATCTTTGGATTAAATCACAGGAATAAATTACATTTTAGCATATTCACATAGAAACCAATTTTTATAAATATATATGTGTGTGTGCATATATACGCACGTTAGTACTGGATTACCCTCTTTTGCCTTCATACAACCTTCCTCAGAGATTTTGGTTCATATTGAGATGATAGCATCACGCAGTTGCTGCAGATACTGCACATCCATGATGAATTTTGTACACCACATCTGGTGCTCTATTGGATTGAGATCTGGTGACTGTGGAGGCCATTTATAAAGTGAACTCATTGTCATGTTCAGATAAAACCAGTCTGAGATGATTTGAGCTTTGAGCCTGCTGCATTATCCTGGCCCAAGTACAGTACAACAGAAGATGGGACACTGTAGTCATAAAGGGATGGACATGGTCAGCAACAATACTCTGGTTGACTGGAAATGCAATGCTCAATTGGTACTAAAGAGCCCAAAGTGTGCATCATTAGATATCCCAACCATTACACCACCACCAGCCTGAACCGTTGAGACAAGGCAGGATGGATCCATGCTTTCATGTTCTTTACACCAAATTCTGACTCTACATCTGAAATGTTTGCAAAATCAAGACTCATCAGACCAGGCAACGTTTTCCAATCTTCTATTGTCCAGTTTTGGTGATTCTGTGTTGTTGTATCCTCCGTGTCCTGTTCTTATCTGACAGGAGCGCAGGGATCGATTTTCTGCTGCTGGAGTCCATCTGCTTCAGGGTTCGACGTGTTGTGTGTTCAGAGATGGTATTCTGTATATCTTGGTTGTAACGAGTGGTTATTTGAGTTACTAATGCATTTCTATCATTAACCAGTCTGTCCATTCTCCTCTGACCTCTGACATCAACAAGGCATTTTGTCCACACAACTGTTACATCATTCATCTTTTCTTTTCGGACCATTCTCTTGTAATAACCCTAGAGATGGTTGTGTGAAAAAAATAGTAGATAAATACTCAGACCAATATCTGACACCAACAACCATTCCATGTTCAGAGTCACTTAAATCCTTTCTTCTTCTGATGCTCAGTTTGAACTTCAGCAAGTCATCTTCACCACATCTAGATGCATAAATGCATTGAGTTGCTGCCATGTGATTGTCTGATTAGCAATTTGTGTTACCAAGCAATTTAACAGGTGCACCTAATAAAGTGGCCGGTGAGTGTGTGTGTATGTATATATATTACAGTTTTTGCTGTATTTTTTATGAAATAAAAGCAGCCTTGGCAAACATAAGAGGTTTCTTTCAGAAAAATTAAAAACATTTTCAAGAACTTACTTAATTTTGGTCATTGTTATAAAGACAAGATTATGATTTGTTCATTGTTTCTCCATGATGCTGGTAGGACCTGAAAGGCACGCTGGCCCAGGAGCTGGATTTTAAGAATGAAAGCAGGAATTCTGAACGGTGTGCTGAAGAACTGAAGCATTTTAAGTTCGTAGTCGTGCCTAAAGTATTCTGGGACCTGACCAGCAAGGTGGGGATCGGTGAACCCTTCCTCTGATCTCTAACTTTGACACATGAATGAATAGAAACTATGACTTTGTGTCCATGTAGAGGGTCCTTACAGCAGAGTTCTGTGACGGGTGTAAAATCAACAATGTGGAGGAGATTCAGCGTCAGGGACTGAGTCTGAAAGACGTGAGTTTAATAACATCAGTTATGATCTCTCATCACACCATTACACGTCCATAATGATGATGATAATGCATGTGTTTCAGACCGCTGATAAGCTCATCCGCGTATTCGCAGAGCAGATCTTTTACACCGGCTTCATTCACGCTGACCCTCATCCTGGAAATGGTGAGATGATCTATGCTCAGAATGAACTCATGACGCATACGTTTGTGAGTGAGTTTGTGTCTCTCATGTGAAATGTGGCTGATTTCAGTGCTGGTCAGAAGAGGTCCAGATAATAAAGCTGAGCTGGTTCTGCTGGATCATGGGCTGTACGAATACCTCAGTAAAAGGTGAGAACATGAGAAATAAACACCGGCATCACTGTAATCTGCATGAAACACCCGGTGACCGCAGACTCTGTGTTTGTCAGTGACAGAGCGGCTCTGTGTCGGCTGTGGAGATCCATCATCCTGCGTGATGAAGCCGGGATGAAGACATATGCAAATCAGCTCGGGGTCAAAGGTAACGCAGCTTTTTCTCACATGCACTACCAGTCAAAGGTTTTTAAAAGAAGTCTCTTCTCCTCACCCAAGCCTGTATTTATTTGATCCAAAACACGGCAAAAGCAGTAATATTGTGAAATATTTGTACTATTTAAAATAACTGCTTTCTATATGAATATGTTTTAAAATGTAATTTATTTACATGATATAAAGCGGAATTTACTGCATCATTACTCCAGTCACATGATCCTTCACAAATCATTCTCATATGCTGATTTATTATAATAAATGTTTTTGAGCAGCAAATCAGAATATTTGAATGATTTCTGAAGGATCATGTGACTGGAGTAATGATGCTGAAAATTCAGCTTTGATCACAGGAATAAATTACATTTCACAATATATAACAGAAAACAGTTTTTTAACATGTAGTGATATTGCGCATTTTTGATCGAATAAATGCAGCTTTACTGAGCATAAGTGACTTCTGTCAAAAACTATTTCAAATGTTACAAACATAATATAAATCAATCTTAATATAAAGATTTTATCAGTACATTTTATACATAAGTTATACAAAAATGCATTGAGTATTTTGATATTATCATCTCGTTGGTCTGTCCCAGAATACTTTCTCTTCAGTGAGATGCTGCTGCAGCGGCCGATCAATATGTGGGATCTGGGTCTGGGTAACAACCTGACGCGAGAGGAGACGTCATACATGCGTGACATGGCCGTGAACCGCTTTGATAAGATCATGCAGGTGCTGAAGTCCATGCCGCGGCCCATGCTGCTGGTCTTCAGGAACATCAACACCGTCCGCTGCATCAACATCACTCTGGGAGCTCCAGTCGACCGCTACTTCATCATGGCCAAGTGGTACCTCCTCACCACTGATCCAAATATCTGTGGATTTATGTCTCCAATACAGTTGAATAACTTCTGCCTCGTTTGAGTATTTGTTTGGATCCTGTCCATCATCTGAGTGGAAGTGTGTGTGTGTTTCAGTGCGGTGAGGGGATGGGGCAGAGCTCAGGCCGACGACACCAGGATGCTGTCCAGACTGTCCGTCTTCCGCTGGGTCTGCTCCTTCTGGGAAAGCGTCAAGTTTGAATTCGCTTTAAGGTGATGACACAAATCAGATTCATTTCTTTCTCCAAATTCCATTTGATTTATTTCCAAATAATGTTGTTGTTTTTTCTTCACATTTTTCTGAATTTTGTTTTGGTAGTTATTAAAAAGTAGTGCTGTCGAATCGCGATTAATCGCATCCAAAATAAAAGTTTTTGTTTACGTGTGTGTGTAAACATAAATATGTTTATATATAATATAAATATATAAGTGTATATACATGTAAATATTTTCAAAATATATAATGTATGTGTGTGTGTATATATATATATATATATGTGTGTGTGTGTATATATATATATGTGTGTGTGTATATATATATATATATGTATATATATATATATATATATATAACAGTAAACAGACATATATTATGTAAACAAAAACTTTTATTTTGGATGCGATTAATCGTTTGACAGCACTATTGAAAAGTCAACATAATTGTCTAATTAATATCGTAAACTTTATGCAGTTTATCGAATATTTAACAGAAATTAAATATTTAGGGCCCTATTAAAATCTGTTTTCCATTTTAGTGGTTTAAAGTAATAGTTCGCCCAAAAATGAAAATCCTCTCATCCTTTACTCAACCTCAAGTTGTTTCAACCCTGTATATGTTTATTTCTTCTGTTGATCACAAAACAAATGGTCCCCATGTACGTTCATTGTATTTTTTGGTCAATACTATGGACGTCAGTGTGGACCATCAACTGTTTGGCTACCCGTTTTCTTCAAAATATCTTTTGTGTTCAACAGAAAAAAATTATCTTACAGGTTTGGAATAACACGAGGTTAAGTAAATGATGACAATTTTCCTTTGAATATAAAATGTATCTCATTGATTCTGTTCCTCCAGGTCTGAGATGGCGCTCATGAGCGTCACTCGCTCTCTGCTCAAGCTGCTGTCTTACTACAATCTCATCACACTGGACCAGGACGTGTATCAGTATCTGAAATGAAGCGTCTCGTACCTCGTTATCACCGTCTCTCCTCAAGCTGCGTGTGGCTTTGCACTCAGTGCTGATAGTTCACCCAAAAATACAAATTCTGTTATGAATTTCTCGCCCTCATGTCGGTCCAAACCCGTAAAACCTTCGTTCATCTTCAGAACACAAATCAAGATATTTTTGATGCATTCCGAGATCTCTCTGAACCTGCACAGACAGCAAGGATCCTTACGCGATCAAGGCTCAGAAACGTAGCAAAGACATTAAAAACCCATAAGAACCCACGGTGACGCGCGCGTCACAAACACTGGAAAGGTCTTTTTAAAGCATTATCCCTCACTTTCAACTCAGGAAGTCCCTAAGTAACATAATGAACACCCAGGTTCAGTCATGTGACAGTGTGCATTTTTTTGTTGCCATAGCTACATTTCCAAAATGGTGTCCTGTCTGGTTAGCACATGTTGTAGTGTCAGCAATTTTTTAAACGCTTGTTTTTGTTACTAAAAGTATGTTTCAACCCATGCAACAATGCAATAACATATACTCCATTACTCTTAACCTGATTTAAATACATTTCTTGAACAAATTGATATAAAAGAAGTTACAAAGATATTGCGGTGACATATGTCACATCGGGCTATTAACAGTAGGTGGAACTTTGATGTGATGTATTTGTCACATTAAAGGGATAGTTCACTCAATGTTATATTTATCTGCCTAACGCAAGGACATCCAAGATGTAGGTGACTGTTTTCTTCAGGAGAGCACAAATGAAGATTTTTAACTCAAACTGTTGCAGTCTGTCAGTCATAATGGCAGTCAATGGGACTCACGGCTTTGAGAGAAAAATAAACATACACAGACCAAACCAAATGAAACCCTGCAGCTTATTTGAGGTCTGAAGACACGAAACGATCGGTCTGTGCAAGAAACTGAACAGTATTTATGTTTTTACTTCTGATCCGCCGCACGGATATCGTCAGCAGCCACAGGGTTTAATTTGGTTTGGTCTGTGTATGTTTATTTTTCTCTCAAAGCCGTGAGTCCCATTGACTGCCATTATGACTGACAGACTGCAACAGTTTGTTAAAAATCTTCATTTGTGCTCTCCTGCATCTTGGATGTCCTTGCGTTAGGCAGATAAACATAACATTTTAATTTTGGGGTGAACTAGCACTTTAAGAAAAATAATGAGCTGCTCAATTAATTTAGTGTTATGTACTTTCTGCTGCTCATTTCAAAGCATATTTTAACAAATCTACATGCATATTGACCTCCAGTGTGAGGTGGTTGTTTATTCTTAAGTTTGCACATTTTCGAGTTTGTTCACTTTTGGATAAACCTGAAAAGGTAGAATTTTTATATATTACAAAAGAGTTGCTGTAAAACTTAATGGTCACAGTTACGTGGTTTTGAAATATGTTGTGGCAAACCAAATAATATACTGTTACTTCTGAAAAAGGTTTTGGTTTTATCTTCCCAGAAAAGTAATCATTTTGATACATGTTGAGGAAAAGCAAATAAACATTATAAAAAATAAAAAAAATTCAATTGAGAAATAAACGCCCAATGTGTCATATGTAATATTGCATAAGGAGGGGTTGTATTTCAAAAACAACTGCAGAAACATGTTATAAGTGATCCATTTAGTTTGTTTTATATTCCCCATAATTCTCCTATAAGGATAAATTGGTCCGGGTTCTTATGGGTTAAAATAATCCATGAACATCAGGGGTTCAACCGAAATTTTACGAAGCTACTAGAATACTTTTTGTGCACAAAGAAAACAAAAATAACTTTATTCAACAATTCGTCTCGTATGTATGCGGTTTTAAGATGAAAGCGTAAACTCAAACGGTGTATCTGCGTACGGCTGCTGCTGACACAGAACAGCATACGATGTTCACGTTCAGTGGACTCTCTCAAAATGGCACTACAGGATGATGCAGAAGAGACGAATTGTTGAATAAAGTCATTATTCTTTTCTTTGCATACGAAAAGTATTCTTGTTGAACCATTGATGTTGCTGTCTATGCGAGGTTCAATATCTTGATTTGTGTTCTGAAGATGAACGAAGGTCTTACGGGTTTGGGACGACATGAGGAAGAGTAATTCATGACAGAATTTTCATTTTGGGTGAACAAACCCTTTAACGACTTATTCGTTTCAGCTTGAGCTCATCCTATTTTGAGTGTTTTTTTACCTCATATTTAATCAAACTGTCAAAGCTTGATCTTTTGGTGCAGTATCAGAGATCTGTCTGGGGATGTATGCTGATTTCTCCACTTAAACTCTTCCCACTACTATCATCTGTGAGCTTGTATTCATTGAGTGTAACATCTCACACCCAGATTTTGCCTTTTTCAATAATCCATTACAATCAGTTGCAAATCAATACAAAAGAAAATTGTCACTCGCTACTTCAACCCTGAAAGAAACCCTCTCTCTCACGAACACGTCCCAGAGAATGACACGGATTATACTGTTTTTGAGAAAGTGTGAGCTTCTCTGTTCTTCTTTTGCAGTGATCAAACTGTTTCTGCACTCAGAGAATCATCGGTGATGGAAATAAAGAATAATGACACAGCATTGCAGCATCAGCATGTTTGTTCTGGATGTCAAAATGCAATACATGTTTGTTTTTCCCTTACAAAATACCCTTTACTGCATTTCCTTTGTCGACAAAAAAAAAACAGTATGACAAATTTTTGTTTCTATCAAAACATTGTAATATAAAACAGTGAACAGAGGATCATCATGTGACAAAATACACTGAGCGTGAGAGCAGGAGCTCTTCAGAAGTGAGCGGTTACTCTGTCGATCTCCAGAAGATCATCCAGGATCTGAAACAAGCAGAAAAGCTCATGAACAGGAAGATCATTTCTAGTAGCACTTGATGGCAGCAGGCTGATGCTTTATTTTAAGATGACATTGATACATATACTTTCTATTATAACAATAAATGATATGCAAGTAGCCCTAATCCTAACAATATAGTAAGTGCATGTAGTTAGTTAATATTAGAATCACACTGCTGCCGGTCACACTTTATTTTAAGGTGTTTGTAACTAATACAGTATGTAAGCGACTGTTTTTTTGGGGCCAGAATAATCTTGATGCTTTGACTTCTTTTGGAACAGTTTTTTTCTGAAGCACATTAAGTTCTTGTTTACTGAACTCTAAACAAGAGAAAGCAGGCACTAGGTACAGGCAGTTTCCAGTACTGCTTAAATAAAGGGATTTGCAGGATTTTTTTATAAAACTAGACAAAACATTGTCAAGCCTACTTAATGCCATATGAACAGGGTAGGGCAATGTCTATGGTAACATTCAACTCTTAAATTACTGTATTAAAAAAAAAGTTATAATATAGATTTTCACAAAAATAAATAAAAATGCGTTTTATTTTATAAAAATAAAACTTGACATTTCAGCCTTTAAACCAATTTTAAGAAGAGGGATGAAAAGTATCCATTATTATGTGAATTTAAACATCTCTTACTGTTTTAATTCTTTAGATTTTAGAAGGCATATTCGCTTCTTGACAATTCACCGGTTCACATTTACAATTTTCACAATTGGTATGAACACAAACAGCAGATGTGCTTAGCGAAAATGCAAATGAATTCTCTGCCAGCAGGTGGCGCTTTTAGAGCGGCAGAAATGTAGCGGTTTCTCTGGCCTGTACACAAAGCAGAGCTGCGCTCATAAACGCTGCTTTATCAGGCATTACAGGAATGAAGAAATGAATATGCCATCGAAGCTTTTCTGAAGACAGGCGGTACACTTCAGCGATACATGGATATAAAAACACCCACGGCGTGTTTTGACTTTGAGAGTAGCAGCGCTCATATTTATTCAATGAAATCATTCTTGTCTTTCCGTCCCCAAATTTAAAACCTCTTGAAATAATAATTGAGACCCTAATGTATCATTTAAGGCATTTCATATGATTTAGCTTGATCTAAGATTTTAAAGACACACGGAAAATATGTTAAATTATTATTCAATATATTTCCAGCATAATTAAATTTCCTCTGGCCTAGCGCGACAGTAAGTATCATTGAGTCCAGCACTCACAATGTCTGCGGTTGTGCCGATCTTCTTGGCCAGTTCGCTTCGCTCCATGGTGCTGAGGTACAGGTACTTATTCAGCAGCTCTCCATCCAGGATGTTCTTCACCGCGTTCTGCAGCGTCAGCCGATCACAGTGCAACATCCTGCAGCAAAACACAGCATCAAATGCTCAGAGGCTACAAAGAACTGTAGAAATGTCACATCAGGCCTGGAAGTATCATGAAAATGTCTAAAATTGTGTTTCTGAAATATTTGAATTTTTGTGAAATGCTCAGGCAAAATTTGCATTTGTACAATATTAACTCTCTAAAGCCTGACATGAAATAATGGTCAGAAAAATCAGTTTTTTGTTTTTTGGAAATGGAATGGTTTCCTTTAGACAAAGGAAACCATTTTTTCTTGTCAAGTATCATTTTTGATGCATCAGGCTTTTCTGGCTCATGTTTTAAGATATAGAGAGAATACGGAGCTAATACTCGAGTAGAACAGAAGAGCGTACGCTGCTTACGTCCAGCGGATATTCTCCAAAATGGCGCTACGCTGAACCAGAGGAGATGAATTGTTGAATAAAGTTGTTTTGTTTTCTTTGCGCAGAAAAAGTATTCTCGTCGCTTCATAACGTTACGACTGAACCACTGATGGCAGATGGAGTATCCTGGCGATGCTTTTCATACTTTTCTGGAGCTTGACAGTGTAATTTACTTACAGTCACAAGCCTCCCGGTTCTCATCCAAAATATCTTAAATTGTGTTCCGAAGACGATCAAAGCTTTTACGGCTTTGGAACGACATGGGGGTAAGTGATTAATGACAAAATTATCCTTTTGGGGTGGAGTATCCCTTTAAGTTAATCTGTTCCAAAGAAAAAGACCATTCCAGAAATGCACAAATTCCCTGAGAGACAAATGCAAATCTGCAACTACTCACGAAAATTCATTGGTCAAAAGCGTTAAATGTCAAAACAACAGAAACTAATGCTGTTCTATCGTTAGGGATGTAACGATGTTATGAATATTGCAATAGCAAAACGGTCTTGTGGTCACATGACGATATGAAATGATAGGACTTCCGGGCAAAAAGTGCAGTTTAAAAAAATATATATATATTTGTTATACAAACAAACTAAAACCTAAAGCAAAATATGGCTTAATCCCTTCATCAAATCTGTTTTTGCTGCATGTTTTAGCTCTTGATCTGGTGTTTTCCGTGCCTCAGAACGGCTCTGTTCACAGTGAATGAATGCAGTGAACCTGTTTATTGCATATGCTGTGAGTTTAGCGTGCGTTTGGGAATGCAACAGCCACCATTATGCTTTATTTTCACGGCAGATGATTACAGTGTTTCACTAGAATTGTAGCGATACGTATTTTTGCAAGCATGTTTTCACTGAAGCTGGAGTTTTCCCTCAAAATAAAAGCTCTACTGTCGTATCCGTCAAAATAAAAGCTCTACTGTCGATCCGTCAAAATAAAAGCTCTACTGTCGATCCTCAAAATAAAAGCTCTACTGTCGATCCGCCAAAATAAAAGCTCTACTGTCGCTTCCATCAATCAAAATAAAAGCTCTACTGTCGTATCCCTCAAAATAAAAGCTCTACTGTCGTTTCCATCAATCAAAATAAAAGCTCTACTGTCGTATCCGTCAAAATAAAAGCTCTACTGTCGATCCGCCAAAATAAAAGCTCTACTGTCATTTCCATCAAAATAAAAGCTCTACTGTCGATCCGTCAAAATAAAAGCTCTACTGTCGATCCTCAAAATAAAAGCTCTACTGTCGTATCCGGTCAAAATAAAAGCTCTACTGTCGATCCCTCAAAATAAAAGCTCTACTGTCGATCCGGCCAAAATAAAAGCTCTACTGTCGCTTCCATCAATCAAAATAAAAGCTCTACTGTCGATCCTCAAAATAAAAGCTCTACTGTCGCTTCCATCAATCAAAATAAAAGCTCTACTGTCGATCCGCCAAAATAAAAGCTCTACTGTCGATCCACAAAATAAAAGCTCTACTGTCGATCCGCCAAAATAAAAGCTCTACTGTCGATCCGCCAAAATAAAAGCTCTACTGTCGATCCGGCCAAAATAAAAGCTCTACTGTCGTATCCACAAAATAAAAGCTCTACTGTCGATCCTCAAAATAAAAGCTCTACTGTCGATCCATCAAAATAAAAGCTCTACTGTCATTTCCATCAAAATAAAAGCTCTACTGTCATTTCCATCAAAATAAAAGCTCTACTGTCGATCCGGTCAAAATAAAAGCTCTACTGTCGATCCGTCAAAATAAAAGCTCTACTGTCGATCCTCAAAATAAAAGCTCTACTGTCGTATCCCTCAAAATAAAAGCTCTACTGTCATTTCCCTCAAAATAAAAGCTCTACTGTCATTTCCATCAAAATAAAAGCTCTACTGTCGTAGCCCTCAAAATAAAAGCTCTACTGTCATTTCCATCAAAATAAAAGCTCTACTGTCATTTCCGTCAAAATAAAAGCTCTACTGTCGTATCCCTCAAAATAAAAGCTCTACTGTCGTATCCCTCAAAATAAAAGCTCTACTGTCGTATCCGTCAAAATAAAAGCTCTACTGTCGTATTCCTCAAAATAAAAGCTCTACTGTCGTATCCGTCAAAATAAAAGCTTAAAAGTGCAGTAAGTTTTGCTGACAGCGGTTTAAATGCAGTCCGAATTGAAAATATCTCTTTCAAGTGTAGAAATTAGGAAAGAAGCATTATAATTCTACTGTAGTGTAAAACAAAAATAATATACCTATGAAATAATAATTTTCACTTATTTTACAATGCAATTATTTTACAAAATATGGCTACTGCTGTCAATGTTGTTGTTATTATTATAATTCTATTCTAATTTGTTTGGCTTCCTAAAATGCCAGTGTGAATGTAATTTAGACTGAGACAGTATATCACAAATAAGAAGAGGGTTGAGTCCCCTTTAAAGTTCAGGTGCAAGTCAATTCACTGACTTTGACTTAAGTTTGATTTGTTAAGCAACATGGGTTGGAGCTCTTAATTTTGAACTCTCAAATTGCATTAGATAGTGAGATTTTGATATCGTTACATCCCCAGAAATGACAGAAGCTGTAACGTTTCTTTGGTTTTTGCATATGCTGTGAGTTTAGCGTGCGTTTTGGAATGCAACAGCCACCATTATGCTTTATTTTCACGGCAGATGATTACAGTGTTTCACTAGAATTGTAGCGATACGTATTTTTGCAAGCATGTTTTCACTGAAGCTAGAGTTTTCCCTCAAAATAAAAGCTCTACTGTCGTATCCGTCAAAATAAAAGCTCTACTGTCGTATCCGTCAAAATAAAAGCTCTACTGTCGTATCCCTCAAAATAAAAGCTCTACTGTCGTATCCGTCAAAATAAAAGCTCTACTGTCGTTTCCATCAATCAAAATAAAAGCTCTACTGTCGTATCCCTCAAAATAAAAGCTCTACTGTCGTATCCGTCAAAATAAAAGCTCTACTGTCGTTTCCATCAATCAAAATAAAAGCTCTACTGTCGTATCCGTCAAAATAAAAGCTCTACTGTCGTATCCATCAAAATAAAAGCTCTACTGTCATTTCCATCAAAATAAAAGCTCTACTGTCGTATCCGTCAAAATAAAAGCTCTACTGTCGATCCCTCAAAATAAAAGCTCTACTGTCGATCCGGTCAAAATAAAAGCTCTACTGTCGTATCCGTCAAAATAAAAGCTCTACTGTCGTATCCGTCAAAATAAAAGCTCTACTGTCGATCCTCAAAATAAAAGCTCTACTGTCGATCCATCAAAATAAAAGCTCTACTGTCATTTCCATCAAAATAAAAGCTCTACTGTCATTTCCATCAAAATAAAAGCTCTACTGTCATTTCCATCAAAATAAAAGCTCTACTGTCGTATCCGTCAAAATAAAAGCTCTACTGTCGTATCCCTCAAAATAAAAGCTCTACTGTCGTATCCATCAAAATAAAAGCTCTACTGTCATTTCCATCAAAATAAAAGCTCTACTGTCATTTCCATCAAAATAAAAGCTCTACTGTCGTATCCATCAAAATAAAAGCTCTAATGTCGTATCCCTGAAAATAAAAGCTCTACTGTCGTATCCGTCAAAATAAAAGCTCTACTGTCGTATCCGTCAAAATAAAAGCTCTACTGTCGTATCCGTCAAAATAAAAGCTCTAGTGTCGTATCCATCAAAAGAAAAGCTTAAAAGTGCAGTAAGATTTGCTGACAGCGATTTAAATGCAGTCCGAATTCAAAATATCTCTTTCAAGTGTAGAAATTAGGAAAGAAGTATTATAATTCCCCTACTGTAGTGTAAAACAAAAATAATATACATATGAAATAATAATTTTCACTTATTTTACAATGCAATTATTTTACAACATATGGCTACTGCTGTCAATGTTGTTGTTATTATTATAATTCTATTCTAATTTGTTTGGCTTCCTAAAATGCCAGTGTGAATGTAATTTAGACTGAGACAGTATATCACAAATAAGAAGAGGGTTGAGTCCCCTTTAAAGTTCAGGTGCAAGTCAATTCACTGACTTTGACTTAAGTTTGATTTGTTATGCAACATGGGTTGGAGCTCTTAATTTTGAACTCTCAAAGTGCATTAGATTTTGATATCGTTACATCCCTAGAAATGACAGAAGCTGTAACGTTTCTTTGGTTTTCGTCAGTCAGTACCTGAAGGCCTTTGGGTTGAGCCCCGCGTGATGCGGCAGCATGGTGGTGAGGGCGTTCTGCAGCATCAGCAGTCTGCGGTACGTCTTCTCCTGCATGGGCAGAAGCAGGCCGACGCCTCCGTCAAGCGTAGCTGAACAGACACAGACAATCAAACTGGGTTCACTAGTTCAGGAATAGTGAAATAATGCTTCATGAACACCCATTAACCGCTAGAGTGTTCAAAAATGTGTTCAAAGAGATACAGCTGAGGAGACCCACCGAACCATGTGATGTGCTTGTTGTCCCAGGTGAGGGCCTTCTTGCTGGCGGGGTCCAGAGTGCCGCGGCACGGCATCCTCCAGAAGGCGTTCACATTAGCGCTCACGTTAAAATCGGCTCTCCGCAGCAAACGCATGCCTCCGAAACTCTCTTTGGCTGGAGGTGGTGTAATAAAGGACATGTTTGATATCAGACACTGGGAAAGAGCAAATTCTCACGGTACTAATGAAAGAATCAAATAAATGACACACCTTCTGGCAGGTACATGTAGACCGACAGGTTTTTGTCTCTGTCTGAAACTGAGAGAAGGTTTAAGAGGTCAAACCAGTGACGTCTGCAAGAATTAATGAGTTTAAACGTAAAACTAATGATGAGACAGAATAAAAGAGTAATGGTGTGTGCACATCAAACGCGAAGAGAATAAAACAAAAACAAAAAAAAACACATTCTGATACAACCGGGCGTGTCAAACCAGACATGTCAAAAGCTCTTCGCTGATTGGCTTGTCCGACAACACATGCAAATTTGCCAATTAAATTCAAATTTTTGAACTTGCACGGAAAACGCGATTGTGGCGCACATTTATATCGCACAGTCGCACCAATCCCGTCGCCTGGCACAAATTTAAGTTTTTGCATTGACTTTGTATTTAATGTACTTGCGCAAATAATTAAATTCGCTTTCAGTGTGAACACACCATAAGACATTTACCCAGGAAGCCCAGCTGGTTGTTGTCCACCATAAAGTCTACGCTGTAAACCTCCAGGGGCTTTGCATCCTATGATGAAACAAAAAGCTGAATTATATCAAAACTGAACGCATGTTGTGTAGCATGTATGCATTGTGACCTCAAGGTACAATTTGCAAATCTCAAGATTGTTTTTTTCTAAAATCTATTAAACCATGCTCAATTTTGTACGTTAAACACTCAAGTTAAACAAGAGGCAAACGATGATTTCAACCAATCATAATTGACTATTGTGAAATGACTATCATTCCAGGAGTCTGCAAATTGGCAGCACAAATGTTTAAATCAACGGTTCGAGTGTCATTGGCTGATATTTGAGTGCAAACTCTTGGCAGATACCCTGCTGATGAGCGAGAGTGTCTTGCTCTCCTCCTGGTAGCGCAGCAGAGAGATGCTCTTCATCACATCAGCGGCGAGGATGAAGTTCTTGATGCTGTGCATCTGATGGATGTAGAGCTGCGTGTCGATGAAGGCCATGCCGGTCAGATCATTATCCTTCAGACTCCATAAGAAGATCTGCACACACATACTCACATTATACAGAATCAACAGAAATGTCATTGTGTTTTATATGATGAAGCACATTCAAACGTGTGGTTTACCTTCTGTCCGATGGCAGACACCAGGTATCCACTGCAGTGACAGAGAGCCGTGACAGGCCCCTTCTGCTCCTTCTCATACAGCACTTTAAACTTATTCTTGGTGAGGGGCTGACCGGGCTCTGGCACCACCTCAATCACGTCCAGAATCAGGATCTGCCACAGAGAAAACAAACCCAGGTCAGACATCTGATCAACTGAAACAGGTGCCGACATAAAAGAGACCAAAGCGTAGGGCTGCGCGATCAGGGAGAAAAATCGAATTATGATTTTTCTGATAAAACTGAGACTAACCTTAAAAAAAAAAAAAAAGTTTTTTGTAGGGCTGCACAATTTAGCCACTTTTGTAATTATATTTCAAAATGAGTCATTATTATAAATAATAATTTTTATTTCAAATGTTTTAACAAAATAAGAAATGTTACTATTGCAATATTTCACTTAAAAACAAAAATGCATTCAAGAAAAAACTATTCTTTACTTTACAGTACAACTGTAAAATTACAATAAGATTTCTGTCTGCTTTAAAGGGGTCAAATGCACCAGTAAAGAGTATTTCTACAATGGCATCACATTGGCAACTGAATGCTATTGAGTGATGATCAAAAGGCTGATTTAATAGCGTATATTAATGTACTTCCACAGTTTCTCAGTGTTGACAGGTGTTTGTAGGTAAAGACTCACTCTTCCTCTACAGGTGACCTCCTCTCCCTGCATGAGACACGTGCCCAAGGCCACATATCCCTTCAGGCCGGACACAGTCTCCTGACTCTTCAAAGCCACCGTCTTCATACACGTCACATGCTCCCACTCCTCCAGATCGATGCTGACCAAGACAGTCCAACAACGTTACACAGAACAGATAGATCATCATCATTCACTCATGTTCATGTCAGTTCAATGTCCGTAAGACCCCTTTAATAAAACCGGAGATATTTCTGTCCCTCCGCTGAAAGTCCATTCCTTAACTTTATACATCAAAATCATAAAGACACAAATACGGTAAATGTATGTGCACTGTTAAATGTTTATGTGAATAAAAGCCTAAATTAAATCCATTCATCAAATAAAGTGATCGCATCTCTTCAGAAGGATTTCACTTGGATTAAACTGCTCTATGTAAATGTCTTTATGAAGTTTTGGTCGAGTGAATGTGCTTCTCACCGTGTGTTTGGGATGGCCTCCCAGCTGACCGGAGAGATGAGCTGAATGGAGAACTTCTCCTGCTCAGGGTGTATGTACCGCTCATCTGAGAAAACAACAATTCAAATAATAAAAACCCCATTAAATCAGACACATTCACTTTATCAATGTGCACATGCAAGCAAACCGTGTCCCACCTCTTTCGATGGTCTCATACTCCTTCTCCTCTCCGGTCATTCTGGGGATGCGTGTGCACTGCTCTTTAACACTGGTGCACACCGCATACACCTAAAACACAAATGACTGATCAACATATGACTGCCACGTTTACTGATAGCAGCCCAAATTCAAAATACTGAAGAGCTTTTCTTCTCCCACCGCCGCCGCCTCAGACTCCACGCTCATGTGGGTTGCCAGATTGAGGATGGGCTTTACACTAATTTGTTGAGTACATATATTTGCATTGTAATATTCGTCTGGTCATAGAGCTGTTTAGATTGATGCCGATGTTTTTTTAGGTTGGGTAGGATCTACCATTTCTGACCGAGTTCGTTTGCTGGCTTCCACGGCTGCAATATGTCATGTTTTCCGCCAACTGGCAACCCTGGGATGTTGAATTACTATTGGGTAAACTGGCAGTGGGCGGAGTCACACTGACGGAAACAAAAACAGACATTCCGACACGGAACACACATTTCAAAGTAACGTTGTTAATCGGAGAAATAAGTATGTAAACCTAGCATGTTCCCTAAATGTAATTTTTATGCTTTAGTACTAGGAATGTAATGATTCACTCAACTCTCGATTCGAAACATGATTTTGATTTCATGATTCGATTCACTTTTTTTTTACCAAATGAGATTTAAGATAAATTATAAATTAAATGGGTCCTTTTATTATTGTTTGGTCAAAATGCTGCACTTTTCTTTGTGAAATTGAAATATAATACCATAATGATATAGCACTTTATTGGATATTATTGCTCTTTTGTTGATTTTGATTGCTTCTATTGTCCTCATTTGTAAGTCGCTTTGGATAAAAGTGTCTGCTAAATAACACATTGTAAATATAATATACAGGTGCATCTTGTTAAATGTGAGCCAAAATCATCACAATTAAAAGAACCAAAGACTTAAACTACTTCAGTCTGTGTGCATTGAATTTATTTAATACACGAGTTTCACAATTTGAGTTGAATTACTGAAATAAATGAACTTTTCCACAACATTCTAATTTATTGAGATGCACCTGTAAATGAAAATAACAAATCTAAACTGAAATTTTAAAACAAGCCTCAAATCAAATAACACAAATAAAAGAATCTCTTCATATAAACAAAATAATGTTTCGTCTGCGCTCTTTCCATTTAAAATTAGAGGCAGCCCTTCATTTTAATCATGATCCAAAGATGCTGCATACATGCAACATGAGCAGTTTTTCATGTAAATTAGAGCGCTGTGATTTTGACTGGAGCGAGGAGCAGATTTTTTCAAAGTCGGAGCGATGTGGTTTTCACTCGCTCTGAGAGCTCTACCACCATCATGAGTACAATTCATGCCAACGACCCATAATATAACTGCGTATTTAGCAAGAATTCACGTTAAACATATTTAGCTAGCTTGATAGAGAAGGATCACTCAAATCAGAAAGAACAATGGACATGAGCGGTGTTAGATTTAATTTCCCCATAAATGAATGTAAAGCCACATAAATGAAGGGTAATGCTTTTAATCTCACTGAATACACATGGCTCCTTGGCTAGGTGGAGGAGGGGAGTCTATGCATTCTTTGGCTGTAATGCTATGTCCTGCTATACCTTATTTGGTCATTTGGTGAACCATAGGAGACTTTCTGGTCCCATATATAAAGGCCTGTTCTCTGTAGAATAAATGAGTTCAAAAGCCTGATGCCTCTCTGTGTCTTGGTTTTGTCCTCCCAGATCTGCTGAAGACTTCTTTCACAACATCCAACATATATTTCTGATTTGATTTAGAAGTGATCCCAGAAAGAAAAACTTAGTTCATAAGGAAACTGAAGTTTTTAAAAGCGGGACGTTATATTTCTCAAGAAATGTGTTTGTTTCTTCTAGAAACGGAATATTTTCAGCTGATAGCATGATTTATTAAACAAGTACTACAACACTTAGGGCCTGTTTACACCTGGTCACTTTGTGCGTTTTCTCTGATCGGATATCTATCTGATTTGTTCAAATGTTTCCATTTACACTTGGCCACATAAATGTGTCTTTGCAAAACAGGTATAAATCCGTTCTTCAATCCCGCACCATATGCAAATTTAACGGAGTTCACGTCAATGAAAGCAATAGTTATGTGCTGCGTTTTATTCATTATCAGCTGATTTCAATATAAAAGACCGCAGCAGAGAGTGCGGCATCAGCACTGGAAAGATAGCTTAGTCTCACTACTTTTAATGAAGATGAATATGTGTTGAGCGTCTGCGACTTACTTTCAGTTTGTGGTAGGAAAAACGTTTGAAGACTAGTGTTCCAATAAGCCACATTGAAACTCTCCTGATATTTAATTTTTTAATATACGAACAGAACTGTGCTATTTCAAACATACCTTGATGACACGCATGAGGTGACACACGTAAATGACAATATTTTCAGCTCTGGGTGAATAATCTCTTTAAGGCTCATTTCAATGTTTAAAAAGGGTGAAGACGAACTCAGTTACTAAATACAGTGAACTTATCTCCTGCCCACAGCAGATGCATTACCTTTGATTCCATGTGGTACGACACATAGTGGACAGTACACCTGAGAGGGATCTTGCGGACAGGCCAGGGAGCGTCATATGAGAGATATGTGGGTAACACACTGATCCTCAGCTCGCCCTAAAGCAAGAAACACACTTCAGTTAAACCTAAACCTGTCAAGATTATTTTCTCAAGATATCCTGATACAGTGGAGGATGAAAGACACTTTTGTCATTTTGAGATGGGATCTAATATCAAAGGCTGGTGCAGATTTTAGGACTTGTCTGTACCTGTTTGTTGAAGTAGAGGAATCCTTTGGGACAGTTGATGTTGTGAAAGGGAGAGAAGGACTCGATGGCGCCGTCTATTGTCATGGGGTGGAGCCGCATCGCCCCACGAGAGGTCACCAGCATCCAGTGAGGAGACGGCCCGCAGATAAACACCTGAAAAAACCAGCAGTGCCAACATTTCTGTAGTTGTTCTCTTACTAAATTGTGCCAATGTCTTACACCATCTCTGATAACTAGCCAGTATGGTTGTTATTGATAACTTAAAGTAAAACTATTAAATCAATTATTTTCCATGATTAAAATCAAGCTGAAAATGTTGACAAATTAACTGAAATAAAAATTTAAAAGTTAGAACAGCACATAATGAAGTTACTGATACCTAAACTAACATTAAAATTAAAACTGAAAAATAAAATACAACGGTACTATATAATAGTATAATAAATAATACTAAACTAGCCAGACATTTCATAAATCAACAAAACCGGTTTCTAAGAATAAAATACAAGTATACAATTAAAAAGAACAATAAAATAGAATAGAAGTTAATGAAAAACTTAAACAACTTAAATTAAAATTAGAAATGCTGCCTTGACAACTAAGTTAAATAGAATCAAATAAAACTAAGACTGAAATGATAATACAACTATACAGAAATATGAATAACTAAATGACAAATGCACAACAAAAGCAGTGAAACTCTAAAATTAAAATTAAAAAGTATACAAAAAAAATAAAATAATGAATATAGCAAAGTATGAATAAAAATACTATATTTGTGTATAAATAACACTAAAATCACCCTGCTTGTCAGACATTACATGAAGTTTTGCATACAATTAGAATTTAACACAATGCAAGGCCATCAACAAGTGTCAAAAAAAACACCTTGATCAGATAAATACTGTTTAGTTTTCAAACCAAGTCACAGAGAGACGTACCCCAGAGTATCCCGAGATGTCCTGGAAGTATCTGAATCTGGCCACTCGACCTTTGACCCCCAGAGTCTCCTCTCCCTGACCATCAGGCTTCTTGTCCTTCCTCATTTTGGACTTCTTCTCTCTGAAGTTAATGTTATGAGGCATCTGACAGGAAGAAAACAGAGCCACCACTCACCATCATTCAAACATCACTAGAGCAAACGTCCTGTGGACAGTATTTAAGGTCAGTTTGTACCTTCCTGAAGCGCACTTTCAGGTTGCTCTGAGCTTGCTGCTGGTCGTAAGGAAAGGCCTCATAGATGAGAAGCTCTTGATCAACATGTGCCTGTTGACAAATACAGAAACATACACAACATTAAACCTTTTCTGTGATAAATACTTTATCACTTCCATCATTTCCATAAATACTCACCAGCAGATAAGGACGGCTGTGGTTGTAGCCTAAAGACACGAGAGAAACCTCTTTGACCAATGGGATTTCTCCCTGCCTCATCACTTCCTCCTTTTTGAGCTCCCCTTGAGTAGCCGATTGGCTAGCAGAACTGTCGACCAAGACACGCTGACCAACAGGGAAGTTTTTCACCAGGAAAACCAGGCGCCAGTCAGGAAGCTGGTAGATCTGATTCACAAATCACAATAAACATTTTTAATGAACAATAACATCAGATTTGACATATACTCCGTGGAAGCTTATAACATGAACAGAAAAACCAAACAGCTCCTAATGAATAAGATTAAACCAAGGCTGATCAAAAATACAGTAAAATCTGTAATATTGTAAAATATGATTACAATATAAAACAACTGTTTTCTATGTGAATATATTGTAAAACATAATTTATTCCTGTGATGTTAAGCTCAATTTTCAGCATCATTAATCCAGTCTTCAGTGTCACATGATCCTTATTAATACTGTAATATTATTGTAAAATGTTAGTGTTTTTGATCAAATAAATGCAGCCTTGGTGAGCAGAAGAAACTTCGTTAAAATGTTTTAAAAGCTTATGAAGAAAATCTGAGTAAATCAGTGTTTATGTTCATCACCTCCATGACTCCATTCTCTCGGACCAGAAGGCACCAGTGTGACGGCTCCTGTCTGCTCTGACCGCCTCTCTGAGTGTAGTGTGCTGCAGAGCTGCGGCTGGGGTCCTCTTTACTGGGGCTGGACAGAGGGTTCGACTCCCCATACAGCATCTCCTCCTCATCATCCATCACATTACTGAGGAGAAGAAACACAGTCATTGTGAGAATATGAGACAAGCTGCAAATAAGAGCATCTGAGTGTCTGGCGTGCTCAGTGACCATTACCTGATGTCCTGGATGATGGTCTCCGTGTCTGATTGGGCTCTGATGGCAGTTTCCTCTTTGGCCAGGAAGCTGACCTTGTTCTCAGTTGTGAACATGCCACTGACGTCACGATAAGCACATAACGTAATAATACGGGATTGCTGCAAAAACAAAACATTGAGAACTGATCACATTGAGAACACTTTAAAAGATATTCAACATACTGTATTTCACAGAATCACCAAAGAGAAAAATGGGATTAACCAAAAACTCAGACCCACGAGGATAATAATAATCTGGGTGAAAATAATGCCTCAATACAAAAGAAGCCTTCTTTCCTGAAAATATGATTCATTGTCTTTATTTGCTTTAGATTTTGTGATAAAATCGAATCTAGATTTTTTTTCATGAGATTCAGCATAAAATAACACTACTGTTCAAAAAACTTCAGTAAGACTTTTTCATTTAAGAAATTAATATTTTTTAAATAACTAAATGTGTTTATTATTTAACATTTTAAATATTTACGTTTTTATATTTTTAACAAGGATGCTTTAAATTGATCAAATGTGACAGTAACGACATGATGTTACAAAAGATTTATATGTAAAATAAATGCTGTTTCTTGAAGTTTGTTTTCATCAAACATTCTTAAAAAATGTATCATGTTTCAACAAAAAAATTCAGCAGCAAAATGTTAAACATTGATAATGATATATGTTCCTTGAACAGCAAATCAGCATATTAGATTGATTTCTGAAGAATCATGAAAGACTGGAGTAATGATGCTGAAAATTCAGCTTTACATCACAGGAATAAATTATGTTTTAACATATATTCACAGAGAACATTAATATTGATGTTCTTATAAACAATAATAAAACCAATGAAGTCTTGGTGAATATAAAAGAGTGATCTTGTTATTTAGCAAAAAGTATCTAAAAATTATTAAATCAAGAGACAATTACTTGAAAGGCAAAATTATAAAAAATTAAAAAGATCAAAATAAAAATTAAATGTTTACACTTAAAACCAGAAGAAAAAATTTGTCTAATATAAAATTAAAGTTGGTTTTCTTTTCAAACTGTGGTTAGATTTCTTACAACATTGGCGGGTTTGTTCTGGTTAAGCATAAATGTACTTCATTTTGATACATTTCTCAGAAAGCAGGATTTTCTACATCATTTTGCATTTCATATAACTTGATCAAATAAGCGCAGCCTTGGTGATCAGAGACTTCTTTCAAAAGCGACGAGTAATGTCGTTTTTACATTACTCGTCCAGTAATGTACATGGCATCTGTATGGACTGACCGTGTGGATCTGTGGTTTCTGCAGTGCCAGGCGGTGGCTCTTCCCCATGTACGAGTCGCTCTTCAGCACAAACATGGTGACCACTCCCTCAGCTGTCATGATGATCATGTATGGATCGGCCACAGAGCAGTGCACTATGGGAGTGCCCAAGTCCACAGGGATAAAGTGGAGCTGTGTCACTGAGAGCAAGAAGAGAAGAGACCAGGTGAGACACCAGATCCATCCATCATACGGTCTCAGTTACATGCACGCTGATGCGGTTCCTCACCTCCTTCTAGTAGTCTGATGCCCATAGGAGACACCTGGATGATGTATTTATTGTCTCCGATGTTACCCGCATACACAGTGGGACCCTGCGTGGCGAACCCACTGGTGTCCAGCTCCATAATCTCCTGACCCGTCTGTAGGATCTAAACACACCGCAAGAGCAATGAAGCACTGGAAGAGTGAATGTGTCCTCCAAAAATGTCATGACAATAAACTGCCTCAAAAAGCATAGTGACTGGTTGAAGAGTAGACAATGAGCTGATATGAGAAGGCAGTCATGGGGATATCTAGCTGCCTGGAATGACATACTAGCATGCTGCTTACTATATAGTATATACTGCCTAGTAGACATATTCCGGTATTCGGTAATGCGATATTGAACATGCACGATATTGTTATTATGAGCACTTAAAAATACAGCAAATAATTATTTAGCCCAATACAAATTATTCAGATTTTTGTATTCATTATGGTGTTCATCACAGCACCAAATACTTAAATATTTAGACTTAATAGGCTATTTATTCTCAAACCTTTTTTCACATTTTAATCTGGACTACAACATGCTCTAGATATTGTTTGAAAATATTTAGATTCTTTATTGTTAGGTCACACTTTACATTAAGCCTCTATTAGTTAGCATTAGTTAATTCATTAGTAAACAAACTTAATTTTAAGGTGTCCTTGTTACACTTTACATGTACTTACTATTACAATAACAATAAATGATGCATAATTACATGCAAGTGACCCTAAACCAAACCGGAATCCTAACTCTAACTATATACTAGGGATGGGTCACAATTTTCGAATAGTCGATTTATTCATAAAATATCGAATAGGTTGTGCGATTATATTTGTCTAAATATTCCCCTTGTTTTCAGTGCTGATGCGGTGATGACGCACGCGTAAGCAGAGGTAAGCATTGCCAACAATGCACCGAAAAGCTGTCGAAGACAACACACTCTCACGTGAACGCTGCAGACGCGTAACGATGTCAAATATGTGTTCTGTGTGGACCACAAATATCCCAGACTGGGTTAGAGGTGTGCTGAATCCGTACTGGGAAAGGCACGGAAAACAAATAACACGTTCTCACGGAGCCACTAAAGGGACGTATGGTTAGCCGCATGCTAGCGATAGCCAGTTACATCGCAGTACATGCAGTCTCACTTACCAGCAAGAGTACGACGATAGCGAATGATTTGCAGATCCTGAGCACGACTGACAAACATCTAATCTTGTAAAGTGTGTGGTAAAGTACTGCCGCTCCATAGTATAAACGTGTGATCGCGAATCTCCAAAGTGAAAGTAAAACGGCACATTCAAAAGCGTTTTCAATGCCTCTCATATTAATAACGGCTCACTGATGCCCGCAGGTAATATACAGTATAATTACCCAACGATATAATTGTGAGAGAATGTATTGGAATATATTTTTGAGCACTTTAATACCTCATGAGCAGTTGATTTATGCAAATGAGTGGTCAGCTATGTTAATAAGTGCTGTCATTCTGTTACGTTTATTATATTAATATGTTTCAGCATGTTACAATTATGGCTTGAGTTAAGATAGCCTATCTTTAAATAAATTAAATAGTTTGTTATGATACAGATTACAAGCGTGAATGCTCTGTGTAACTATAGCCTAATAACATGAGAGTGCGTGCATGCGTACAGGGAAGGGGTGCGGTTTTTGAATAATCAAATAATTCCCAGCGATTTTCGAATCTTGCTTTTGCTTGAAACGCCCACCCCTAGTAAGTACGTGTAGTTAACTATTATTACTACTCTGTACTTAAATATATAGCTACACTGTAACAGGGACACCTTAAAATAAAGTGTAACCATTCATCTTTTGTAATTTCACAATTTAAAAGCATGTTGTAAAAATCTACATTTGTGACTATTATTTAATGGACCTGAGCTAACAGCTGTATTTTTTTTACTTCTGTAGCAAATATAGCTATTTCTAATTATTAAAGTTAACGTTAATGCATTAGCTAATGAGATGTTATTGTAAAGTGTTACCTATTGGTCCTTTGCACTTTAATCTATTCGAAATGTTATACATGTTTTTTTGTTGCTTTATTGTATTTAAATGTTCAGTTATTTTTGTTATATGACAAAAAAAATTGCAACAAAATTGTATTATCCTGACAATACCGTATACCGTGCCAAAAGCATTAGCAATTAATCGCAACATGAAAATTTGATACCGTCATATGCCTATTGCCTAGTGTATGATATTATACATAATAGAGCTTTTGATTACCATGGTGGAGTCCTCTCTGCTGAGGATGAGGAAGCCGTGTTGGTTCTTGTCGTCCTCCACTGTGGGCTCATGCTTCTCCTCCGCTGGACCCTCGCCATCGCCCTCTGGTGGAGACTACAGACACAGTTTACAGCTAAACATCAGAATTATGCCTTATTTATCTTTGCATTTATCTGCATTAAAAATAAAAGACTTTAGAAGTGTGACCGTAACATAAATCACCTTCTCGGGTTTCTCCTCGCAGTGTATGACTGTCCACATGTCATGGCATCCAGGAAGTTCAAACGTTGTGACCACCTGCGGTCTGATACTTTTCTATAGAACAGGAAAACAAATGCTACAATACCACAACTTTTATATCATTTCAGTAATAATGCTTGATCTTTATGGACTTTTCAACTGCCAGTGGCCAATGTACCATCAATATACATGAGAGACATATTATAAATATAAATATATACACAAAGCCAATATTGCAAATAGCAATTTCCTTGTTTCCCAGTGAAAATATCGAAATATTCTTCAATTATGTTATTCTTAACCATTTAAGGTGTTTTTTTTTGTTTGGGGGGGGTATTTTATTTTAAGATCCGGTTCTCACTATTAACTATGACTTCTAAATTAATATGAATTAAATTCCTAATTACTGCTTATTAATAGTTAGTATAGTAGTTGTTAAGTTAATGGGGTTAATGGATCTAAAACATGGTCATGCAGAATAAGGCATTAATATGTGCTTTATAAGAACTAATAAACAGCCAATATGCAAGTAATATGCATAAAACGTGTCTAAAGTGTCACCTTTCTCTTTTTTTTGAGAAATGTAATACAAGTATTATTCTTACTATGTAAAAAAAGAAGCATACTTAGGCCTTTAGTGTTATGTTAGAATCATTATTATACGCATACCTTTTCTTGATTTAATATTTTGACTTGTTTTTAGCTTTATTTTTTGTTTTCATTTAAATGTTTAGTTTTTAAATGTTGTATGCATTTTCATTTTGTTTTAATTTCTTTATCTTCTTAAATGTGTATATATAATATTTATAGTTTTAACTTTTAAGGTCGTATTTAGTTTTCAACGTGCAAAAATTTGACATTTCGAACTCAGTGTGCAATGACCTTAAAAAATAAAACTATACACATTTTTATCACAACTTCTAAAATCTCCTTCATCAGTGATGTTGAAACAGAGTGACATAAACCCAGTTGAAATGTATTTACACCAGAAACATGCTGTTGTGATGCCATTCCTGACAGAAGGAACTGGAATTTGGTGTAAAACATTAAAATATTTGTCCTTTTTTAAAGTTGACACCTTTTCAAGATTCCAGCGTTTGAATATGGACTCAACCAACTTCATGAGGTGCATACTGGGATGTTTTCTGGACCTAATTAACGCCAGGCACTCAGACATATAGCACTAGCGTCACGCATCCTGAGTGACATGCATGAGCAGCGTCTCTGCTGTATCTCGGGTGTTTTATAAGCCCCTGAGGCAGTCCTGGTAAAGCCCAGACGTCACTGTAGCACCTGCAGCAGACAAGCCATCCGCGTGCTGTGCATCTGTGCTTCAAACAGACCAGGCCGTAGCCAGCTATCAATTTTTCATGTCCAAAAATAAGATTTGTTCTCGGAATGGCTAATTTGCAGTTAAACTCCTCAAATGAATTTCTGCATGACATGTATAATTAAGTTTAGACAGTTTGCAAGAATGTTTAGCATCCGTGGTATACGCTGCGAGACGCTACCGGAGTGAACGAGGCTTGAGAGAGTCGTGAGTGAGGGCGTGATGTTGCCAGATCCAGCTATTATACGCATTTGTGTACTTGCCTTAACTTAATTTGGCATTTTAGAAAGTTAATGAAGTTGGAAGTAACAGTTTACTGATATCTTTATCTTATCTTAATTTCAAAAGATTTGAAATAATTTCGAGGTTATTTTATTTTATTAGTGATATCTGGCAACACAGCATCGCCTGCACTTAAACTGACACGAATCAAAAAAGCCCATGGACAGTTTATTGCATTCGGTACGGCAAACCCAAAAAACATCATGATATTATCAGTCATTAATTCATATGACATTATCAACGCTATCAAAAACAGTAGTATTTAACACTAGTATCTGTAGAACAAGTAGGTTACAGAATGAAATTAAATACGCAAACACTAACCATGAAGAAGTCTGAAGAATTTTCACAAATAATGCTATAAACATTCATAAGAGCAATAGACAAAGTTGTCATATATATATAGAAATGGTTATTAATAAAAACTATAACAGTAAAATGTATTGTTGCATGAATAATAAACAACTGATAAAAGTATCCACCCCATAATAAAAGCAAATTTTTATGCAATAAACAGGGTATGATTTAAAAATGATCATCCCTCCAAAACCTCTTTCACAAACATCTACATATCTGTCACTTTTAAAGTGTTTATAGTGTATATAATGTGTTGTATTTTATAGCACAATCACAGATAATCATACCTGCAGTACAGACAGAGCTCCGTTCTTGCCGTATCCCGAGCACACCACCACTTCCAGATCCGGCTCTGGGTTAGTTTGAAACTGATGACAGAAGAATTTATATTGCATCACAAGTAATCAGAAACAAAAAGTTTCACAAAGCCAACTGTTAATGGAGCTAATCGTGTTTGAGACTAATCATGTCTTTTTTTATGCTGCCTCTCAGGGTTCAGTATTACCAGTAAATACCTCACTATATCCCAGCAAACATGCCCGCATGGGCCCACTGCGGGTTTTCTGTGGGACAGTGCGGGCAGAGCAAAATGCTATTATTATTCAAGCTATTATTAAATAAAATTAATTTATTTGACAAAATACAACCATGTGAATAAACAGATCATTGACTGATTTGTTCATTTATTCATTGTTATTGCTGGTTATTTAATAATTTATTAAATATTTCCAAAATAAAAAAGTTAATTTATTAATATAATAAATTATATTAACATCAATTTCAAACAATTCTAGCCAATGAGAGCTGGCACAGCTGCATCGTTAATAAGCTGCTATTCCGGCTTCGACGGATACCGCAGCTCTGCTCAACCTGCTAACATTTGTACATTTTGTTAATTTCTGAATTCTCCATTAAAATTTTGTAAAATTCGACAAAATGGTTGTGAATTAATTAATAGGAATTAAATAGCTCATATTTTAGTGGTTATTATGAGTTTTGCTTGTCGCGTTTTTAAATTACCAACGTTTATACCGATTCACATCGGTGTCTGAGGTAACTTAATATATCCTTTAAAATTGCACAAGAATTCATTACATTAAATCATTTACGTGCATTTTGGTATTGTTGTTTTCCCTTTACTGTTGTTTTGATTAGAGATGCACCGATTGACCGGCCAGTGATCGTAATCGGCCGATTTCTCGCATGACCGGTCAGTTTCACGTCTTGCCGATTCCGAGCCGATCCTTTCATTGCCAGCGGTGCAGGCCAAGACGTCACAGCCACACACACACACACAGTAGATATCACAGTCGCATGTAAGAGCGTCGTTTCACGTGAGAATGATTCTAATTTGAATGGCATTCAGTGTAAACGGCGACTGATAATGTATTTATGTCGTGCCAGATGAGGCTTGAACAGCCTGAGTGAGTGTGTGAGAGACCGCACACACAAAATAACTCTCTGAAATGTAAAGATGCATTCTGTGGTAGAAAAATAAATAAAAGATATGATATAGGTAAGCAACATTAGACGGCCATGTTTCCCCCAATAACAATATCAGCACGACTGCAATGTGACACTGATTTTATACAATATTATTTAAATAAACAAGAAGTTAAAATTAAGTGACTTTTACACAAAATACTGACTAGTTGCGATCAAAGCCACAGCAGAACTGTTGTGTCTCCGAGTAACACACAGCTGTGTTTGGTTACTGAATGAATCCAGGTGTTTGAATGAATCTAATGAGTCAATTAATTCAGTTCCCCATTAATAATGATAGCCAATTGCCTCGTTTCTGAATGAATCAGACGTTTGAATGAATCGGTTGAATGAATTAATAAATGACTCGCTCATTAAAAAAGACATTTGCCGTCACCTACTGGTGGTTTAGTCATATTTAAAAGTATCCTTGCATTTTTTCAACATTTATTTGTGTTTAAAAAAAAATGTAAAACATTAATCTTATAAAATGATTTATGCATTTGAAATGTTGCAGTGTAAATACATCTAATACACTTCAGATGCAGCTGTTTCCTCCGCAGTGGAAATATAGAGTTTGTTAAGAAATGATCATTTGTAAACAGTGGGAAATGACATGTTTTGTTACATACAGCAACTCATTTTAAGTTAACTATTTCTTCCTCTTTCCAGTAACAGCACTTTATTTTAGAGTTGTTAAGTGAGAGAAAATCAGTAAATTAGCATTCATATAGCATAATACAATACCTCGGCTACACACTCATTAAATCTCGTTTCATATAGTGTAATGTGGGACACCTACGCTTCAGTGCATTGATCTCTTATACAACATTAAAGTGAACATGCTGGGTGTTGAACTCAAGCAGCGGTGTCACGTTATTAAAATCACTCGACTTTCAGGAAATTATGTCAGAAATGTGGCTATGAAAATCATCAAACAGGAAGAGCCTCTTGTAAAGTTCACTGAAACGATTTAGACAAAATTAATGGTAAGGATATAAATCTGTTAGAAATTGTTATTAAATTATATTTGCAATTATAGTTCAAATGTGTTACGAATATTTTCTATTTGAAACTATCTTTGTCGGCCCACTTTAGAAAAGGATGTTTTCAAAAGTGGAACAGCATGTTTTGACTAATGTGGGACGGTCAAATATACCATGTTATTCAATTGATAAAGGCCAAAGTATACATCACTTTGTACGCATAGGACAGCGTACAGTGTGCGAGATGCAAATTTTGTCACCAGAATAGTACGCACACCCCCGGATTTCTCTACTGTGAATAAACACGCTTGCTTTCTGAAAAAACTGGTTAGCTTGCAGTTTATACTGTGCTCATGAACAGTATTTTAAATATCGATCAGAAGCAAGATGAAAATAAAATACCATCTAAACTTTTCTAAAGACAGTAAGTTCCTCTCAGACATACATTCATATAAACACCTACCGCTAACTGAATCGCGATTCGTTTAGCATCTCAACCGATTTGAATCGTCACGTTTAAATCGATTTTCAACCGGCTTGCGGTTCATCGTTACATCCCTACTCATTGTGTTTATAATCACACTCATGCAAACTATTCTGACTCAAACTTTCAGGGAAAATGTTTTTAAATAAAGACTGAAAGAGTTGCCAGAAGCTCAGTGATGGTGGCACTAAAGTCATGTGACCATGGTGTAGTTCATTTATTACCTAACCTGTTTAGTTTTTACTTCTGCTGATAGATTGTAGGCTTCAGAATTCATAACAATCTTGTTCATTTGTGATGAACAAAACGTATGAATTATAAGCTCTTATTTTCTGCAATAATCCTAAACCCAATGGAAAAATCCTATCGGGTTTTTGCCCAGGGAAGTACAGAGATATGTACTTATAGGTTGACCTAAAAAAAATCCATCATCACTGTAGGGAAAGTACGAGGTACCTCTTCAGACAGGAAGGCCGGCTCTCCCATGGAGGCGCTGACACAGGGGCCTATGTTCAGTATGCTGTCACAAACCTGGACATAAACAGCACATCTATTATAATACACAAACTAATTGAGATCGGATTAGATAGGACCTCACCTCAAACGAGTATGTAGCCAGCTGAGTGCCTGACTGAGCCTCACTTCCGTACACCTCGATTTCATCGAGTTCATCAGGCAGATTGACCTTACCTGAACACAGCAACACACACATATATACACACAACACAACAACACAAATATCTGAACCACATACAACACTGCCATTAATTACACTACCAGCCCAGTTAGCCACGGAATCCACACGCTTCTTCTTATTAGGAGGCTCTTCCTGAAAGACAGAGGCATTCGATATGAGGAAGATGCTTCAGATCCTACAACAGATTTTATGAGCTTAAAAGAGACATTTCATTATATTTTTCATTACAAAAATATATTTTCATCACTGGCTGGATCTCAGCTTTAGGAAAGATTTTAATTAAATTTGTTACATTTATAAAGCCATGCTCTACTCAAAGTTACATAGTAAAGGGGATCTATCTGAAAGGTGCATATGTGGTATTTTGCACCACCATGATGAGATCGACAGAGATTGCACCAGAACCTCACCACACACCAGCTTATGTAGAGGAGACAGAGTGATGAAGCCTCAGTGTATGATGATTCAATGGAGTTCATCAGGTCAGGGAAAGTGTGGCCAGGATGCGGTTACAACCCTACTCTTTTTGAAGGACATCCTGGGATTTTTAATCACCACAGACTGAACCACGGACCTTGGTTTAACGATCATCCGAAAGACGGTGCTTTTACAGTATAATGTCCCGTCACTGTACTGGGGTGTTGAAAGACAGACACAGAGGAGGGTGAGCCCCCTGCTGGTCCTAGACACCTCTTCCAGCAGCAACCTAGTTTTCACCGCGTCTCCCATCCAGGTACTGACCAGCTCAACCCTGCTTAGCTTCAGTGGGCAACCGGTCTTGGGCTGCAGGGTGACATGGCTGCTAAAGGGCTAAAGTTTATTTTTTAATAAGATCACAGATCATTTCACAGAAATCTTAACTCTTTATATGACCAGCAGTGTACAAAAGCAGAAAACTGGTGTAGCTAATAAGCGTTCATTCCCTTACGATAAAGTAGTGTGCTTGATTGTATAAAATGCACACTTTTAGTGCACTTCAAACACTTAAACTACAGAAAACATCATATTAATGAAATGAAAGGTCACTTAAGAGCACTTAAATAAAGTTCACTTCCGTGAGTGTTTAATACACTTAAGTAGATTTTTTAAAAGTGCACTTTGAAATAAAGTAAAAATGAAAGTTTTACTTTAACAGTGCATTTTTAAATTATGTTTTCATAATTTTTTGTCATGCTTAAAAGTACACTTTTTTTAATGTGTTGACTAACATACTAAAGTTAGTATTAATGAATAATAGTATACTATTTTAACTGTGGTGTGATATCTTACATTTAAAATGAACATTTAAATGCATCTTTATCATTCCAGGTATGTAATTACAAATATTTTTAAATACATGACATAGAAGTTTTAGTAGAAATTACATTAAAGTAAAAGCCAATAGAATCATTAAATTTAAAGATGTGCCAGTACTACTTAAATGGGTCAAAAAAGCACTTAAGTTCAACTAATTGCATTTACTATTAATAAATACTATAATACCTCCATTTAATTTAATTTCCATTAATATGCAATGAACAGTCTGAAATTACACTAGTCTATTCTTCAAAGGCCCTGTCCCAAATGGCACCCTAAACCCTCGCGGTCTTCCTCTGAGTCCACACTTTCATGACGTAATGCCGCTTTGACTGTCAGGTAGAAGTCTGCGGCGGAGCTCACCCCAGTGCGGCTCGGCAGAAGTGCGGATCGAGGGCACATAACGGCCACAAAGGGGGTGCTCGCAAGGAATGGGACACCCTACGGTCTCGTGGACTTAACAGACACACGCACGCGGTGGCCATTGTAAGTCCGTAAGACCGCAAGTGCACATGAAGTGTTCCATTTGGGACAGGGCCTAAATTATATTTTTCCACAAGTATGCTGAAGTGCACTTCTCTGCACAATGGTTCACACACACCTGTTTCTCTTTCTCCTCGTTGTCTTTGCCCTCTTCCATTGGCGTTTCCTGGAGTTTCTCAGTGTACCTGAGCAGCAGCGAGTTGCCCAGACGAGAGCCCAAGAACAGATAACCGGCATCCATGGTCGTCATCTGAGAGGAGAGAGATGAGAGAGTGTGTGAGTGTCTGTAATCAAGTGCAGAGGATTCGAGACAGATGCTGCTGGCACAGCTGATCACTCACACAAGTGGTCAGGACGCTGGCGGCAGCCTTGTCGAAGTGAAACGCCCGCACGCTCCTCATGCCATCTGTGATGAGCGTCAACACGTAACTGCAACATGACAAGACACACGGTCGACAAACATGGTCAGATCTCTGACCCTAATCAACATTTCACACCTATCTGGTTTTTATGTGATATAAAGCTCTTTTGTTGGTTTTGGATAAAAGTGTCTGCTAAATTACTAAAATGTAAAGCATGGAAGCATGTGGTCATAAAAGCGAAAGATCTCACATTTCTCCTTCTTTTAGTGAGATGACCATCTTATCAGAGGTGATGAAGGATGATTGAGAACAATCCAGCGTGATCTTCACTTCCTCCTGTGACCCTGAAGAGCAAAACAGATTGAATTTGAATGAAATAGCACCAGTTATTTTTGGGAGGGAAGGAGTCTGAGCAGAACGTACTCAAGGGGAAAGCTGTGGTGCCATTGGTCTGACTGTTGAGTGACACTCCAAACGGAGGAACGCTCTGGTTCAGATACAGTAACGAATTCACAGCGAACACCACAACTCCACCTGAACACAAAACACACAACATTATCATTCAAACAGCTTGACTGGAGCCGTATGTATGCTCAACACTTGACTTCCTAGTTAAAAATCACCCGATTTATCAACAAACAAAACTAATCTCAAACCCATTTCAAATACTTAAGCACAACAGATGAGGTCAGAAGGCCTTTAAGATCAGAAATGATTGTTGCTCTTCTCACATTTTAACATTTATGAAAGAAATTAAATGCTTGTAGAGTTAATATTGGCTAAAATGTATACCGTCTAAAACAGTCTTCCAAGCATAAAAATATAAAAATAGATGAAATACAAGAAGAACTGGAAAGTTTATTTTTCTGATATGACTTCGAAACACTCATTAAGTTAAAAAAATACTCTTAATATCAATAACATATATATTGCCATATTAATACAGTGGTTCTCAACCAGAGGCCCTGAGCAAACTTGAAACAGGGGGTCTCAAAGGACTTACAATGATTTCAAATACTTTTATTGAATAAAAAAAACTAGCAATAGAACTTATGAGCTAAAACAACAAAATCAAGATTCCTTTAAAAGCTATTTGTGACCCGTGCGTGAGCACATTTTCAAAGATGAGTTCTATTTAGTTTTAGTTTAGTATAAAATACATTCAAAATTGTATATGACTTGTTGAAATCTGACAAAAAATGACTGAGCTACAGCCTTTGAAGGCGATTTTGAGAAAAATGTTGTTCGTTTTCTGAATATTTCAAAGCAAAATCACCAAGCAACTTTTCCTCCACTTATTTTCTTAATAATAATTACTATTTTATTAATCACAATATAGCTTTTTACTTTATCTTTGTTATTAAAAAGAACAAAGATGCAAATAAACAGTAGTTTAATCAAGAGCAGCGAGTGCTTCCGTCTTTTCTTGTATTGTTTGATTAATGCATTGTAATGCATACTGTATGCATTTTAGATGTTTAATTATTATTTGGAGCATTGGGATCGCCAGAAGAGGGATTAATAAACACATTTTTCTCTTCTTTTGCCTATAATTCGAGCGTGCGCATTCCGACTCTTTTTGCGAGCACGGGTCAAATTTTATTTTCTTTGTTAAATAAATAAATTAATTCAATTGAAGAGCTCTTTTCCAAAATGCGATAAACGCCAAATAAAAAAAAATGAGTTCGTCATGCCATTTTGCTGTGTACTGAACCTATTCACTGCTCTATCAATGTTTCCTGCCAAATCGCTAGATTTCCTTGTTTAAAATGTACTGCAAGATGCAGTTCTTTTCCAAACCGCTATAAGCGCCGAACCTGTTTTTAGCCTAAATGCGATATGTCCTCTCGATCAATCAGAATTCGTTCGATGCAATCCAACATGTTTGTGCTCAGTCTTCACAATGAGTGCTTTAAACTCTAATAACACTTTTGATGGCCTGGATGAGCCAGTGAGACCTACACCTGGGGGTAGAAAACGCCGACTGGACAAAGAAAATCACAAAAAATAAAAGGTGGTGTTTAACCGATTGACGCTGGAGGCTGTAGTCTTTGGCGTTCCTTGTTTGAGCGCCCGCATCCCGATCCGGAAACCCGGGTTCGAGACCCGTTCGGTGTGATGCTGCGGACCCAGGGGGGTTACATCAACACAAGGCTGGTGCGACCGGTTTATAGTATGAGTCCCTGATGTCATATGTTGCATGTTCTCTTTTTTTTTTTTTAAGACATAAACCAACATAAAAAAAAAGGATGGATTTGTAGCGTTTAAAAAAAAATATATATATAATCCTTTGCATTTATAATCGACAATATTGTTGTTTCATTTAACAATCATTGTTTAACATGTTCAGACTGAGCCAACAGACCATTTTAACAGGATAAATTGAATATTAACAAAATGTATGGGTCTAGGTAAAAAAGTCATTTTCATGAAAACTATTAAAATGGATTTATAGCGTTTTGGAAAAGAGCTCTTCAATTTATAAAGTCTTAAAATACCATAAGCATTTTATAATGAAAATATATTTGACTAATTATGCTTACTTCTAAAATATTTTATTTGGTAGAGACGGAATTGCAATATTTCTAAAATATTTTCATTTAATTATAAAATAATTAATTCTAAAACACTTCTCGTAAATCAAGGGTGAGTCAATGTACACTGAAGAACATTCAGCTGTATTTATGATTATTATTACTATTATTGTTTACGTAACAGAAACTTGGGAGTGTTTTAAAACAAAACAAGGGCAAAGGGGCTTTGACATAATCTTGCAGACAATGGAGGACCTTGTTGAGAAGCACTGCCATAAACCCAGAGCTGCACGTCTGTATGCAGCTCATGCAGGTGCAGTAAGAGTAGAGGTGAGCGAGGAGGATATTTTACCGATGGGTTTGGGCACAGCCATGACCTGAGTGCAGTCGAAGGGCAGGTTACTGAGAGACCAGATGACCGGATGGACCTTCTGCATGATGTTTAGAGAGATCGCCACGATACTGCACGTGTCATGACGCACTGCCACACGCCTTAACATAAACAACAAAGTGTGTGATGCTTCAGACTGAATGCATATGTAATGAAGTGTTGATAATCAGATGAGTCGTACCCCGGCCACGTCTGATTGGGCTCAAACAGAATAAGCAGTGTGGGCTCGTAGTAACCGTGGAGAAACTTCATATCGATGATGTTCAGGAGTTTCTCATCCAGTTCACGAACATCAATGATGTAACTGGGAAGGAAACTTGATTTCTGCCTAAAAAAGATTGAGATCTTGCTGTAAATAAATACCAGTTTAATTTGAATAGAGTCTGATAAGCTGCAGTTCAAAAGTTTGGGAGTTAATACTTTCATTTAGCAAGGACATGAAATAGAAAAAAGTGACAGTAAATACAATTAAGATGTTATATTTCTATTTCAAACAAATGCTATTGTTAATAATCAGAAATGTTTCTCGAGCAGCAAATCAGAATGATTTCTGAAGATCATGTGACACTGAAGACTGGAGTAACATCAGCTTTACATCACATTGTAAAATATATTACAAAAGAAAGCATTTTTTTAAATTGCAATAATATTTAACAATTTTACTATGGTACTATATTTTTGTATCAAACCAATTCGACCAACAAAAAACACTTTAAAAATTATCTTCCAAAAACATAAACAAATGTATCTACCAAACCAAAACTTTTCAGTTGTAGTGTAATCATTTCAAATGCCAGAAAATATTTAGAAAGTATTGTTCGTACCCCTCTCCCACAATGCCTTCTTGTTCATCGGTCAGCATGTCCTTCCTGAAGGGCAGAACCACCAGGCACGTGCCGTACACCAGCATGACAGCGCAGCGGTTCTCTGGGTCCACCCGCACCATGGGGATGTGCAAATTCTGAACAAACCCTTCCTGAAACCATCCAAACACACAGCACAGAGCGATCAAAACACACACCTCCACAGATCAGCAGTTCAACACATCCTCATAGACGCAGTACACACTCTCAACTCCGGCTCCTCGAAGAAGTGCAGCGACAGAGTCTTGAGATCATGCGTGCCTGGATCATACTCCACAACTGAGAGCTGGAGGAGAAACAAACACACCGACTTCAGACACTCTTCAAAGCTTTACTTTTTGCAGGAAGTAGCTGTAATGTAGTCACACGTACCTTGGCATCTTTGAAGCTGAGAAGCAAGGCGTCTCTGTTTGCACCCACGAGCTGAACGCTGGCCATAGACATCACATTTCCAAAGAGAGAGAAAGACGCCACCTGCTCCAGCTTCTCTTTACGGCTCTTGCCATCTACAATTGAATATTAATTATAATAACAACAATAACATTAGTAATAAACCCAAGTCAACAGGATACTTGACAACAGACCAATAATGAACAGTCTTACCTGACGACTTTTCTGATTTGGAAGTGCTCTAGAATGAAATAATAGAAAATCTTTCATGTTTATATTACTGACCCGTTTAAACCAAACCAAGTGGCATTTATTCTAAAAACATAAAGCATAATTATATAAAGATACAAAAAAAAAACACAATTCTCAAGCACGGAGCCCTTTCAAGGACATGGAAAACATTCGAGGTGGGAAATTATGGCAAAACCAGTTGAGTTTGGACTGTTTACTTTACAGCTTGCAGGGGTTCATATAGGTTCAAGGTTCTTTATTATTTGTCACATACACAATCATACAGGGTATAATCAGTAGTGAAATGTGCAAAAAAAATCAAATATACAAAAATACAAATAAATTTAAAAAGCAATAAAACAATGAAACATAACACAAGAGAATATATATATATATATATATATATATATATAAATATAGGTGAGAATGAAAAGGGAACAAATAATAAAATAAAATGAGTAAGATGTGCAATGAGATAAAATGTGCAATACAGTATACTGTGGATTAATAAATATTAATATAAACACGGATGTGCAAGAGAATGTGCAAATAGGTTGTACCGGGTATGTACACATAGCTCCGTATGTTCACAATGGAGAGGTCATAGAGTTTTATTTTGAACTTGGACTCAAATAAATAAATACGTCAGCGCTTAGCTCAAGGCACGGCATTAACCGTCATTATCATGTCGTTCTAGTTCAGCAGAGACAGAAGCACATCCCTCACCTCCACATCATGAATGACCCTGTACACATACAGCTGAGATGTTCCCGCCACCACCAGGTTCTTCTCCTGGCTGGAGATGAAGTTGCAGTACACGGCGAACTCTACAGCAGTGGGTGGATGAGCCTGACGGTACACTGCGTACATGATGAAGAGCAGCTCTCCTCAGCACCTACCTAATCAATCACACGACGGAGAGAGAGAGCGCGAGAGAGAGTGAGGACTAGCGCTTCACGTCGTTTACAAACTCTACAGCCGCTCTTCTTACTATCTAACTGATGCATAAACCATAAAGCGCTACATACACACATCTGCTGACTTATTCTTGGGATTTACTCATTTTCACGAACGTTTGTAGACATTATAAGCACCTCAAGCTTGTCCTGCTAATATGCTAACGAGTTGTAACGTTATTTGATCATAATAAACAACCTCTGTAGACTCGCTAAAGAAACTCGGAACATACCAGCGAATTATTGTGCTATTTTCCAAATGAGCCCTATGACTAGTGGGTCTCATAAATATATTTATTTAACCCCCGAAGTCAGCACATTATCAGCACAGTGGACTAGGCAGCACTTTCTCATTCATTACACTTCCCAGAATGACTCGCGCGCGCAGGCAGCAGCGCAGCGCTGAAATGTGTCCGACACGCGCACTGAGCGCAGCATGAGTTCCGCGCTCTGCGCCGCGTGCGCTGACTCTGTTCTCTGAATGTGTCGCTTCTAAAACACGTACACGACGGTCTCTGAACAGTACGAGTTGTAATGTGTTTTTGAAGAAGCCTCTTCTGCTCTCCAAGACCGTATTTATTTGGTCCAGAGTACAGCAAAAACAGAACATTTGTAAAATATGTTTTGTATTTAAAATCACTGTTTTCTATTTGAATATATTTCAAAATGTAATTTATTCCTGTGATCAAAGCTGAATTTTCAGCATCATTACTTCAGTCTTCAGTGTCACATGATCTTCAGAAATCATATTCTGATTTGCTGCTCAAAAACATGTATTATTATTATTATTATGTCGAAAACAGCCGTAGAATTTGATGAATTGCTGAATAGAAAAATCAGAACAGCATTTATCTGAAATAGAAATGTTTTGTAACATTATAACATTTTATGTCTTTATCATCACTTTTGATCAATTTAAAGCATCCTTGCTAAATAAAAGTATGAATATATATAATTTCTTTCCCCAGCCAAAAAAATAAATAAATAACAATTACATGACTCCAAGCTGTTGAATGGTATCGTGTAAGTTATAAAAGCTTTTTGTTTCAGATAAACGCTGATCTTTGGATCTTTTCATTCATCAAAGAATCCTGAAAAAATGTACTCAACTGTTTTAAATATAATAATAATAATAATAGTTTCTTGAGCAGCAAATCTGCATATGAGAATGATTGATCATGTGACACTGAAGACTGGAGTAATGATGCTGAAAATTCAGCTTTGATTACAGAAATAAATTACATTTTAAAATATATACAGTGTTCAAATATAACAGTTATTTTAAATAGTAAAAATAGTAAAATACTGCTTTTGCTGTATTTTGGCTCAAATAAATGCAAGCTTGGTGAAGAGAAGAGACTTCTTTAAAAAACATCGTTAAAAATTCAACTTCAAAGACGTTTGACTGATAGTGTATTTATGTTATATATATAAACATATAGATGTTATGAACATAGTAAATAATAAAAAGTGATATAACCCTGGTCAAATTTCCAGAAAGTCATGTTATTACAATTATAATATAATTATGTATTTATTTTTCTTAGTCAATAATATTTTATTTATAGGTAACACTTCACAATAAAGTTGCATTTACAGTGAAAAGCATTTATTAATCTTAGTGAATATTGATTCCAACATTTACTAATACTTTATTAAAACAAAGAGAGTTGTGTTTGTTAATGTTATTTAATGAACATGGACTAACAAAGAACAGCTGCATTTTTATGAACTAACCTTAACAAAGATGAATTAATAACACTCATTGTTAATGTTAGTCAATGCATTAAATATCGTTAACAAATGGAACCGTATTGTAAAGTGTTACTTATATGATACAAATATTCAGATGCGCATCAATTTAGATTTTGATCAAGTGATTATTTCCAAATTATTTCACGTGTGACGATCTGAGGAAGCCCACATTTTTTTATTTTACAATTAAATAAAGGAATTAAATATGAATCTATTGCAAACATTGTTACTGTATTTATACTATTACTGTATAAAAACTTTGTTCAGATATCTTCATTCCAGCATTTATTAACTTTATTTTTGACACCAAAAATACGCATCTTAAAACAAACAATATCAATATGATTGAATTCATTTGTTTTAAAATAGCAATCATTAAAGATGCTAATATTTTGTCAGTCACTTACAACACAGAAGAATCCAAATTATTCATACAAATAAAACCAAACTGAGAAACTGCACTCAACTACTCAGAGCAAATCTTGTTCCAATAAACACATCAGCAGTAAGTGACGCGGTTTAATGATTACACGCGATTGCCAGAGACATTATAAACATGAAAGTTAGATCAGCCGTAGATCTTCTTGCATGTGATAAGGTACTCTGGATAAGCCTGTGTGTCGTTGAAGATGACGAATAGAGTCGGCGAGTCCATCTGATCCGTCACACTGTGGTATCTGACAGGAATGCCAGAGCTCTCCTTGAGCGGGGCGGTTTTGTAGTCGTATTTGCCCACGGTGAAGTCTCCCGTCAGCACTCTGGCCACAAATATAAACTTGTACCTGTCCGCGTTGGGTGGGGAGTACGTGTCAGACACGGACAGAGAGGCGTTCACCGCAAAATACACGCCCTGACCGTACACAGTGGCTGTCAGAGAAAAGAGAAGACGCATTTGAGGTTTCAGTTTCATTTATGTACTGTTTTTATTAACATCTTGAATTCGATTTTAATGTTATTTTCTGTTTTATTTTAAGTTTATGTTAAAGTTTTAGCTATTTTATTGTGTGTTTTTGTCATTTGTATTAGTTTTGTCTCTATTAAGTCTATATAGTTTTTATTTTAGTCGTAAGTATTAATGTTAGTTGTTTTATATATATTTACTTCGATTTAAAGTAAATGAAAATAAGAAACAGCTGAAATAACATAGTTTGTTTTCAGCTAATTCAAGTAACATTTGTTTTATTATTCTAGATTTAGTTAACGATAATAGCCCTGAATCATCTGAGATATAATTCACATCACAATTTTCGTCACATTTAGATGAATTTTGGATTTGGGTAATTGATAGGGTGTTCTTGGGATGTTGAGCCAGTGTGATTTCAGTATCACTGATCCTACTATTATAGGTTTAAATATATAGAAGAAGATTTCTAATTTACTTTAACTTTAAAGTTTACTAATTTGTGTTTTTTTTTATGTCTATACAGTTTTTTTAATAGTTTAATTTAGCTTTAGTTGTTTCGTTACTTCATGTTAAACTCCACAAAATAAGAGAAATGTTGCCTTGGCAAAATAAAATTTGTTAAAATGTTAGTCAATGTTTATTTGATTTGAAATAAATGGTAACACTTTATTTTAGGGTGTCCTTGTTACACATTACATGTATTTACTATTATAATAATTATTTATGCATAATTACATGCAAGTAACCCTAAACCAAACCCTAATCCTAACCATATAGTAAGTACATGTAGTTCATTAATATTACTCAGTACGTAAATGTATAATTACTGTAACAAGGACACCTTAAAATAAAGTGTAACCTGTATTTTTGTAATGGTATAGCCCTGCTATAAGCCATGCTAACTGTGAAGCTTGACATATCAAACAGCAGCATATATCTGATTCACAATCACAGCATAGTACCGTTTTTCCCACAGAAGCTCCTGTTGAAGCCATGAACGCATATCTCCTTGACGCTGGTCTCGCTGGTGCCGTGGTAGAGGGTGCGCTGCACCTGCGACTCTGAGGAGCTCAGCTCAATACTGACCTTCTTCAGTCTGTACTGGTCATACAGGAGTTTATTCGTCAGCTTCTCAACCTAAAACACAATCGGAGTCAGTGTGAGAGATAACAGACCACCCAAAACACGTCCAAAGCAGATAATCATTCCAAGAAACTTTCTGAATCCAACCCAAATAGTACATTCACAGGTTTTTAGTCTGAAAACTATTAATGTCTTGCACACTAAAAAAACAACCTCTGACAGACACGGAGTCGTGCGACCGTGTTAAATCGTACCTTAATGATTCTTATTTTGTTGTGGTTGTCCTGAAGGGTGTCATAGAAATCTTTGACCACATTCTGGAATTCATCAGAGTCCACATCCACGGGACACACTTCAGGCAAACTGGACAGCAGACTGTAATCTTCATCTGAAAAATAAACATCATCTACTAAATACACACTTGTACCATTTGTCATGGTGCCCTGTTTTCTTAAGTTGCTTCCTGTCTGCTGTGTTTTTGTAGTCAGCCTGTAGTTCTTCTGGCTTCCCTGTTTCCTGTGCTCATGTCAGGTCTTGTCCAGTGTTGGATGTTGTGCAGGCTGCCTCGGTTCTTTGCCTGTTTCTTGGTTCCTGCTCCTTGTGCTTGGATGCTACATTTGTATCCTACTCTCTGATTTCCACCATCATAACACAATTTCTATAAGGGCTATTTATTTTATTTTTATTTTACTAAAGTGATCACATCTTTACAATCAAAGCTATTCAAGCTTGAAGAATCCCATTCAGACCAAACCACATTTGCCAATCCACACTAACAGATATTACAGGAACACTTTAGTTTAGGGGTTGGCTAATTAATATGCATATTACTAGCATATTGGCTATTTGTTGGTAGAGTATGACTGTTGCCAAACCCTAGTCCAGTCAGGTGTGCTATGAAAAATCATCCAAACTTCATATCGCTATTATAATTTAAATAAGAGGGTTTTACAAATATTTAACAAATGATAAGCATTAAAAATAGCTTGTCAGTAAAACTTTGTAACATCACTGGATCCTCAAACTGACAGTGAAACTTCACCCCGCCTCCATTTAGATTGACGCGCCGCGCACAGCCTGGAGGAGACAGATACGCCTTTTCACAATGCAAGGGTAAATAAATAACTGATGTCTGAATAATACAGCTGTTTTTTTACTCGAACGCTGTCTGTAAAGGCTCGTGTTTTTTGTGTGTTTAAAGAGTAATGTTTTGTGTACGTTTTAATTATCCCGTGCATATAGCGCTTCATCGTTTATACCATGAGATTTTGGCCAAGTGTAGTGTATAGCTACAATAAACGTTATATAACATGTAAAAGTTGATGAAAGCGTATAATGCAATACACTTTCTATTGACAGACAAAACACAGATCTACGTCATTTTCTGGTCAAAAACCTTGTTATTTGAGCTTGATTTTCATTTCATGTTAAGTAGATAATGTTTAGTGCAACTGTCTGATACAATAACGATGCAGTGTGTAATTGAAAATGTTGTACTTTCTACACATGACAAAAATGATGACGTAAATCTATTGACATGTCCGTCAAACGAATAAAAACGAGGTGAACATTTTCGGGAGGGACGATTTGGCGTCTTGTGGACTGTTCAACAGAAACACTCATCGGCTGCAATGATAACGCTTGGAGGGGTCAGGACAATGTTTAATATAACTCCGACTGGATTGGTCTGAAAGAAGAAAGTCATACACCTAGGATGCCTCGAGGCGAGTAAAGCACAGGCTAATTTTCATTTTTGGGTGAACTAACCCTTTAACCTTACTAACTATTAATAAGCAGCTAATTAGGAGTTTATTGAGGCAAACGTCAGTTGATAGTTAATAGTGAGAATTGGTCCCCAAACTAAAGTGTGACTAATAATAATAATACTACTGAATAAGACACGTCCAATGACGTACAGACTGTAGGCCAGATTAAAGGCATAATATATATTTGTGTAATTTCCTTTGGCTGGCTCAATAATGGCAAAAAAAATGTTTTGATCATAATGAATAAATAAATCATAATTTAACACTTAAGTTATTTAAATGTGAAATTTTTCCTCAACATATTGAAGTATGCAGTTTATTGTGCATAATTTGACTAATTAACTGACATATTATCAACAATTAATTCAATTAAATGTTTTATCAACTGACAATGCCAAATCAACAAAAATCTAAATTATTAAATACTTTCATATTCTTAAGATTTTCCCAGCAAATATTGATTATTTTGACTCAGTAGTCAGAATATCATGTGTAATCAACTTGACATTATCAACAACGTAATTATTACATGACATATTCTTAAATTCATAAATAATTTCACTAATTGATTGGCATATCATGTGTTTATCATCTGAAAAAGATGTGTGTTATGTCTGGAAACTATTATGAAGAACTATTTTGCCTGTTTTTAAACAAAATAATGATAGTGAAGTCTAGCATCAACAACAGAAACGGTGGAGTCTCTCTTTGGGGATGTCATTATTTTGGGGGTTTATGTAATTCAGCTTAATTTGTACCTGCACCATCTGTGTACAAGTCCTCTGTGCTCAGTATTTTCCGTTTAATAGGCACGGATTTCCCGGATGACAAACTGTGCTCTTCCATCTTCTCGAAGTCAATGCTGTACGGCTGATTGTTGAAGAGAATATCAATCTTCTTCTGCTTCATCTTCCAAGCGTTCTCAATGAACACCGTAGCATCCGGCGGGTACGGGATGGCCTTCGAGGAGGAGCCCTGCTCGACCCAAACCCACTCTACGGTCTTCACGATTTCAGCATCCGTCATCATACTCTCTGTCCTTCTCAAGAGGTTCTTCAGGTCTTTCACGGCCTCAGAGACATACTCTTTAAAGCCGGAGAGGACTGCGGTGGTGCCCTGGATGCTGATCTCGACGGCACGCTTCCTCTTAATGACCTCAATGCATCTCTTCTGATGGGAGGAGAGTTTCCGCAGGTTCTTGTTCTCCACCTTCTCCTCACACTGTCTCAATCCAACCTTCTTGCCCAATGCGATGTCCACCCTGACAAGATCATGGTTGTAGTTAGCAAACACACAGATCTCAGCTTTGTTAGCTGACTTGACGTTATCTTGCAAGGACATTTCAAACGCTCTCTCCAGCTGCGTGTTCTCCTCGTTTGGCATGGAGTCGCTCCTGGACAGTTCTAGAGCTTTCTGGAAGTCCTCTGCGTCCGATCTTTGGTTGAGCTCCATTGACATCTGAATTGCCAGCAAGAAGCTTGCATCTTCATCGAGGCTACAGGCGTTCATGTGTGCAGAAGAGCTCTGGATGTCATGGGCCTGCAGTGATTGGGGTTGGTCGCCTCTTCTTCTTCTGCTGCTGCTGGGGTATCTTTACTCTGGTCTGAATACAGATCTACATATTCAACGTCTGTGGCTCCTAAACTAGAAGGTTGGGGGTTCATATCGCTGTCAATGACTGACAAGATCTTCTTAGCTTCTTCAATACGAGCTGAGTGACAGAAAACATTCAGTAATCATTAGGGTTCAACAAAAATCAACAGATTAGCATTGTATTTAGGGCCCAATGAAATCCATTTTAGTTTTTCCAAAATTCTGTTTTAATTTTTGACTCCTTTTTAATGGTTTAATTAAATTGTGTTAATCAAAAAGCAAGCCTAATTAATTAAAATCATGAAACTTTGCATCTATATATTAAAAGTTAAACAAAAATTGAATTTTTAGGGTCCTATGAAATATGTTTTATTTTTTCACGCATTCTGTTTTATTGTAAACTAATTCTGTTTAAGCATGTCTAATTATTAAGTTGCATAAAAACAAAATGTATTTTAAATGTATTTTAACAATAGCCTTATGAAAGGTTAGTTTTTTTCAGAAATTCTGTGTTGTGTACTTAAATATTTCTGGTTATCAAAAAAAGGCATAAAACATTCATTTAATTTATATTTTAATCAAATGATAGTTAAACAAACTTAATTTTTTGGCAATCAAAGGGGGTTTATAATAAAAAATGAAAATATGGAAGAAATATAGTGGGATTATTTCTTTAGAAAATCAGTTTGAATAATTGTATTAGTAATAGTTGTAGTATGTACACTCTATACAGTACAGTAGTCAATTTATTTCAAATTAATTTATTATTTATTTTCTGACAATTTCTTGAAGTTAAACCAAACTTTTATTTTGAAAGGTTGTCATGAAGACCTTGACATTTCTGTGTACATGTCAAGTTTCCATTTAGGCTACTTTAAAACTTGCAGCAGCGACCCTAATGTAAAATATTTAGCTCCTTTTGTTTTGAAAACCTGGCAACCCTGGACATGATGGTTTATTTACTCAACGAAACGGGAAAATGCTCATGAGGTGACGTTGTTCATGTATTTATGTCCTCATTCATTTAGACGTTCAGTATGTGTGTATGTCTGCGGATGCACCCTTCATTCAGACAGAGACACGCAGAACATGCAGGATTCATATTTAAATAGTCTTTTGCGGTTTAATATTTACAGATACTAGTCAATCTAGAGATTTGATTTCAGTGCACTGGCCTACTTTTAACTAATTCATCCAAACTTTGACATTGCGTGTTGTACAGTAAAATCCATTGCTATAGTTGGATTCTGCAATTCCGTCCGCATGGCGCAAATCACAGGGCCCTAAATCATTGTATTTTATTTCACGCGGAACTAAAGTGTCCTGGACCACTCATAATTCAACGACCGGTAAAGAATCAGTCAGGGAAAAGATCTATAATGACCTGAAGCACGTGCATCGGTTGAGTTACGTCCATTCGGGACTGCAGCAGTGAAGTCCTGAATAGAATTAGCAGAGGAACTTCTCTGGAAGTTTTGACAGGTTGTCATTTTCCATGCCAGCTCTAGTATGTCCTGTGGAAAGCACAAACACAATCAACCCTAAAGTATTACTGAGCATATGAGATATATATGGATAAACAACAAGGCTGGATAAGTTACATCATCTTCTAGAGGCTCCCAGTGCACTTTGGCCATGTCGATATAGACTTCGAACTTTGCTGTCATCTCTCCCAGAATGCTGACACCATCCTCCTCCCGCAGGAAGCGAGAAATGCCAGGCTGGGTCACCACAATGGTCTTTGTAAAGACTGATCCGATAATAGCACTTAATAATTCTGCCGCTGATTGGCACACACTCCACTCTCCCTGAATCTGCAAGTCAATTTAAGAGATTGCAAAGCAATTATAGATAATTACCACACAGATCATAGTTCTCACTTCAGCTCAAGAAACTACAATACATTAGAATAGAAATGATCAGAATTATGAGAACAATAACTCCACTGTATTCCATTTCAGAGGCAATAGGCTAAGTTTGCAAGATTTTTAAAGTAAAGGTAAAGTTAAATACAATTTACAGTGAACCGTGCTGTTTTTCTGAATATCTAGACGCTGTGATTCGCTCATGCCTTAGATCTTCAACACAATATTGCAGGTTAGTTTATTTTTACTACACAAATTAACTGAATTAAATAAGATCATTTATATTTCTTCATTTTGTTTTTTAGTTAAATTACTTTTTATTATTTACTCAACAACAATTCAGTAAAACTCAATCCTATTATATTACATATCTACTTTCCGTTATTCATTTTATGTATTAGAAATCATTTCAAACACTTGATATATTCATATTAACATAAGAATACTTTTAAACATTATTTAACTATATTTACTTAAATTATTCTGTGAACACACTTTTGTGCAAATGTTTGAGGTCAGTAAGAGTTGTTTTTGGTGAGTTTCTGCTCATCAAGACTGCATTTATTTGATCAAAATACAGCAACAATATTATTACTATTTAAAATAATTGTTTGCTATTTGACCATATTGAAAAAAAAAGTCATTTATTTAAGTGATTAAAGCTGAATTTTACTCCAGTCTTCAGTGTCACACGATCCTTCAGAAATCAGTGTAATATGCTGGTTTGCTGCTCAAGAAACATTTCTGGTTATTATCAATGTTCAAAAGAACAGCACTTATTTGAAATAGAAATCATTAAATGTCTTTACTGTTACTTTTAATCAGAGGCGGAGAGTAGTGAAGTATTTTTACTCCGCTGTAAAAATACATTTCAACATTATCAAGTGTTTTTCTTTAGAAAACTTTACTTCATTACATTCCCAAGCATAATAATGTACGTTTTACTGCACTACGTTTCATATTAATTATAACTGAATACTTAATTACAATAGAAATCTACTACTTTCTTACTTTTACTCAAGTAAAAGTAATTTGAAGATGTACATGAGTGCAAGAAAGTAGTACTACATGTTCTTAAGTATTAACAAAAACAACAAAGACCTTTATTTATGAAAAATAGTGCAGTAAAATATATGACACGATGCATTGGAACGTAGTGAAAAACACTTTGTCTTTTGGACAGTTTTCACTACTGTCCACCTCTGCTTTTAATTAATTTAATGCATCCTAATGCTGAATAAAAGCATTAGTTAAAAATATAACTAAATCTTACTGACCCCAAACTTTGTATCAGTAGTGTAAATGTCATTTAAACCAGTTGAATGAAAGCAAACTCAGTAACTAACACTCAATCCATCTCCAGTCTCCAGTGGGAGTAGGATGACCTCTCCCATGTCCGCCAGTAGATCTTGATGGTGGAGTTGCATGAACTTAAGCATTCCTGGCTCCATAGACAGGACGGTCTCCCTCTGGCGTGAGGTGCTGAGAAATGCAGCCATCTTCTCTTCATTGTCCTTCTCCATCCCTGTTAGGGTGACGGCAGTAATCCCTCCACCAGCGCCGGACAGTTTGGCAATGCAAAAGCCCAGAGACGCCAGGAAGTCAGACCACTCTGTTGAAGAGAGCATGCTCTCGCACTCTTTGTCTATGGGCACAGTGAACTCTGATATCTGGGACTCTATCAGGTCTCGGGCCTGTTTGACTGCGCTATGGGACAGAGACGTTACAGAGACCGTACAGTCTGACACGCTGTAGATTGAAGGTACATTTTTCAAAGACAAATTCAGCCTCTTTTTAACATCCTCCCGTCCGAGAAACTCAGCTTTGAGTGTGTCGTACGTCAGACGGTCCTCCACAACACCAGTCAGGAACCTCAAAACTTCGTTTTTAAGTCTTTCAACCACAATTTGGTCAGGTCCTTTGATTTGGACTCCATCCTTTGCTAGACTGACATCAAATTTGGGGTGATCCTTTTTGAGGTTCTCGAGCAAACTACTCAAACTGAGCAGGTGATGTTTACTGGCATCAAGCACAGATACGAAGCTAATGCATTCCTTCTGGACAGACGGCTCAGGAGCAGATGCAGTAGTCGCTAAATTTGTGGCATTGTGAAAGCAGCTTTGTTTGCTAAGCTGGAGCTCGCCACTAGGACAGAAGCAGTCGGACTTTGAGGTGAGACCATCTGTGGTTGGTTCCCATCTGTCAAAGTTCCCTGTTCAACTTGAGCGCTAACAGACGACTTGATCCTCATGAAGGAAATCAAAGTACGGCTCCACTACTAAATCTGTCCCTTCATAATGATGGGATTTCTGGAGAACGTCGTCCACAGCTGTGAAAGAGAACACTCGATTGAGATTCCAGAACTCTAAAACAGAGACTTCAAGAAAGACATCTTGACTTACATTTCCCATCTTTAAAAGAAACCTTAGCACGTCCATCAGCTAGCATGCTAACTGCCAGGACATCAGCGCCTCCAGCACGACTACTCCCAAAGTAGAGCTCCAGCATGTCCTCTGTGAGCGCAGGAGTCAGATTGGCCACCAAAATGGAGTCTGTGGATTCGACCTGCTCCAGAGTGACCTTTGCTCCGTTTAGAGGCTTTTTGGAAACTTCGTCTTTAAGCATCTGAAAATCTAAGACAATGACAGAACATTTAAGAGAAGCATACTACAGATTATTATCATGCGTGAATTTACTTGAAATGGTTCTAGATTTTGTGCAAGCGTTAATGGGGACATCGGATGCAAAATTGACTTTTACATAGTGTTTGCATATAAATGTCTTGGCAGTGTGTGAACATAACCACCTTCAATGATAAAAATCCATTTACACTTTTTTATTTTATCCACAAAAAGCCAAAAGTGTCTCAATTATGAAGCCTTTTTTGTATGCCAGTATGATGTCATATTGCTCAGGCCACGCCCACGGCCACTTACGGACTGTCCCGTTTTAGGATTTCTGTCCTCAGTCTTCGCTTGACATGAGAACCACTGAGGACGCAGTGGATTAGTTTTGGTTTAGTGGTTTTGAATTTACAGAAACGGAAGAGAGGTGCGGGGTTAGCAGAAGCTCATTATCATTTAAAGAGACATGCACCGAAACAGGTCGCTATGAACAGAGCTGATTTTGACAAAGTAAAAAACATATTGTTTTACACTATCATTGAGGAATTTTAACCAAAGTATTTTGCAGACATTTCATGAAGACCCTAAAGAATCATACAACCTGTGGAAAATGGGCATCCGATGGCCCCTTTAAAAATTACTAATAAGAACTTAAATTGATCTGACTAAAATACTAAAAGTATTTACACACTTAAAAATATAATTATTTAATACAAAATATCAAACCAAAAGTCTGAGCTCACATGCTACTCGAGCTTTTCTCAGAACTAACTTCCTGCAATTTATGCATTTTAAAATGTAATTTATTCCTGTGATGCAACGCTAAATTTTCAGCATCATTACTCCAGTCTTCAGTGTCACATGATCTTCAGAAATCCTTCTAAAATGCTGATTTGCTGCTCAATATTTATTATTATTATGAATGTTAAAAATGGTTCTACTACCTAAGATTTTATGGAAACCATGATGATGCATTTTCAGAAATCTTTAATGAATAGACAGTTCAGAATAACAGTATTTATTTGAAATAGAAATATTTTGTAAGATTATGAATGTCTTTACTGTTATGCATCCTTGTCAAGGAAGCATTAAAGTAAACATGGTTATTTATTTTATAAAGTCTGTGTTCGAATGCTGCTCAAGCTTTTCTCAGAGTTGTCTTCATTGTTTTTACAGTTGCTGTTGTTTGTGAAGTTTAGAGGATGTATAAAGTTACACAGTTCACACAGGTGTAGAGGAACACATTATCATGAACATGTTTAGTCAAATGTTTTGCTTGAAAACTAGATTGTGCTATATTTCATTCAAATAAACACCCCTTGGTATGATATTTAGTTATGTAATATAAAGACACATGCATTCTGTAAATGTGATTAAAGTGTGGCAGTAGTATTTTCTGTATGTAATGCTGATAGACTGATCAACTACAAACCTTTGTCTGATGGTCTTTTTAGGTGTACTAGAACCCGATCCTTGTTTGGAGACTGATACAGGATGAAGTCTGTTTCAAAATCCATTCCAGTAACATTTTCCACATAAAGCTCCACATGGTCCAGTGAAGTGTGTGGATTGAGCCCTTTCAGCAGCAGTTTTCCAGGGTCCTTTTGTGGTTTCCTCCGCACTGTCAGTTTGATATTCTGGAGGATATGGGACTTGGAGACAACTCTGGTAGCAGCTAGTGTAAGAGAAACAAAAGCTTGCTTATGTATGCTTGTAATATTGTCATTTTTAAATATAATGTATTTTTTATCTATTTAATGTATTTTTTACTCTCTGCATCTTCAAAAACCACCAAAGCATGGTTTCCATGTTTCTCCAAAGAGACCATGTTCTCTCCTCCAGAGCGTCGCTTGTTGTCAAAGTAGAGAGACAGAATGTCTTCGTCCAGAACATCAGGAATCTCCAGAATCTCCAAACTACGCTTCTCCAGGCTGCCCTCAGCCATCCTGACAAAACGGGAAACACACTTGAAGAATGAAGTGGATCCGATTGAGAGTAACTGACATCCCACGTACAAGGAAAGCAATATGTGAGGCTACTGCAATTAAAATATAAAAGAATCAATCAAATCACATTTTGTGTTTGTGGGGTTTTCCTTTCTTTTCACATAAAATACAAATGTTTTCATTTAGATTCAATCCCCTATCTATAGTGCAATGCCTTTTTTTGATTGTTTTTGAGGATTTATATTTGTGACCCTGGAGCACAAAACCAGTCATAAGTAGAATGGGTGTATTTGTACCAATAGCCAAAAATACATTGTGTGGGTCAAAATTATAGATTTTCCTTTAATGCCAAAAAATGCCTTTAATGCCATTAAGTAAAAATCACGTTCCATGAAGATATTTTGTCAATTTCCTACTGTAAATATATAAAAACTTAAATTTTGATTAGTACTATGCAATGCTAAGGACTTTAATTGGACAACTTTTCTCAGTATTTAGATTTTTTTGCACCCTCAGATTCCAGATGTTTAAATAGCTGTATCTCGGACTAATATTATCCTATCATAACAAACCATACATCAATGGAAAGCTTATTTATTCATGTTTCAGACGATATATAAATCTCAAAATCGAAAAATTGACACTTAAGACGCGTTTTGTGATCCAGGGTCACATAATACTAAAATTCACTTACATTCTTTACAAAGTTGTGTATAATAAGATTATCGATAGATAGACAGATACCAATGGTTCGCAACATGGTAACTGGATGTTGTAACCTCATTATAAATAGAAATCTGATAGATAGATAGATAGATAGATAGATAGATAGATAGATAGATAGATAGATAGATAGATAGATAGATAGATAGATAGATAGATAGATAGGAATACAATTAGAAATTAATTATAGATCGATATACTTGGTAACTGGATGCTGTAACTTGTTATATATGAAAATATATCTTGTGTCGTGTAATAATAAACCAATGCCGAGAAAGCAGAAACTGAAAGGGTGAGGCTGGATCATAACTGACAGTAACGCATTAATATTCAGAATATAAAGTGTGCACGATAATGGTTGAACAATACTTGCATAATAACAGCATAACACAATATTGAGAGTTAAGTTGAGGGCTTAACGTTACCTTAAACATGAACATTGACTGGCAACTGCCGCGCGGCTGCTGTGACTCACTACTTCCTGCTTTGAGGCGGTCAACAACACTACCGACACAGAAAACCATTACAGGGATACAAACAAAAATAATACATTTATATCTTAAATTAAATGTTTATAACACTATTGTACAAACATAATAATAATAATAATAATACATAACACCATTTTTTAATTGCAGTACTAAAGACGTATTACCAACAGCCACGCTTTCAAACAATTAATCACATTTAAAATACTTCTATATTTGCAAGATTACGTACGGTTGTCGATAAATATACGATAAATGATGTCTCCGCGATTTCAGAAGTTTTTCGCCACACAGAGAAATAAAAGTCCCCCAGATACTGCGTAAAGCTATAAGCCCCTCCCACCAGTGTGTGACGAGCCCAGCTCATGCGTTCGATTTCTGTCAATCATTCGTTTCAACCAATTGCAGCGTTTGTTACTGTGATGTCTTTCTGTAAGTATTGCGCATGCGTGAAAGCCTACAGCGTTTTATAGCAAACTCACGCGTGCAAGGTAATGTGTTGAATGTTTACATTTTATTGCTGTATACACCTATAACTGAAATAAAAAATAACATTGGGCGGTTTTGTATCTAATATCAATATGAGGAATAATGCATCTAACTAGTTTGTAATAATAGAACGTGCCCGTACAAATTGTAATAATACATATCTTATATGGGTTCTTAACGTAACGTAAAGTCTAGCTCATGTAACTAGTAGATACATTACTTTATATTAATATATTTATAGTGTTTAATGATTATAATAAATCATTAAGTAGTAGCTATTTGTGTATTTCAGGCCATGGATTCCCAGAAAGATATCCCGCCTCCTAAACAGCAACCGATGATCTATATTTGTGGAGGTAATTACTCTCTTCGTGCTTTTAGTTATGTATGTCATGTGTTTTATGTATTGGTCATTAGGCGTGTTCGACTTTAAGCGGCGCTGCACAGAATGGTCAGTGTATGACATCAAAGTACCGCGAGAGTACTTCGACAGCATATGATTCATCTGCTCTCTTATCGCTCTCGCGATACTTTGATATATCTGCGTAGATACAGCGTAGCGCCGCTTAAAGTCGAACGCGCCTAATGATAATCATGTCTTTCAAAGCTGGGCAAACAAGATCCCATCATGCATTGCAGTTTGTCCCTGAGCTGTGGAGTGTTTTTGTTCCTGTGTTTCAGAGTGTCATACAGAAAATGAGATCAAGGCCAGAGACCCCATCAGATGCAGAGAATGCGGTTACAGAATCATGTACAAAAAGAGAACCAAAAGATGTATCCTTTCTCATCTAAATAATACTTTGTGGTTAAAAGAGACACAAAACTGCCATTTACTCACCCTCATTTTGTTCCAGACCACAACCCACATTCATATGCTGTAAGTTTATTTTATATTTAACATTATTAAAAATAGAGCTTGTAATTGCTCTTTTCCATGCAATGACAGTTCATAGTCACCACATCTGTAAAGCTCTAAAAAAAAAACATAAAAGTGGTCCATCTGACTCATGTGTTATTTTCCAAATCGTCTGAAGTTATATTAAGACTTTATTGTGAAAAACAGAAAATTTTAATTTCATTCATCATTATTCTTTCATTTATTCAATTCAAAAAGTAGGTTTGACATTATGCCGTTTGATCACAAAATATCTAATCAATGGCAATTGCTGTTAATGAAGTAAAATTTATCGTGTATTTTTGGAGCTTTACAGCTGTGTGTGAAAAACAGAAATGTTTCATATGCATTTCATAGAGCATATGGTGGTGAATAAATGACAGTTTTTGCGGTGATCTACTACTTTGATTCTTATACAGGTGCATCTCAATATATTAGAATGTCATGGAAAAGTTCATTTATTTCAGTAATTCAACTCAAATTGTGAAACTCGTGTATTAAATCAATTCAATGCACACAGACTGAAGTAGTTTAAGTCTTTGGTTCTTTTAATTGTGATGATTTTGGCTCACATTTACTGTATATGTACTCAATACTTGGTAGGGGCTGCTTTTGCTTTAATCACTGGCTCAATTCGGCGTGGCATGGAGGTGATCAGTTTGTGGCACTGCTGAGGTGGGATGAAGCCCAGGTTTCTTTGACAGTGGCCTTCAGCTCATCTGCATTGTTTGGTCTCTTGTTTCTCATTTTCCTCTTGACAATACTCCATAGATTCTCTATGAGGTTCAGGTCTGGTGAGTTTGCTGGCCAGTCAATCACACCAACACATGCTCATTTAACCAACTTTTGGTGCTTCTGGCAGTGTGGGCCGGTGCCAAATCCTGCTGGAAAATGAAATCAGCATCTTTAAAAAGCTGTCAGCAGAAAGAAGCATTAAGTGCTCCAAAATGTATTGGTAAACGGGTGAAGTTACGTTGGGTTTCAAAAAACACAAATGGACCAACACCAGCAGATGACATTGCACCTCAAATCATCACAGACTGTGTAAACTTAACACTGGACTTCAAGCAACTTGGGCTCTGAGCTTCTCCACCCTTCCTCCAGACTCTAGGACCTTGGTTTCCAAATGAAATATAAAACTTGCTCTCATCTGAAAAGAGGACTTTGGACCGCTGGGTAACAGTCCAGTTCTTCTTCTTCTTAGCCCAGGTAAGACGCCTCTGACGACAACTGTAGCCAAATTCCTCGACACATCTGTGTGTGGTGCTCTTGATGCCTTGACCCCAGCCTCAGTCCATTCCTTGTGAAGTTCACCCAAATTCTTGAATTGATTTTGCTTGACAATCCTCATAAGGCTGCTGTTCTCTCGGTTGGTTCTGCATCTTTTTGTTCCACACTTCTTCCTTCCACTCAACTTTCTGTTAACATGCTTTGATACAGCACTCTGTGAACAGACAGCTTCTTTGGCAATGAATGTTTGTGTCTTACCCTCCTTGTGAAGGGTGTCAATGATTGTCTTCTGGACAACTGTCAGATCAGCAGTCTTCCCCATGATTGTGTAGCCTAGTGAACCAAACTGAGAGACCATTTTGAAGGCTCAGGAAACCTTTGCAGGTGTTTTGAGTTGATTAGCTGATTGGCATGTCACCATATTCTAATTTGTTGAGAGTGAATTGGTGGGTTTTTGTTAAATGTGAGCCAAAATCATCACAATTAAAAGAACCAAAGACTTAAACTACTTCAGTCTGTGTGCATTGAATTTATTTAATACACAAGTTTCACAATTTGAGTTAAATTACTGAAATAAATACAATTTTCCACGACATTCTAATTTATTGAGATGCACCAGTGTGTACATATATTTATATACACACATACATACACTCACTGGCCACTTTATTAGGTACATCTTGCTAGTACCGGGTTGGACCCTCTTTTCCCTTCATAACTGCCTTAATTCTTCGTGGCATAAACTCAACAAGGTGTTGGAAACATTCCTCAGAGATTTTGGTTCATATTGACATGATAGCATCACACAGTTGCTGCAGATTTGTCGCCTGCACATCCATGATGTGAATCTCTCCCCACCACATCTCAAAGGTGCTCTATTGGATTGAGATCTGGTGACTGTGGAGGCCATTTGAGTAAAGTGAACTCAGTGTCATGTTCAAGAAACCAGTCTGAGATGATTTGAGCTTTGTGACATGCTGCATTATCCTGCTGGAAGTACATCAGAAGATGGTACACTGTAATCATAAAGGCATGGACATGGTCAGCAATACTCCGCACGCTGTATGCTAAACGATGCTCAATTGGTACTAAGGGGCCAAAGTGTGCCAAGAAAATATCCCCACACCATTACACCACCACCAGCAGCCTGAACCGCTTGAGACAAGGCAGGATGGATCCATGCTTTCATGTTCTTACGCCAAATTCTGACCCTACATCTGAATGTTGCAGCAGAAATCAAGACTCATCAGACCAGGCAACGTTTTTTCCAATCTTCTATTGTCCAGTTGGTGAGTCTGTGTGAATTGTATCCTCCGTGTCCTGTTCTTAGCTGACAGGAGCGGCACCCGGTGTGGTCTTCTGCTGCTGGAGTCCATCTGCTTCAGGGTTCGATGTGTTGTGTGTTCAGAGATGGTATTCTGTATATCTTGGTTGTAACGAGTGGTTATTTGAGTTACTGTTGTCTTTCTATCATCTCTAACCAGTCTGTCCATTCTCCTCTGACCTCTGACATCAACAAGGCATTTTCGTCCACACAACTGCCGCTCACTGGATATTTTCTCTTTTTCAGACCATTCTCTGTAAATCCTAGAGATGGTTGTGCGTGACAATCCCAGTAGATCAGCAGTTTGTGAAATACTCAGACCAGCCGTCTGGCACCAACAACCATTCCATGTTCAAAGTCACTTAAATCCCTTTCTTCCCGTTCTGATGCTCGGTTTGAACTTCAGCAAGTCATCTTCACCACATCTAGATGCATAAATGCATTGAGTTGCTGCCATGTGATTGGCTGATTAGCAATTTGTGTTACCAAGCAATTGAACAGGTGTACCTAATAAAGTGGCGGTGAATGTGTGTGTGTGTGTGTATGTATATATATATATATATATATATATATATATATATATATATATATATATATATATATATATATATATATATATATACACCATACTAATCAAGTGATTATAGTTATGTTTACATTTTTATAATAATTTATAATCTTTTATATTAATCCTACTGTGTTCATTCTATTTTCCCTTAACTCCTGTTTCCAGTGGTTGTTTTTGATGCCCGATGAGATGAATCTGCTTTTTTTTGCCTATTAGAATTAGCTTTTTTTTTATCTTTGACGGTGTAAATACATGTATAATTTGAATAGGCAGCAATGAATCAAAATTGAGTAAGATACAATTTACAAAAACATTCTTGAGTGGATGTTTTCTTTTTGTATTTGCAGTTTACATTATAAATTGACTTATTTTTTGGTGTAAACCCTGCTCAAATCAAGTAGTGAGATGTAGTTTAGATGAAAGTTTTCGCCCAATCACATGAATTCCTGTTGAAAAGCAAATAAAAATTAAAGAATGTAATAATACTTGGTGTCATTGTTGTTTTATTATAGATTCCACAAGTTTGTGTGAAACCTGATCATCACGTGATCCAACATGATTTGTGAAATAATTAATACATTCTTGTACTTTAATAGATGCAAAAATAGCACAACAAATCTGAGGATCTGTACAATTGAATGCAGATGATCAGAATCATAATTTTGCTAACATTTGGACAGTTTCATAATCCTAAACCTTTATATGTTCTGTGTGTGGGAAACGTTTAGGCCTACTACACTCTTAAAAATAAAGGTTCTTTATTGCATCAATGGTTCTAAGAAGAAACTTAATCATCCATGGAAAATTTCAAATGCAGTAAAGGTTCTTTGGATTTCTTAAAATATTCTTCAAAATGGTTATTTTAGGAACTGTTCACTGAAAGGTTCTTTGGGGAACCATAAATGTTTTTTCTATGGCATCACTGCAAAAAAGCACTGAAATTCAGCTTTGCTCAAAATATATTCAAATGGAAGACAGTTATTTCTTAATTAGTAATAATATTTCTCAATATTGCTGTTTTTACTGTATTTTTTTATCAAATAAATGCAGCCTCTGTGAGTATACAGGTACATACTCAAAATAAATTTTTTGTTTTAATTTTGATGATTAGAGCTTACAGCTAATTAAAGTCAAAAATCAGTATCTCAAAATCTTGGAATATTTTTTTAGTTTTATACATGTGAGTTTCAATAAATGACCATCCGTACAGTATTTATTCTGGGTATCTCTTGTTCTTTGAAAGCACAATAATGAGAACACTGCTGACTTGGCAATGACCCAGAAGACGATCATTGACACCCTCCACAAAGAGAGTAAGTCACAGAGGATCATTACTGAAAGGGGGGGCTGTTCAAGGAGTGCTGTGTCAAAGCATATTAAATGCAAAGTTGACTGGAAAGAAGAAATTGGGTAGGAAAATGAATACTGTCAAGCAAAGCCGATTCAAACACTTGGGAGAGCTTCACAAGGAGTGAACTGAAGCTGGAGTCAGTGCATCAAGAGTCACCACGCTCAGACATCTTCAGGAAAAGGGATACCAAACCACTTCTGAAACAGAAACATCGTCAGAAGCATCTTACCTGGGCTGAGGAGAAAAGAACTGGACTGTTGCCGTTACTGATTTTGTATTTCATTTGGAAATCAAGGTCCCAGAGTCTGGATGAAGAGTGGAGAGGCACAGAATCCATGTTGCTTGAAGTCCAGTGTGAAGTTTCCACAGTCTGTGATGATTTGGGCTGCCATGCCATCTGCTGGTGTTGGTCCATTGTGTTTTCTGAAGTCCACAGTCAACGCAGACATCTACCAGGATATTTTAGAGCACTTCATGCTTCCTTCGGACTGACAAGCTTTATGGAGATGCAGATTTTATTTTCCAGCAGGACTTGACACCTGCCCACACTGCCAAAGCTACCAGAAGCTGGTTCATTGACCACGGTGTTACTGTGATTGATTGACCAGCAAACTCGCCTGACCTGAACCCCATTGAGAATCTAGATGAGAGACACCAGACCTAACAATGCAGATGACCTGAAGGCCGCTATCAAAGCAATCTGGGCTTCATTACACCTGAGCAGTGTCACAGGCTGATTGTCTTCATGCCACGCCGCATTGATGCAGTAATTCATGCAAAAGGAGCCCCAACCAAGTATTGAGTTTATAGAAATGAACATACTTTTCAGAAGCCTGACATTTCGGTTTAAAAATATCCTTTTTTTATTGATATTATGTCATATTCTAATTGTCTGAGACACTGAATTTTGGGTTTTCATTATCTGTAAGCCATAATCATCAAAATGTCAAGAAATAAATGCTTGATATATTTCACTCTGTGTAAGAAATCTATATAATATATGGGTTTCCCTTTCTCAAATGAGTGACAAAAGATATTGACCTTTTTCATGATATTCTATTTTTTTAGATGTACCTGTACAAAACTTCTTTCCAGAGCATTGAAAATTCTAATTATTCCAAACTTTAGTCTGGTAGTGCATGAGCTTTATTTTGACAGTACAGAAATGACATCATAAAGTCGTTCAGAAGCCATAACACGAACAGTAAACTTCAAGAGCGCAGAGATCCTGAGCAGTGTCAGCTGAAGGGCTCTGCAGTTGATTTTCCACACAAATGAAATCCAGCAGTGCCTTTTGAACTCCCCTGGCTGCTGGTTTCACAGAAAACCTCCCCCACTCTGCAGCAGCTCCGCAGCCCCTCCCCCCGCATGATGTCACAGTGTGCCCCGCAGGAGGCGTGTCCTTCCGCTTGTGGCTCAGCCTCACAGTCTGCGCAGGGAACAGGAAGAGAACGAGAGAGTGTATGACTGTGTGTGAGGACGAGAGCTTGCTGTACTGTGGTACGGACTGAGGGAAGCCATGGGGAATTCACAGAAGAAGGCCCCCGGTCACGGAGAGGGAGGGGGCCCGCACTCTCAACCCGGGACCCCGGGGAACAAAAGGAGCCATGGAAACAACACAGCCAACTCAAAGGAAGTCCAAGGGAAGAGCACGGCAGTGAATGGCACCCTTTCAGCCGGCAAGAGCAAGGATGAGCCTCAGGGCTCTGGTCCGGCGCACAGTGGCACTGCTGGGGAGAGCTGTAATCTGGACGCTCCGTGTGGGGCCCTTCCTCCCTCACTAGCCAGGCTCAAAAATGAGGGCAATATGTTGTTCAAAAATGGACAGTTTGGGGACGCGGTGGAGAAATACACACAGGCCATCGATGGATGTATAGAAGCTGGTAGAGTACAAATATTCTGTTTTAGTCCTTGCTGTCAAAATCAGACATGACATTTTTGTGAAAAGAGCAGATTTAACAGTCAAAATTGTGCATTTTGGGTAAGGCTATAGACTATTTTGGCAAGGTAATCATTGTTTTACTAGTACACTCACATCAAAGTACTGCTTTTTAATGATTCTGGTGGGATTTACTATAATTGTGTGTTTAATTATCTTGAAATTATATATGATATATGTGGTAAAATAGTATATTTGACAGATTTTGGGTGCCACCTAACTATACATATGTATATAAATTTAATTTAAATGTAAAAAAAAAATGTTTTTGTCAACTAACATATTTGAAGCGTTCAGGTGGGGTACACGTATTTATTTCAAAATAATGTGTTAAAATATTGTATTTAACTATTTTTGGTATCACCAAAATGGCAACATGGTATTTTATAGTATCTATTTTCCTACTCTTTACATTATACTGAATAAAAAAATAATACTTAATTTGATTTTTATTAATGATTCTGGATGGGTACCCAAGTATTTTGTGTTAAAGTAACTTTAATTATTTAACATATTTATTTGATTTAAAATGTTAGATTTTGGAGTTACCGAGATGGTATTTTTGGTAAGGTGATTATTTTGGCCTGGCTATGGTTGTTTTATAGTATATTCACTTAAAAGCAGTTGGTTTTTAAAATATTGTGTTGGGATAAAGTATTTTGTTTAAGTATATTTAAATTAACATTAATAATATATTTAACAGATTTTGGTTTCAGCAAAATGCCATTTTTGGCAAGGTGACAATATTTGAATACTTTCATAGTATACTGACTTAAAAGTACAAGATTTGTCAAATTAAGCACCATATTTCAAAGACTCTGGTGGGGTACAAGTACTTATCTTGAAATATGATATATTATAATTGATGTTATTATGTTGAATTGTGAACTACTAAAGCATCTATTGTGCAAACATTGAATAGATCCTGTTAAGCAGCGTTGAGTAATGCAGGGGAGGAATCCAATACCGGTTCATAGAGAGGCTTTGCTGTCTAGATGTTTCATGGAAAAGGTCTAAAACCGCTGTTCATCGATCCATTGCATGTTGAGGACTTAAGCCGCATTTTTGTGAAACCAGAAGTGAAAGCGTTTAACAGAAATGACACTCATTTCCGCCACTTGGCATCGTGGGTGTGCCATTTAACGTTACGTAATGGGCATTTTGAAAGCAGGGATGTACTGTCTTTCTAAACGCAGCTTCCCCAGAGTGTTTACTCTATGACTATTATATCAGGTGACTAAACAAAATGTATTCCAACATGAATGGCTGCCTGAACACTGAACCCATCCTCCCACATGTATCTATGCAGATCTAAAGCTGCTTTCTTGGTCTATTTTCAGTGCTTTGCTTGTATTTTCAGGTATCGACAGCCCAGAGGATCTTTGTATTCTGTACTCCAATAGATCTGCTTGCTTCCTCAAAGATGGAAACAGCGCAGACTGCATTCAGGACTGCACCAGGTTAACCACACATTTACATACTCACTCTGTTCAATGGCCAGACTTTCACAGAATAATCAGAGCTGCGTTTAGCTTGGATTTGAGGTAATACTGCAAGTGCGTGTGACTGTCTCAGAAAGATTAACACCCAACACAGTTAGTTGCACTGTAAGGAGCTTTACCAGCAGGCTGGTTAACCGTCACTAAAATCCCCGGCAGTCTGTTACCGTGTTCTGCTCCTGAATACAAGTTCAGTGAGTTTTGTAATCATACTGTACTTTCCACTGTCCTGTTTGGACGCATCCATTCTTTAATCCCATAATAGATCTTAGACAGGAAAATATGGGTAAATAAGATTTTTTTGCTTATATTGTATTTTAGCATGAATATTTAGACTCCAACACATGCAGCTTTGTGAATGGCTTCCTTTGTAAATCGTGAGAGTTCATTGTAGGGGACAGGATCAGAGAAAGATCTTGATCCTCTGTTTTATCCTGTTTATTTATAGGGCTCTGGAGCTCCACCCCTTCTCGCTGAAGCCCCTCCTCCGGCGGGCGATGGCGTATGAGACTCTGGAGCGCTACAAGAAAGCCTATGTGGATTATAAAACAGTCCTGCAGATAGACACCAGCGTGCAGGCGGCTCACGACAGTGTGCACAGGTACAATTCACAGGCCCCAGGATGACATTTTTATGTTTACAAAAGTAGCTTTCTCAAAAGATAGTTTATTGTTGTCAATATCCTATAAATTTCTTTAAAACAGGGTTAATTGTACATATTGATTATATATATATATATATACATATACAGGGCTGGACTGGGACAAAAAATCGACCCTGGTATTTTTTGGTCCAGGCGGCCCACCACCACTTATCTATATATATATATATATAATATACATTACCAGTCAAAGGTTTAAGCCGTAAGATTTTTACAGTTTTTTACAGAAGTTAAAAAAACAGTCAAGACTATTAAGACAGTAAAAACAGCTTCTTCTGCTCACCAACCCTGCATTTATTTGATCCTAGATACAGCAAAAGCAGTAATATTGTGAAATATGTTTATGTAAAATGACTGTTTTCTATTTGAATATATTTTAAAATGTTATTTATTCCTGAGATCAAAGCTGAATTTTCAGCATCATTACTCCAGTCACATCATTCAAGATTTCTGATTTGCTGCTCAAAAACATGTATTATTATTATTATTATTATGCTGAAGACAGTTGAATATAATTTTTTTCGGGTTTCTTTGATGAATAGAGAGTTCAGAAGAACAGTATTTATCTGAAATAGAAATCTTTTATAACATTCTAAATGTTTTTATCATCACTTTTTATCAATTTAAAGCATCCTCGCTAAATAAAAGTATTCATTTCTATAATCCCCCACCCCCCCAAAAAATGATGATACTGACTCCAAGCTTTTTAATGGTATAGTGTATAATGGTCCAAAACCTTTATATTTCATTCTTGTTCACCGTTCCTGGCTGGTGGAATGATCCCCCCCCCAGAACGCTGGATCCCTGTCAATCTTCAAGCAACTGAAAACTCATCTCTTTCAACACTACTTGACTTCATCCTAAACTTAAAAAAAATCTTCATCTTTCTCTTTATCTCCTTCCCTTGCTAGCTCGTACTTATTTGAACAATGCCTGAGACTTGGTGTTTCAACCACTTCCCAATTGTACGTCGCTTTGGATAAAAGCATCGGCTAAATGACTAAATATAAATGTATTTCAGATAAACGCTGATCTTTGGATCTTTCTATTCATCAAAGAATACTGAAAAAAATACTCAACTGTTTTAAATATTGATATGTAAAATGTTTCTTGAACAGCAAATCTGCATTTTAGATTGATTTCTGAAGATCATGTGACACCGAAGACTGGAGTAATGATGCTGAAAATTAGTCTTTGATTACAGAATAAATTACATTTTTTAATATATTCAAATAGAAAGCAGCTATTTTAAATAGTAAAAATATTTCACAAAGTATACAGTTTTGCTGTTTTTAGGATCAAATAAAGGGTAAACAGAAGAGAATTCTTTAAAAAACATTCAAAATCTTCAAAAACTCTTGACTGGTAGTGTAGATAGTAGCCTATAATTGAATCTAGTTGTTTTGGATAAGAATAAAACGTCAGGTCCGGCTATATTTTTAATTTAAAGTCTTTAATTTAAATCTAGATTCAATTTGCATTGGCCCATGGAAACCTCTATGAACACACTTGAAAAGAAGATCTTTAGGGGATAAAATATTCAACATTTTATTCAAAAGTGTTTACGTATTCTACACTCGTGGCTCGCTCGGTTGCGAGTCCCTATCAAGCACTTTACCGATTCAACTGTTCTCCTCTCCTCCTCTTGCCTGACTCTTCTGTCTTAAATGCATCACCCACCGAGCAAGCCTGTTCTTGATAAATCCAGCCCTGTATATATATATATATATGCAGCCACTTTATTAGGCGGATCAAAATATTCATCACTCTGTCTATAGCGCATTGTGATTGGGTGATTTACGCTGTCAATACAGGAGACAAACCAATGGGCCACTTGCTGTTTGATGTCCCTGCGTGATAGCAAAAAAATGTAACTTTCTGTCTTAAATGCATCGGCCCACCGGAATAAATGCCGGTATGCCTGATTACCAATCCAGCCCTGTATATATATATATATATATATACACTCACTGGCCACTTTATTAGGTACACCTGTTAAATTGCTTGGTAACACAAATAGCTAATCAGACAATCACATGGCAGCAACTCAATGCATTTAGGCATCTACAGGTGCATCTCAATAAATTAGTTCATTTATTAAACATTTTAGGAAAAGTTCATTTATTTCAGTAATTCAACTCAAATTGTGAAACTTGTGTATTAAATAAATTAAATGCACCACAGACTGAAGTGGTTCACGCACAACCATCTCTAGGGTTTACAGAGAATGGTCCGAAAAAGAGAAAATATCCAGTGAGCGGCAGTTGAGTGGATGAAAATGCCTTGTTGATGTCAGAGGTCAGAGGAGAATGGACAGACTGGTTAGAGATGATAGAAAGACAACAGTAACTCAAATAACCACTCGTTATAACCAAGATATACAGAATACCATCTCTGAACACACAACACGTCGAACCCTGAAGCAGATGAGCTACAGCAGCAGAAGACCACACCGGGTGCCGCTCCTGTCAGATAAGAACAGGACATGGAGGATACAATTCACACAGACTCACTAAAACTGGACAATAGAAGATTGGAAAAACGTTGCCTGGTCTGATGAGTCTTGATTTCTGCTGCAACATTCAGATGGTAGGGTCAGAATTTGGCATAAAGAACATGAAAGCATGGATCCATCCTGCCTTGTCTCAATGGTTCAGGCTGCTGGTGGTGTAATGGTGTGGGGGATATTTTCTTGGCACACTTTGGGCTCTTTGTACCAATTGAGCATTGTTTAAACGCCACAGTCTACCGGAGTATTGTTGCTTACCATGTCCATCCCTTTATGACTACAGTGTACCATCTTCTGATGCTACTTCCAGCAGGATAATGCAGCATGTCACAAAGCTCAAATCATCTCAGACTGGTTTCTTGAACATGACAATGAGTTCACTTTACTCAAATGGCCTCCACAGTCACCAGATCTCAATCCAATAGAGCACCTTTGGGATGTGGTGGAACGGGAGATTCTCATCATGGATGTGCAGACGACAAATCTGCAGCAACTGTGTGATGGTATCATATCAATATGGACCAAAATCTCTGAGGAATGTTTCCAACACCTTGTTGAGTTTATGCCACGAAGAATTAACACAGTCAAGAAAGGAAAAAGAGGGTCAAATCCGGTACTAGCAAGGTGTACCTAATAAAGTGGCTGTTGGGTGTGAATGTGTATATATATATATATATATGTATTAGTGCTGTCAAATGATTAATCGCATCCAAGATAACAGTTTAGTCAGTACACACTCATATATTATTTAAACAAAACTTTTATTTTGGATGTGATTAATCATTTGACAGCACACACACACACACATATATATATATATATATATATCCCTTATATTTTATGATGCATTTTAAGTCATTTATGCTTATATTATTGGCAGTTTTTCACATTGAAAAGTCTGTACAAATATGTCCCAATGTACTATTAATATGAAGGAATTTTTCGTAGTAATTTTCCACAGGTGTTTTATTTTGAATTACACATTCCATGATTGTGTTTTAGGGTTAAATGAAATGTCTGTAAACTTAATGAATAATGGTAAAAGGTACTAGTGCATCTTCTGTTTTATGTACGAAAAAATATGTAGTCTTGTTTCAATTGGAAATGTTTTTTTAATGTTGACAATAGAATAGAAAATAAACTTCAAAAGATGTATTGTTTGAGAAAAATGGTCTTGCATATTTTCTTCCTCAAGTAAATTCATCTAATTTCAAGGACCTTTATATATTTTTCTACTAGAAAACAAGAGCAAAGGAATAGTTCACACCAAAAAAAGACAATTCTGTTTTCATTACTCACTCTCATGTTCTTCTAAACCTGAATGACTTTCTTTCTTCTGTTGAACACAAAAGAAGATATTTTGAGGAATGTTGGCAAACGAACAGTTTCGGTCCCCACTGACTTTCATTATATAGGAAAGAGTTCTATAAACGTCAGTGGAGACTATCAACTGTTTGTTTTTACATTCTTCAAAATATCTTCTTTTGTGTTCAGAAGAAGAAAGAAACTCCACACTCTTAAAAATAAAGGTGCTTCATGATGCCATAGAAGAACCTTTTGGTCAAAATGGTTCCATAAAGAACCTTAAACATCTGAAGAACCTTTCTGTTTCACAAAAGCGTCTTTGTGGCTAAAGAAGGTTCTTCAGATTATAAAAGGTAAGAAAGATGGTTCTTTAAAGAGCCTTTGACTGAATGTTTTGTGGTAACAAAAATGGTTCTTCTATGGCATTGCTGTGAAGAACTTTTTACGCACCTTAATTGTTAAGAGTTGAGGTTTCAGGTTTGGAACAACTTTAGAATGAGTAATGATGACAGAATTTAAATTTTTGGGTTCAATGTCCTGTAAGGAAAAATTCCAGTAATGTCATTTGTTCTGTCTGATTATGTTTGTGATGTGGTCTCAGAATCACTAAAATGCTGATCGACCAGGATGGTCCAGACTGGCGAGAGAAGCTTCCAGAGATCCCAATGGTTCCGCTTTCTGCCCAGCAGCACCGTAAAGATGAGCCCAGTGCAGAGGTTCTACAGGCCCGCGCCGCCAGAGCCGAGCAGGAGAAGGGTGAGTTAACACTGCTACCAAACACAAGTGTATAATAGTAAAGCATAATTAATAAGTGTACACGGATGGAGTAGTTTAAAATAGTAATATCTGTGCCATTCACACCTGAAAGGGTTAACCTCCATCTTTGAATATACAGTCCCCTCCATAAGTATTGGAACAGTAAAGACAAAATTGCTCTGTTGGCTGTGGAGTCAAGACATTTGCAAATATGATTAAATGTTTCAACACATACATGTTTTACCAAATAAAACCAACAGCACTTTTAGAGTTCATCCACTCATTGATGTGAGCATAAGTATTGGAACAGTTGAACATAAGGCAGATATAAAAGATTCAAAGCTATAATTGAGTTGCCGATCCCTTGCGCACAATCACAGGAGTGAGTCTGTGACCCATAGACATCAACAGACTCTTGGTCTCATCCTTTGAAATACTTGTCCCAGACATTATTGCAGCCAATTCCAGTTGTTGCTTGTTTTGGGGAGTTTCTGCCTTTACTCTCCACTTCAGCCGGTGAAATTAAGGTTCAATCGGATTTAAATCTGGAGATTGACTTGGGCAATCTAAGACTTTCCATTTCTTTGACCTTATAAATTCCTTGACTGAACTGGCAGGGTGTTTTGGGTCGTTGTTCTGATCAATACAAAGCACTTCCCAATGAGTCTGGTGGCATTTTCTTGAATATTGGTAGGCAAGATGGTTTTGTACCCTTCCAGATTCATTCTGCTACTGTCATCATACATCGAGTCATCAGTAAAGTTGAGAGGGCCTGTTCCAGAGACAGCCATGTGTGCTCATTCCATGACACCACCTCTACCATGCTTTACAGATGAGGCTGTATGCTTGGGATCTTTTGTAGTTCCCTTTTTTCCACACTTTTGCTTTCTCATCACTTAGATAAAGGTTCATCTTTGCCTCATCGGTCCATAAAAACTATTCCAAAACTCTTCTGGCTCACCTTTGTGCTTTTTGCAAACTCTAAAGCATAGATTAATTTTTTTAACTCATTTGAAACCCAAATAATGACTAAAAGTAGAAAAGCTGTTCTATGAAAATAAACTATGTTCAATAAGATGTACTTGTGTTTACTAACTGTTTATTCAGTTAAACATGAATTTTGAACATAAGAGCTCGTGATGAACTGTTTACAGTTTCCATTGGGAAGCTTCTTAAAATACATTTTCCTGAAGCAAACCCGCGGCTTCATAGCTGCATCCATGTTAGCACGTGACGTCTGATGTGGTAATTTCACAGTAACGTTAGGCATACACACAGGTTGAAGCAGAGGGTGACACGGGAGTGAATTCTCAAGTTCAGAGACCTAAAGCGCATCCTGTTTGCTTAAAAGCGCAACGTTTGTTGTTATTCTGAGTGCACACATAAGCGTAGAGTCTTTACAGATTCGAAGATGTATTAGGCTACTTTTATCTCTATGACCAAAAATGACGGAGATTTTAAGAGCAAGTGACGCAGGAGCCTGTCCTCGTAAAAAGCTTCCCACAAACACTTCAATAGCGCACATTTCTCTAGGTTAACATCATATTTGCCATGTAAAGTTGTACTACATACATCTTTCAGATGAAAAGCCATATTTGAGGATGATGAATGATAGATGAGCATTTGGATGTCCTGCCAGTATATTACCACATAGACCAGCCGTTAACAATCTGTCCATCACGGACTGCGAGCCTCTAGTTGAAGACTGGAGGAAATTATATACATAGATATTCAGTGCAATTTTCATTTAGTAAAGAGTACATTATAGCTGTGAGGTTGCTAAAATATCAGGGTGAAATGTTATCATATGTACAGCTGGCCAGTAGTATAGACCCAGCTCCCTTTAACCCAACTTTGAGAATTATTATTAGCGATATTTTTTATCGCACGATCACAAGTTGTGTTTGTCTCGCGTTAACTAACATGAACCCAGTTAACGCCGATACAACCCCACCGTGAGTTATGTAATAATATTACTTTTTTCAAGTAACCAGTAAAGTAACGCATTACTTTTTAATATACAAGAAAATATATTTTTAGTGACTTTTTCTCCATTTATTGTCTGACAGTGCGCCGTGTGAACATGATCTTACTGTTGTTCTAATCTAGACTAAATGTGAATGTGTATTAATTCATCCCACTCGCAAAAAACTGATTCAGTATTCATCAAAATTAATTAAAACAGTGAAATACAAACTCTGAATATGACACAAACCTGCAATAATTAAATATGTTAAACAACACAAATATATCTTATCTCGTTTTATTAACCAATGTGTTTGCTGATGACCTTTGATGATACAGTTCAATCATACTAATAAGCAAAAATGACTTAAGATAAACTAACAATTGTTTTTTATTGCTGAAGTGTGTTGATCTTCTCCTGCGTTCTCCTGTACAGACGTGATTTACTCTTCCTTTAGTCTGAGGTTTATTCAGTACACTTTTTGGTGTGAAAGGGCTTTTATATTTGCTTTAATCAGAACTTATTTAAAAAGTATCGTAAAAGTAACAACGTATTACTTTCCATAAAAAGTAGCTAAGTAACGTAATTAGTAACTTTTTTAGGGAGTATCGCAATATTGTAATACTTTGAGCTGTCTGTAATCTGGCTCTGCATCAAAGGTTTTCATTATGTTTGAACTGGTTTTAGGGAAGGCGCACTCGGCATTACTCAAGGATCTTGCTGCGTGTCTTTAGAGAGGGTATATTTGCTGAGAGTAATAAAATGCCTGCTCAGACCCACCTTAACCTCTAGTATTAAAGTATACAGCTATAATTGCTGTGTAAATGCATTCATGCCATTTCTGAACAGCATCAAACAGTCTTTGGAAAGTCACCTCAGAAGTGCTTCTGTACCACCTGTGCAGTGTAAATTCTGTATTTTAGCATTCATTTGTGGATGTCCACATTAGGCTTCTTAACTAGTTTAACCAGAGAGTCTTCCCTGGTCAACCAGTGTCAGCAGAACGATCCTGCAGGTTGATCTTTATTATTGAAGCATGGCTATACAGACCAGGACCAGCTAGGATATTCATGCTCAGGTTATGAAAGAGGGCTGCATGCATTAAAACATAATACATTTCCAAACAGAAATCCACGCTGGAACACCAAAGACCTGCAAATGCAGGCCAGTGCTGATGAATAATACATACAGAAAAAATGCTGTTTAACAAACGCCCGCTGGGAAGCCTTATTAGGCATGACATTGCATGTGACGTCTGAATTTTCTGTTGTTCACGTGTTTACAAGAATTATGCAAACAGTTTCAGTCACACGCTGCATCTAACAGCATTTGTCAGCGTGGATGTACCGCGCTTGATGGCAATCAATTATGTAAAAGCGTAACATAGACAGCTCTCGTCGTAATGGAACCAGATGGCTCTGGTTTCATTCTGACCTGAGAAAGGAAGACCCACATGATCACACGGCACACATCAGCACCGATCACATTAACAATGGGACAACCTTTGCTCTGCTGTCCTTTGAGCCATGTGAAGTCATAGCTATGGGTGTATGTTATTCCCTCTGCACTCGCTGCCTGCACTGCAACTCAACTCTTAAAATAAAGCGCAGCGATTCCATAGAAGAACTATGTTTGGTTCCACAAACAAACATCCAGTCAAGGGTTCTTTAAAGAACCATCTTTCTTACCTTTTATAATCTGACGCAGGGTGTCATGCACTTATTATTTTTGAGAGGGCACAGGAGGTGGGGGTTAACACACCAGTAGCTAATGTTGGACTCAATTTACATTTTTAGGCTATTCAAAATATTCCCAGTAATTAAACTGGAAGTAAATGCATTTTGCACCTTTATTTATCATGTTCGTTAATCCATAACGGGCGATGGGCAAATTAGCATAATGCTCTATTAGGGTCATTCTATGGATATGTCAATTTTTCTGTCCCTATAAACTTTACAGAAATATTATACTTGAAAAACATTTAAGGGTTATGATTTCTTCATATTTTAAAATGAAACAATGTTATTTGAACAATTACTCCTCCGTGTATGTGGCAATAATTGTTTTTCTATTTAAGTAGAATTTCAAGCACCACAAAACTGCTCGTCCCCTCAGCCATGTACAGAGGAAAAGTGCTTTATTTTGAGGTCCAAAACAGCTTTTTCGACCATTTAAAATACAATAATGTATTCATCATTATTATTATGATGTAAATTACATTTCATTTGAAGCTTTTAGTTGAACTCACTGGTATGACCTGCTTTATTGTTAGGGAATTATAAAAAAAAAACTAAAATACAAATGGATTAAATTACTTATTTTAGTGAATATACCATGATTGACAAAATATGGTTTGATACCTTGCTAAATTTATTTAGTAAAATGCATTTTTCATGAAAATTGTCAATGGTGTTATGGTGTCACCTGACCTTCTTTATGGGTAAATATGGGTCATTTATGTATATTCATAAAATCAAAAGGTAATCTAATAATGTGGTCTAATTTTAAATGTTAGAAAAATAAATACATTCTAAGACATTGCCATACCAAAAGTGGACATTTCTGTAGAATGACACATTAACTTATGCATACAATCCGTTTTTTTTTTTACTTAAGTAGCACATATGGGTGTCATGCCTTAAAATATTTTTAAACGACTGACTTTGTATTTTGACAATGTAACTTATGTGTCCGCAGAAGAAAACTAACTGCTGTGGCGTAAACTCAGGATTTCTGATAGTTTTTCAGTGATCTTAAAGTATTATACAGATATGTCAAACCTTTATTACATGGGTTCTCAACTCTGGCCCTTGAGGTCCACTTTACTGCAGACTTGAGCTCCGACCCTAATAAAATACACCTGAACAGGCTAACAAGATCTTCAAGATTACTAGAAAGTTACACGCAGGAGAGTTTGATTGAGGTTGTAGCTAGTCCATAGGGATTGGACATAAAGGTTTTATTACCTTATACTGCTTTTCATGTCAGACATTAGGACAATTCTCACTTCATTTTCAATACTTATATTAACCTCATGCACCTCATATTGGATCTGCCTGCACAAACACTGTTTTAGACTACTTTGACGGGCACAGAATTGGACACAGTATAGCAATGATTGACTGTTTTGAGATTTCCACAGAGAAACCATTCAGTGGGAAAGTGTGTCAGAATGTTTTCTACCTACAAGCACTATTTAGTATTTGACAGGTCGCACTTCTAAGAATCCATGTAGAAAGGGGCATCAGAAATGTTTGGCAGAAGCATCAAATCATCATCTTAATGTATTCAGCTTTCTTTGTAGTACTTACACTGTGTCCATTTAATAAAACAGTGTGCTGATGCTTGATACATCTTCTGTTATGTGTTTTTAAGCAGATTTTTAATCTTTCATTAATAATAAAGTATGTATAATGCCATTTTCATAAATGTGTTTTTGATTGTCTTGTTATGGGTAAGTGTAAGGAGGTTGGAGGCAGAGATGCCGGTGGCACTCAACTTTTTGTGTCAGGTAACGTTAACGTATGCATCAGTGTTAATTGTTAATCATCAATGACAAATTATATAAATGACTGTTCCTAAAAAAAGGCTGAGATTATCTCGGTACCGTATCTACTTGGTTTGCACCTGTTTCTCCAGAATGAAGATTGAATCTGTCTTTATTGTACGGATCTGTACACTTTTAGTTCACTGCTCAATGCAACGATACCTTCAAAATGGTGCGTCGGTGACGTCACACCTAATAAACGCACATGACTCAGTCAGCCAGCGCGCACCCTGAACTCATCTGAACGCCTCTGATTGGTCTTTACATTCATAAGCTCAACATAATCGTCTGTGATTGGTTATAATGCACAGAGCTGAATAAACGTGTCTGTCTCTGGCTCAGCGCTTATATGCATCGTGAAGCACCTTTAACTTGAAGAGTGGAGACCAGCCACTGCAAACCTGCCAAGCACAAGCCTGTGTAGTGAAGTGTGCCGCTTTTGAGTAACATGCCCAGCTCATTTCACCCCAAAATCAACAGAAACATATACAACATTTAGCTGTGTTGTTATTGTTAACAAAATCTATTAGAAAATAGTTTTTTGGTAATTGAAATAAAGCTGAAATCAAATAAATATAAATATTAGATGAAAACCTGAAACGTTGTCTGTAAGTACTAAAACTACTATTTAAAAAAAAAAGCTAAAAAGTTAATGTAATTGAATATATATATATAACTACTACAAATGGCAAAACCACATAACAAAATTACTTTAAAAAAAAAACTAAACCTAAACTAAAAATAAAAATAAAACAAATAAAAAAATATTTATAAATACTATAATTGTATAGAAATGACACTAAAATAACACTAGACATTACATTTTGCATAAGCTTATTTGTTTTACTATTAAGATGTTTTGTGTTGTGACATTAATTTCATTACAATCAAGGATATATATTCACCTTGAATTTTCAGTACTGTAATACAGTACAGTAACTACACAGTAACTTTGATCTTAAATGTATTTTACTTGCATCATTAAATGTTTCTGTTGTTGCTCTACAATAATGAGAATTTGGGAGGAAATCTGCTTAAATTAGATTACATTTTGATTTGATTGTTTGCTTTGTAATATTGAGAATTATGACCCAGACATGTTCTTGACGGATTGTGTGACATTCACTCTTTTAGAGTGGATAGCTATAATTTAGGGAAGTATTCAGAAGTGTAATTCTACTGTAAATCGACTTTCTCCACAGCCAGAAAAGAAGAGGCTCGGTTCACGTCGCTGAAACAAGAAGGAAATGACTTTGTGAAGAACGGCCAGTTTCAAGGTGCTGTGGACAAATACAGCGAATGTCTGGCTATCAAACCTAATGAATGTGCCATCTACACTAACAGGTAAACTTTACAGCTGTTATTATCAGCCAAACACAAGCTGTGTTCTGAAAAGCACTATCTTTTTTGGACATGAACTTTTAAACGGTTAAATACAGACCTACTGGGAGCTACAGTACATTGTTAATCAGTGGTAAATGCTTTTGTTAAAGCCACCAGTTTGGATTATTTCAACTTTTTTTTTTAAATAATCATGCTAAACAGCAGAGTACAAGTACATTGTGAAAAACTGCATTACCCATGATTCTGCAAAGAAATCTCAACCAATCAGATAACTGAAATGTATATTAATATACACACACACCTATGTATGCATACATATACAAATTTAAATGCATAGTTTTATATCTATCTTTCCTTTTGAATTTGATTTCGTCATCCGCAATGCATCATGGGATTGTAGTTCTTAGTTCTTTCTCTCATTGAAATGCAGTCTTTTTGTCCATTTTTTTTCTCTCGAAAACCGGTTGCTTTGGTTATAAATCGTCTTCCGTACAGGAAAAATAATGAAAGTAGACAGACACATTTGTGCTTTATGCAGATTGTATATTATACTGAGACATTTTTAGACATTCAGGCACAAAATGAAATTCAAATAGAAATGTTTCATTTCTAAAACAATGAAAACACCACTTATTGAATTATACTTGCAACAAAAAGAGCACGTGTAACAACAGTAGCATACCGCTGTTTAAAATGTTGCATAATGCATACTGTACATGCATAATATAGTATACACTGTACAGTATGAAGCAAGCAGTGAGCTAGTAATCTGTTCTGAACACAGCCAGTTTGGTGCAGCTAAATACTTACAAAGTAGCAATGAACTGAACCAGCTGCACATGTTGTCCTGAGCCTTCCAGAAAGTGCTCAGACGAGGCTATTCAGTCAGCAGTTAGCTCTGACAACTCCAGCATAAAACACCCAGACCGGAGGAGAGAGAGAGAGAGTCAGGCACTGCTGAATGACAAATGTCTGCTGTGTTTTCCAGAGCGCTGTGCTATCTCAAACTGGAACGTTTCGCAGAAGCCAAACAGGACTGTGATTCTGCGCTTCAAAACGAGCCAAACAATAAGAAAGCATTTTACAGACGGGCACTAGCACACAAAGGCTTGAAGGTTTGTATTATGTCATCAAATATGCCAATTATAGTCATAAGATAGCATGTCTCCATTTTTGTGCATGTCAAATATTGTATTAATGATTGTGCATGCAACAGACATTAAACTAACCGTATATCCTAACAGTGTTGAATTGAGTGCAGTAAGGCAGAGTTTTGATGGTCTGTCTGTATGTTTTCCCTCAGGATTACGTGTCAGCCAGCACTGATTTACAGGAAGTACTGCAGTTAGATCTGAATGTGCAGGAGGCCGAGCAGGAGCTGGAGACGGTGACTAACCTGTTAAGAGAGAGTCTACTGGCTAATTCTCAAGGTAAAGTCTCACTGCTAGGGAGAGACAAAAACAAGCACCGTTCAGACCATGTAGGAAATCAGTTTCTTGGAAAAACACTGTTACTTTTAAAAGTAATGCATTACATAATGCGCTACTCGCTAAAAAAAGTAACTAATTACGTTAGTAATGTGTTGTGTTACTCTTTCTTTTTTGGGCTAGGCTTGCTTGTTTTTTATAAGTAATTTTATTGCCAAATAAAAGCTTGTTTACACCAAAAGTGAAGTGAATTAGCCTCAGGCTGAAGGAAATGTCCATTCTGTACAGTAGAGGGCGCATGATTACTTATCCACCAGAAAGTAAAGTAAGGGATTACTGTTCTTTGTAGGTCATTTAATTAGTTACTTATAAAGTACTTGCGTTACATACAGTAAATAATTTCAACAGTTCTAAAATCAATATTGAATTTGAAATCTAAATTTACCGTCTAAAGATAAAATTGAATGCAGCGGCTTTAACCCTCCGCACGCCGGCTCGTTCCCTTTCAGATTCCCCCGATTCAGAGAAACCTTAAATACTCCGATACATAAGACTACAATCAATAGAATCTAAAAAGCTTGAAGTTTAAAATGAACGAATTAAAATGGAAAACTAATATTCCTGATTATGTAGTCCGTATGAAAGTGAGGTACAGTCTTTCCCGTATCTGAGCTCATTATATGTCACCTGCACGCAAACGGCCTCCCCTAGATACAAAAAAAATCAAGATTCATCTAATTTTCATCATTTTTGAAAGAGAAGCTACTATGAGGAATTTCATTAAAACAGAGCGATCTAATACGGCTTTATTCAGCAGAGAAGATCATTTCTGTCATGTATTCTTACCTACATTAGTTAACTGTATTTTTACATAAACCTGTACAGATTTTACTAGTTGGGCTTTTCCTGAACATCTCGCCAAACTGAAATGTATTGTTTAACTTTTAAGCTTTTTGTTATTCAGATATTTTGCAGAATATTCCAATTTGTTAACCAAAGAAGGTTACATTTTTTTTATACAAAATTAAGCATTACAGTTGTTTTAAAGCTAAAAGGCTAAACTATTCTATGTTTGACTCAAATTTAAAGAATAAAGAGTTTAGTTTCTATTAAGGTTTATATGGATTTTAAGATGTAGCCTAATTCGCGATTTGAATAATTAAGTTACTTGTTGAGTAACTAAGTTAACTTTTCAGACAGAGTAATTAGTCATTTAAATACAATATTGATGAAGTAATTAGTAACTGTAATTAATTACTTATTGAAAGTAACTTACCCAACACTGTGTTTAACTAAAGTCATTTTTGCTTAATAGCATAGTAGAATTGGATAATTTCATTAAAGGTCAGTAGCAAAGACACTGGTTAATAACAACATATTTAATTAGTTCAGGTTTGCGTCATTCTGAGTTTGCATTTCACTGTTTTCATTTTTAGGAATACTGAATGTTTTTTGTGCTCGTGAGCTGAATAAATGCATGTTCACATTAGTTTAGAACAGTGGTTCTCCACCTTTTTAACTCCAAGGCCCCCTACTCTCCGAGTCAATACTTCAAGCCCCCCCCATACCACCCCAACCTTTTCTATAAAAAATGGTATTCTAGTGTTATTACCTTTTTAACTCCATGTAATATTTTTTTAACTAAACAAATTCAAGATAGACTTAAACTTAATGCACTTAGACTTAATGCACAGCTCATGTATGTCACTATAATCGTCTTTGCCGTGATTACAGTCGTCATTCATAAAATCCTTGCTAGTGCAACACTGGCTTGTTTATCCAACCGAGAGCTGTAGTTTGCGTATCATATGCTCATGCAGCGGTCAGGTGTGTGTTCAGTGTGTATTTCACACAGCATGATGAGAAACGGCTTGAGCTGCTCCGAAACACAGCATTAGATCACAGAAGCCTACGTACAAGAGAGGGGGTGCTGTTATTTTTCGAACTACCTAAAATGATGAAAACCATCTTGAAAGAGATATGTACAGGTGCATCTCAATAAATTAGAATGTTGTGGAAAAGTTCATTTATTTCAGTAATTCAACTCAAATTGGGAAACTCATGTATTAAATAAATTAAATGCACACAGACTGAAGTAGTTTAAGTCTTTGGTTCTTTTAATTGTGATGATTTTGGCTCACATTTAACAAAAACCCACCAATTCACATCTCAACAAATTAGAATATGGTGACATGCCAATCAGCTAATCAACTCAAAACACCTGCAAAGGTTTCCTGAGCCTTCAAAATGGTCTCTCAGTTTGGTTCACTAGGCTACACAATCATGGGGAAGACTGCTGATCTGACAGTTGTCCAGAAGACAATCATTGACACCCTTCACAAGGAGGGTAAGACACAAACATTCATTGCCAAAGAAGCTGTTCACAGAGTGCTGTATCCAAGCATGTTAACAGAAAGTTGAGTGGAAGGAAAAAGTGTGGAAGAAAAGATGCACAACCAACCGAGAGAACCGCAGCCTTATGAGGATTGTCAAGCAAAATCGATTCAAGAATTTGGGTGAACTTCACAAGGAATGGACTGAGGCTGGGGTCAAGGCATCAAGAGCACCACACACAGACGTGTCGAGGAATTTGGCTACAGTTGTCTTCAGAGGCGTCTTACCTGGGCTAAGAAGAAGAAGAACTGGACTGTTGCCCAGTGGTCCAAAGTCCTCTTTTCAGATGAGAGCAAGTTTTGTATTTCATTTGGAAACCAAGGTCCTAGAGTCTGGAGGAAGGTGAGAAGCTCATAGCCCAAGTTGTGAAGTTTCCACAGTCTGTGATGATTTGGGGTAATGTCATCTGCTGGTGTTATCCATTGTGTTTTTTGAAACCCAACATCACTGCACCCGTTCACCAAGAAATGTTGCAGCACTTCATGCTTCCTTCTGCTGACAGCTTTTTAAAGATGCTGATTTCATTTTTCAGCAGGATTTGGCTCCTGCCCACACTGCCAGAAGCACCAAAAGCTGGTTAAATGAGCATGTGTTGGTGTGCTTGACTGGACAGCAAACTCACCAGATCTGAACATAGAAAATCTATGGAGTATTGTCAAGAGGAAAATGAGAAACAAGAGACCAAAACATGCAGATGAGCTGAAGGCCGCTATCAAAGAAACCTGGGCTTCACACCACCTCAGCAGTGCCACAAACTGATCACCTCCATGCCACGCCGAATTGAGCCAGTGATTAAAGCAAAAGCAGTCCCTACCAAGTATTGAGTACATATACAGTAAATGAACATACTTTCCAGAAGGCCAACAATTCACTAAAAAATATATTTTTTTTATTGGTCTTCTAATTTGTTGAGAGTGAATTGGTGGGTTTTTGTTAAATGTGAGCCAAAATCACAATTAAAAGAACCAAAGACTTAAACTGCTTCAGTCTGCGTGAATTGAATGTATTTAATACACAAGTTTCACAATTTGAGTTGAATTACTGAAATAAATGCTTAAATTTAATTAATAAAATAAAAAAATACTTTTCCACGACATTCTGATTTATTGAGATGCACCTGTAATTGAAGAGAAATTTGATTATTTAGTTTGGCATACCATTCGTTTTCATGAAGAGGGCGGGGTTTATGACCCATAATGCAGCCAGCCACCAGGGGGCGAAATAACCAGTCTGGCCAGTCGCCACATGCTACAAGAGTGACTACAAACCACAGCCAATCAGAAGAGCGTGTGAGCGGAGCTAGCGGAAACCGACTTGTAATTAAAATGTAAAAAAAATTAACATTATTCAAAATACATGCTCAGTAAGAGATACAACATTTGTTTTTAAATACAGTTGTAGGTTGACAGTTTACAGATCGAGCAAAATGATATTCGCTCAAATTAAACAATTTTAGTACTGTACAAAAAACTTATCTGAGATAAGCAATGACCTGTCAACCTGCTGCCAAGCTGCTGTTGCTCATCGTCGCGTTATTAGGACAGGACACGGTGCAACAATCATTTAAACAGTTTAGCTTACATATTTGTTTAATCAATATCACTGTTGTTCATTAAACACAAAGTTAAAGGGTTACTTCACCCCAAAATGACTCAACCTCAGTCTTTAATGACTCACCCTCATGTCGTTCCAAACCCGTAAGACCTTCGTTCATCTTCAGAACACAAATGAAGATGTTTTTGATGCATTCCGAGAGCTCTCTGACCCTCCATCCATAGACAGCAATGTAATAAACACGATCAAGGCTCAGAAACATAGTAAGGAGATCAGTAAAATAATCCATGTGACATCAGTGGTTCAACCTTAATATGGGGGCAGTCGTGGCCTGGTGGATAGAGCGTTGGACTTGTAACCCGAGGTTGTGGGTTCGAATCTCGGCTCCGGCAGGAACTTTCCACGAGACCCTTGAGCAAGGCACCGAACCCCCAACTGCTCCCCGGCGCCGCAGCGTCGGCTGCCCACTGCTCCAAGTGTGTGTGTGTGTGTGTGTTCACTGCTCCAAGTGTGTGTGTGTGTGTGTGTGTTCACTGCTCCAGGTGTGTGTGTGTGTGTGCACTTGGATGGGTTAAATGCAGAGAACACATTTCACTGCTGTTATACTCCGTATAATTGTGTATGTGACAAGAAAAGCTCATCTGAGCTTAATCTTTAATTTTACGAAGCTACGAGAATTATTTTTGTTTGCAAAGAAAACAAAACGACTTTATTCAACAATTCGTCTCCTCTACGTTAGCACAGCATAATTTTGGAGAGTATCCAGTGAGCATAAACCATAGGTGTATATATATGTAGATATATGTAAAATTAGCGACTGTTTCTATGGGACGCTATACGAAAGCCATCCACCATATTGTAGCGGTCAACTTGACGTCATTCACCATAGTAATCACTGAATATTCGAAAGATGCCACAATCCTGCACAAAATGGCTCAACGGCTCTGTGCGAACCTACAGTATGGTAAATGACGCCAAGTGGACCGTTCCAAGATGGCGGCCGCATCTACATACTTGAAGCGGTCGAATATGGCGTTTAAATCTGCATTTCATGACACAATAACAGTAATATTTAGAAAATGATGCAGGTTTTCCCCTCCGCCATTAACGCTCGCTGATTGGTGCGAAATGCATTCTGGGATACCTGGCTGCCTCAATTTTGCACAAGTCACCTGGATGCAACCTTGATAAAAGGGAGCAAGAACACATTCAGGGATTTGAACAGTACGTAGCTAGATGTAAACTTTGAATTGGAACAGTACTTGGGTCCACAAGAACACAAGTCGTGTTAATTCCACTGCTGTCTATAGAGGGTCAGAGAGCTCTCAGAATGCATCAAAAATATCTTGTGTTCTGAAGATGAATGAAGGTCTTGCGGGTTTGGAACTACATGAGGGTGAGTAATTAAAAACAGAATTTTCTTTTTTGGGTGGAGTAACCCTTAAATACTAAGTAATATAAATATTAGACACAATAATGCCCCTTACTTGACTGTTTTCCGAGCATCACACAGCAATGGCCTTACTAAATGAATCAGTATTCTGAACGAATCGGTTGAGTGAATCGTTCACTGACTCACCGCCACCTACTAGTGAGACCTGTGGATAGTCATTTAAAAATCCCCACCACTAATGAACAGACTGGGACCAGCACTATTTATACTAAGTTTATAAAAATGTGATTGCAGAATGCAGCAAAGGATCATTTAAGTATTCTAGAAAGTGTGTAATAAAAAAACAGAAACCTGAAAACACCCAAACCACTATTTATCTAACAGAAATATTTCTATAATCAGCCATGGCACCTCAGTGAACTTGAATCTTAGGTTTAGCTGATTAGTGGTGTTTACTGAGGCAAGGGTCATGGATCTGTGCTACTTAAGTACTTAACTTTGGCTCATATCCATGTGTTTATGCAACAGATATGATACAGAGCAACTTTTTTATGTTCTTGAACTTTTATGTTTCTCAATAAAAAAAAAGAAAGTCACAGAGACTCACATTGAGAGAGGATTGTGGCTCATATCTAGAGACCAAAATAAATTTAACAGACACAAACTACTCAGAATACATGGTGATGTATTGGCAACACATCTACGACGGCCTGCCATCATGGTGGGAGTTATGCATATTTTATGCAAAATATGTGTATCTTGTTTAGCTTTAAGGCCCATTCACACCAACGGTAATAACTATAGCAATAACTAAAGTTTTAATGATCGTTCTAATTCAGTGAGAATGATGTTCATACTACATCTATAACAACACAGAGGAGCGTATGGAAGCCCATTTTCACCACAGAATAAAAAAGAAACATTTTCTCTTTTGATATGTAACCTTGAGATTGTGAGAAGAAAAATAAGAATTGTGAAAAAAAGTCACAATTAACTTTTTATTGTTTTATTCTGTGGCAGAAATAATTCTGTGCATCTCACAATTCTGACCTTTTCTCACAATTCTACATTTATTTTGCATAAATTCTTCTCCAATTTTCCTCCAAATGCTGAGTTCATGTCTTGCAAATTCAGACTTTTCTCCAACCCAATTCTGAGCTTGCATATTGCAAATTGCAATTTTGTATCGTTCTCTCGAGGTTCAGCATATACACCAAATGTTGCACTTAAACGGCAACAACTGGCTTTAATATGACGCACTTGATGCTGACTATGACTGTTTCCTCTCTGCAGGTTGACATCGAGGCAATAAAGGAATAGAGAGCTACAGGAAGAACAGACCCTCCTTCATTAAAACCAGACACAGTGGATCCTGCGAGCCTGAGAATTCCAGCTCACGGGTCCCACAGTCCCGCCACAAGTCCACTCATCCTTAGACTGTCATGCGCTGCAACTTAAGTTTCCCTTCCAGCAAACTCATTTCACCTTCTTCTAGGAATATTGTCTGATGCAATGCTGACAATACAAAGCATGCAAATGGTTCATACTCTGTAACTCTGGCTTCAGTAGGCACGTGTGAGCATGGCACGGCTGGGAAGCGTGAAACAAATGGGATTCTCGGGTTATGATGGGATGGATGTCGTGTGTATCAGAGAGAATGTGCCTTTTAAAAGAAGCTGTGGCTCACATATGGAGTGATTTAACACTCAGACAAAATTGTATTGGAATTTAATTTGCTACATTTAATTATCTCATTTCTCAGGAGTTAATATATTTTTAATAGCTGTTTCATTGTATTGTGTAATATATACATGTAGCTCGTGTAAAAAAAAAATGTTGGACATATTCCAGCCTTCAGCCCCAACCATTGTCTCAATATGCGTAGATAAAACCAGATCCCACAAGGTATGAATGTGCAACAACATTAGATGTAGTCTTTCTTTGGGATGTCAGCAAAAGAATTATGTTTTCAGATAAATAAATTTGCATCAGCTAAATAAATGGCTTTATAAATTATTAGGTGAAATATTTTTGCCATTGGACATGGTTATTTTCTGAAATAATATAACAAGTGTTTCATAATCGCAAATATTAATCAAAAATACAGTGAAAGCAGTAAAAACATGAAATATTATAGTAATTTAAAATAAATGCTTTATATTTGAATATATTTTAAAATGTAATTTATTCCTGTGATATAAAGCTGAATTTTCAGCATCATTTCTTCAGTGTCACATGATCCTCAGAAATCAATCTAATAGGCTGATTTGCTGCTTAATATTTTTGTGTAAATCACAATACTTTTCTTTTTATTCTTTGAATAAAAATAATTAAAAAATCATTTATTTGAATGAGATTTTGTAACCAATATCTTCAGTCACTTTTGATCATTTAACGCATCCTTGCTGAATAAAAAATTATTACAGACCCCAAACTTTATGCTTATATATTCAATTTTACATATAAATTAATTAAATTCAGTAATTACGAATTTCCATTTGAAATAGCCAAGATAAAATACTTTAACAGCATTTATTAATCTCCGTTACAGAACAATCTGCTTTTCTATTTAAACCTGAAAATGATGTAAGATTATTATATCATAAATGAAACGTAGGAGATCTGTGACTGACTCCACACAAAAAGTGAACGCATCCTCAAATCATGCTGGTCACATGATCATCATGTTTTGTTGATGTCAACTTGAGCTGAACTATAACATTAACCACGTTTTTAAATTCACTCAAACTCTGTAAATATGCAGTTATTTCCATTCACTGCCATTATAAATACATCAAACACAGAGACCACATATCTGGATTCATGTTTTTATTTTCATTTAGATATGCATTTACACGCATATTATAAAGCAAATATACAAATAAGAAGCGTTTTTGAACAAGTTAGAAAATCAATCGGCCCTAGCCTCTGAAATAATATTAGTACAGATATGAGCAGGCTCAAAACATAAACCACTAAAGAAATAGAAGGAACAAAAACAAGAAAGAAAGCAGCTTGTGGCATTGAATCAGTCCCGAGAGATTACGGAGCAGCACCAGAACGGCAGCGAGAAAGAACAGAAATGAAGCCGATGAGCAGTGCAAACACGAGTCCGAGGCGGCGTCTGTAAACCGTGAGTGTGTTGAAGTGTGCAGGAGACGTCATCAGTGAGCCTGAGTGCTGTCTTTGGTAGGCGTTTAGCACAGGGATGCTACGCCGCCTCGCTAACATTCAACGCAGCCTCATCCAATACATTTGAATTCATAAGACACAAACCGGAAAACAAATGTGGTTCATCTATGATCCAAAAGGCACCATGAGTCAATGCAGATACAAAAGAATAATTCAAAATCACTTAATCAGTCGAAACAACCTGAATGTGATTACCATCATAGCCTTTACAATGAAAGTAGTTGAATTTTGTGTTTCAAACAAGCAGATCTTTCTGATTTATCAATACAAACCCATTGCATCCATAATAGCTAATTATGGACTTGGTTTTGCAAGCCAAAGTAAAACATGCCTGACTCGCTTCCTCCCATGAAAGGGTTTGGTCAAGTTCCCCGTCCTACCACCAGGGGACGCAACACTGCTTCATCCAGCTCTACACCGGCTTCGACACATCTACCTACTTTCCCCAAAAAAGGAAAACACGCAGTGACACCAGACGAGAAAAAAGAAAAGAAGCCCAAGAAATCAAAAACAATCATGTACAAGAATCATTGCTGTGAAAGGGAAGTCTACTATCGCCTGGTCCCTCATCGGCTCATCTTGCATCAACATCGGATCCCTCCAGACTTCCTCCAACTAAAGCTATATGCTGGCTAACTGAGAATATATGTGTACATGTGTAGTGAAGGTGCTCCTGAATACACGGGTCAGTCGCATGGTATCGGTCATATTCCAGTCCAAAACTATGGAATAAGAAATTATATTGAAAGAAAATGAAGCCTATTTGTAGAAACGATAAGGTTTGTGGCATTTTCATGAAAGTTAAGCAATTAAATGACTATTGGGGAAACAAATCGTATTACTGTAGTGCATAAATTAGATGCATTTAAATACTGGCAGCATTTGTACTGATGATTTTATTTTTTATTTGAAAGCAATACAGAAACAAAATACTGCTGTATAGTATTAAGAATCTATTAAATAATAATCAGGAATGACAAAAACTATACTACAATAAAGAGAAAGAGGGAGAAAAATGTGCTTAAAGCAATAGTCCACCCAAAAATGAGAATTCAGTCATTATTTACTCATCCTCGTGTTGTTCCAAACCTATACGAGTTCATAACAGGTGTTTTGAAGAATGTTTGAAACCAACCGTTTTAATTGTCATTGACTTCAATTGTATTTGACAACACAATGAAATTCAATGGGAACCAAAACTGTTTGGTTACCAACACTCTTCAAAATCTTTTATGTTTCACAGAAGAAATACAGGGATTGAAACAGCATGAGGGTAAATGACAGAATGTTAATTTGTGAGTGAACTATCCCTTTAATTAACATGAAAATGTCTCAAATCAAGGGCATCCTGAACAGAGGCTTCGTTTCCAGTATGCAAGGAATTATATTTCTCTTTCTTTTTAATTTTGGGGTGAAAAACGAGCTAGACACGTTTTATCTATGCACTCACTCCTCACTGGTGAGGCGATACTGAACACTGAAACAGGCGTGTGTGATTGACAGCTACATCAGCATCATCAGTCTCTGTGCATCACTTGCCGCCTTACATTCATCTGTTGCCTTTCTGAATTTTTTCCGAGCTTCGGTCCAACTGTAAGCACTGACCGACTGTCGATCAAACGGTAACCTTTGGTCACAGCAATCTTTCTGAAACCTTGAGGCACATCCTGCCCTTGACCAAAGTAAATAGTGGCGCTCCTTCTCCAACATTCAAAAACAAGAATCAACCAACCGGGATGTTAAACCTCCATGAAACGAGCTTTAAAATCTTCAATTCAGTGTGCAATCCTTGGTAATAAAGGTTAGCTGTGAAAGCTAGCATGTGTCTGGTTATATCTCTGTTTGAATGCACGCGTTACGCACAGGACTAGTCGGCTGAGGAAGGTTGTTATTGCGTTCTTTAGGCGAGCTCTGGCCCACATCAGCTGCACATATTAAACTCACATTCTCCTCTGCAATGTAGCATAGCGGGCGCTCTGCTGCCCCGTCAGGGGTCAGAGGGGCGACCGCAGCTTGCGGGAAGATCCCAGAAGCGGGACAGTTCTCCAGCCGGTCGTTCTCAACCTCTGGAAGCGGGCTGACCGCTCCGGCCGTGTTGGGATGTCGGGCGTGGGACTCGTAGCAGGGCGGTCTGCAGGAGTCCAGGTCAGAGCAGCTGAACTCGGAGAAGTGGCTGGAGTGTGAGTCGGCCACAGACGGCAGGCTGCCGCTCAGAGAGGGCGAGTCTAACCCGCTGGAGTTGGTGCTGCGGCGCTCCAGCAGCTGGGCGTCCATGTCTTCTCGCGTCTCGTTGATCTTGGTTCCGCCGCTCTTTTTGCGCAGCTTGCCTTTGCTCTTCTTGCCTGAGGAAGAGGAAGAGGTGGAGGACGTCTCCTTGGCCCAGCGAGAGGTAGCGCACTTGCCCTCATGGGGACAGCCAGAGGGGCAAACGCCGAGCCCGTGTCCTCCGCTGCTGCCGTCGTCCATACTGCTGCTGCCGCTGTGGTGCCTGAGCTTCCCTCGCTTAGACTCCACATCCACCTGCACCTCCATACTGCTCCCATCCCTGCTGCACAACAACGTCTGCTGTTAATAGGCCCTTTCACAGTAATACCAGTAAATTGATGCAAAATTACCGGAAACTACTTTACCGGTAAATTAAAAAATGTTACCCTGGACCACAATACCAGTCACACTGTAAGTCGCTGGGGTATATTTGCAGCAATAGCCAACAAAACATTGTATGGGTCAAAATGATACATTTTTCTTTTATGCCAAAAATCATTAGGATAAGTAAAGATTAGGGCTGTGACGGTCGCCGTGAAAACCGCATCACCACGCGGTAGTGCACGTGACGTCACACTAGGGCTGTGCGATGTGGACAAAAAAAACCTATCACGCTTTCTTGATTTTTCTTTTCGATTTCGATTTTAACACAAACAGACATGCTTTACAGTTATAAATGCATTCTGTGAATTTGAAATATTTCCAAAGGAAACCAATTAGACCTTTCCCAAAAAGTTGTAACATGTCTCTATGTATAATATATATTATATGTGAGTAATCAAATCCAACAAAACAACATGCATTTCTTTTGGCCACCAAGTCCTTATCCTGTTCTGAACTCATCTTCCCTGTTTCTTTAGCATACTATCCGTCTGGATGCCCGGTCTGTTCTGATCGCGCTCAATTTAGGCGTGCTGCATTATGATTGGTTCGGATAGCATACTGCGGGAGGTTGGGGCAGGCGGCGCGGAAAAAACCATGCTATAAAGCGATTTAGAAAAAACTTTCAAAGTAGCTTGACCAATAAAATGCAGGTATTGTACATAATCGACCAATCGTGGTGCTGCGCGAAGAAGGTGAGATATACAAGCATAATACAACGTTTTGAATACAACTGTAATAACAGTAACAGTTACAAAATTGTTTTATTCAGACTATAAATCTATGTTAATTCACAAATGACCTCAAACGCCATACACAGCGTGTCCTTTAGATTGGCAGGTTTAAGCGCAGGAAAATACAGTTTATTCTGCATTCAGCATATTTCATGATGAGCGCTGGACTTTGTTGGGAAACCAAATACTACATCGCCGATCTGGAATCATGTCACCCATCCGCGTTTGTACATCGGTCTTCAAGTTCACGTGATCGCAAACGTCCGGATGATCAGGTGTGTATTGGTGAGGCTTTCTCCAAACTGGCTAAATACGAATGAGACCGCGGTAAATGGAAGATGTTAACAAGAAACGTTGCAACATACGCCACGATTCCTATTCCACAGAGAGCACGTGAAGACGAACGTGCCCACTTGCTTGGACATTTGAACTGTCAGTACGTCATAAATAGGACGAGGCCGTTAACTGTGAGGGATGTCGTGTCGTATCGCACTGCATCCAATGTAGACAGCATCACTAACTATAGAGAATGCGAATGTGACGTAACTCCTCATTCTCTATAATGGGTTCTCGCCGCGCCACTCGCGTGAGGTAGACAGGGAGCATTTAACTTTCTTATTTAAGGTTACTTCGTTTAACTATTATTTATTTGATATTTATTTTTGTTTTGCAGGCTGCGTGTTTACTGACGGAAGTGCTAAAATAAACACGCATGTTTGTTAATAGATGATCGAGCCTCATTTATTTTTGAGTTTCACAAAATAATAATATATATATATATATATATAATATATATAATAATAATTAAATAATTAATAATAATATATCTCTATTCAATGAAGATATTTTGCAAGTTTCCTACTGTAAATATATCACAACTTCATTTTTGATTAGTAATATGCATTGCTAAGAACTTAATTTGGACTACTTTAAAGACAATTTTCTCAATATTTTGATTTTTTGCACCCTCAGATTTCCAGTTGTATCTCAACCAAATATCATCCTACCCTAACAAATAAAATCAATGGAAAGATTATTTACTCAGCTTTCAGGTGATGTATAAATTTCAGTTAAAAAAAATGTACACTTATGACTGGTTTTGTGGTCTAGGGTCACAAATATGCTGTTCACACAGACGATGGCGTTCCGTCTTTTTTCCAGTAAAGCACCATTCATCAGTTTCAAATTACCGGTAAATTAAACCAGAAATTATTTGTGTTTGTACGGTGTTTTTGATGTTTTCATTTTTGTGTCAAATGTTTACATTTCTTTTACAGCTTCTTTTGGGCCAGAGACATAACATGACTTCAAACACAGCGCAGAGTAAATGCATCATCTGCATCAGAATGTTATGATTGGCCCAGAGCCGTTAAAGTGTGAATTTCAACAGCTCTGGATTGGCCCGGAGTAGACGTCTTACATCTGCGTGTTCTGAACTTGTACAAACTCATACCAGTAATCTTCATTCTGCCTTCACACAGCAGAATTCCAGCAGTTTACTGGTAATGTTATAACTTCTCATACCGGTATTTTTAAAAAGGTCTTGTTCACACATGATCTCTTTACAGCAATTTACCGGTAATTCTCCAGTGAAGTTTTTGTGTGTGAAAGGGACTAATGACAGCTCAAGTTCCATCACTGAGCCACCTTACACTCTTTTGGTTATATGAACACACCTGTCCAGAGGCAGGTAGGCATTGAGAATGGATCCAGCCATTGCTTTGGTACTAGCGTTGTCACTGATTGTCCCCAGACTGACGGTGCCGGACTCCCCGCTCAGACTGCAACGTTCCTTTTGAACATCAGCTTGAACTTCCAACCTGAAAAAACAAACAGCACATTTAAAGGGGTCATATGATGCGATTTTATGTTTTCCTTTGTCTTTGGAGTGTTACAAGCTGTTCATATACACACACACACACACTCACACACACATACATACATATATATATACACATACAGTGGGGCAAAAAAGTATTTAGTCAGCCACCAATTGTGCAAGTTCTCCCACTTAAAAAGATGAGAGAGGTCTGTAATTTTCATCATAGGTATACCTCAACTATGAGAGACAAAATAAGAAAATCCAGAAAATCACATTGTAGGATTTTTAAAGAATTTATTTGCAAATTATGGTGGAAAATAAGTATTTGGTCAATAACAAAATTTCATCTCAATACTTTGTTATATACCCTTTGTTGGCAATGACAGAGGTCAAACGTTTTCTGTAAGTCTTCACAAGGTTTTCACACACTGTTGCTGGTATTTTGGCCCATTCCTCCATGCAGATCTCCTCTAGAGCAGTGATGTTTTGGGACTTTCAACTCCCTCCAAAGATTTTCTATGGGGTTGAGATCTGGAGACTGGCTAGGCCACTCCAGGATCTTGAAATGCTTCTTCAGCCACTCCTTCGCGTTCGGGCGGTGTGTTTGGGATCATTGTCATGCTGAAAGACCCAGCCACGTTTCATCTTCAATGCCCTTGCTGATGGAAGGAGGTTTTCACTCAAAATCTCACGATACATGGCCCCATTCATTCTTTCCTTTACACAGATCAGTCGTCCTGGTCCCTTTGCAGAAAAACAGCCCCAAAGCATGATGTTTCCACCCCATGCTTCACAGTAGGTATGGTGTTCTTTGGATGCAACTTTCTCCTCCAAACACGACAAGTTGAGTTTTACCAAAAGTTCTATTTTGGTTTCATCTGACCATATGACATTCTCCCAATCCTCTTCTGGATCATCCAAATGCTCTCTAGCAAATTCAGACGGCCTGGACATGTACTGGCTTAAGCAGGGGACACGCCTGGCACTGCAGGATTTGAGTCCCTGGCGGCGCAGTGTGTTACTGATGGTAGCCTTTGTTACTTTGGTCCCAGCTCTCTGCAGGTCATTCACTAGGTCCCCCATGTGGTTCTGGGATTTTGCTCACAGTTCTTGTGATCATTTTGACCCCACGGGTGAGATCTTGCGTGGAGCCCCAGATCGAGGGAGATTATCAGTGGTCTTGTATGTCTTCCATTTTCTAATAATTGCTCCTCAGTTGATTTCTTCACACCAAGCTGCTTACCTATTGCAGATTCAGTCTTCCCAGCCTGGTGCAGGTCTACAATTTTGTTTCTGGTGTCCTTTGACAGCCCTTTGGTCTTGGCCATAGTGGAGTTTGGAGTGTGACTGTTTGAGGTTGTGGACAGGTGTCTTTATACTGATAACGAGTTCAAACAGATGCCATTAATACAGGTAACGAGTGGAGGACAGAGGAGCCTCTTAAAGAAGAAGTTACAGGTCTGTGAGAGCCAGCAATCTTGCTTGTTTGTAGGTGTCCAAATACTTATTTTCCACCATAATTTGCAAATAAATTCTTTAAAAATCCTACAATGTGATTTTCTGGATTTTTTTTTTTCTTATTTTGTCTCTCATAGTTGAGGTATACCTATGATGAAAATTACAGGCCTCTCTCATCTTTTTAAGTGGGAGAACTTGCACAATTGGTGGCTGACTAAATACTTTTTTGCCCCACTGTACATACATACATACACACATATATACATATACACACACATATACATATGATCCTCAAACCCAAAGAGATATTCTTTAATAAAGTTAAGATTCAACCACGCCCCCCTAAAATGCCTAATTTAAACATGCCCCCACAACACATAAGTGATGGAAGCTGCCTAATAACTGAAAGGCAAACAATATACTACTTTATTTGATAACACTTTAGTTTAGGGACCAATTCTCAAATATGAAAGTCGTTGAATATCGAACAAACATTTAGGCCCAGTTTCACAGACAGGGCTTAGGATTAACCATAGTTCAATTAAAACATTTTATAAAAATTACTGGTCTTGAGACAAAACAATGACACTTACATATTTTAAGATTTTAGAGTGGGTCTGGGCTTTAGCCTTGTCTGTGAAACCGGGGGGAAATGTGACGAATCTAACAAACTTGGGCAAATCTAGCAGTTAGATCTCCTTGTGTGCATAGCATGACGGTCAGTCCATGTGAATGATCTTCCATCTTCCTAAATACTGTGTTCATGAGCGACACCAAGTCATGGTTTAATATAATGGCAGAGGGTCTGGGCATGAGACCAGAAGCATGAATCCAATTGGCTAGCTAGTTTTCTTGCAGTGCGATGGAAAAGACATTAAAGCACAGCTATGTTAAAAAAATCTGTTGCCTTGACCAGTGATTCTCAGCCCTGTTGCATGTCTCTTTATTCAAACACACCCGATTCAGGTCATCAGCTCATTAGTAGAGAGTCCATGACCTGAAATGGGTGTATGAGAGAGGACACGTTCAAGGGCCCAAGAAACACAAATGGGAATGTCAGTCTGAACAGCCATTTGTTCAAATTAAAATGTTTATCGGTCTTTTGGGATTCTGTGGATGCTTTGCATTTTAAACTTTATAGTATGTCCACATAGTACACGCACTTAAAGGCAATTTTTGGTCAATAACTGTAAAAAACAATGACATGCAGACAGTCACCGACCTGTTAAAGCAGTTGACCATGGCACTTCCTGACAAGCTGCCAGTGATGCTGGCCCCGGCGAGGGCCATAGTGCTGGCGTTCTCGCTCAGGTTGTCTCTCATTGCTCCAATACGCTCCATGTGGCTCCCACTGGCACTCAGGCTGCCCGTCAGACCCCCCACACTGCCCTCGCCGATGCTGGGGTTATGCCTGGTCTCTGCTACCGAAGTGGTGTCTGATAGAAGAGAATAGATAGAAAGGGGTCATTACAGCAGTTCACAAAAGTGTTAAGTATTCTGGGGGAAAAAAACTAAAACATAAAAACAATCAGTAGTACTGTTTCAGTGTTTTGTTTTTTGAGATTTGCACTACAAGCCTGATTAGGGCTCTACATTACATACCGAATGAACGGCAGTCATCATGGAATTTACTGTACAAGGAAGAATGTCATTTTAAATAAATCAAAAGTACAGCTGCACAGTTAATTAAATTGCAGTATGGTTTAGTGTCTGTGAATATTAAAGTGCAAAAAGACTTTAAATATAAAGTTAGCATGTTTCTGTGTAAATGAACGGCACAGTTTCATCTACTACCCAAACCCAAGCATGCATGATGCTCAGTGTTTTCAGCATCTGCTAAAGCTGCTCTCAGAGTCACAATTTTTCATCCATCTTTTAATTTAAAAGTAAACGTGCAGCATTTTGTTTGTCAAAATTCCATTTGATTATATTTTACAAGACATACATTTTATTATGTCCTTTCGATTATTAGCATTTTGATGATAAATTTGTATTAACACCATAAAACAGATTAAAGAAATTAAAAGAAAACTAAAAATCATTACATACAGCACAATTATTAATTCAAGTTTTAATGAACTCAACTGATTAGCTAGACATCCTTTTTGATTATTCAAATCTAAACCATTTAGACACATTAATCTGGGGAAAATAACACTGAGTTTGAGAAAGCTGATTTTTTTTTTTACACATAGCACAACAATGATTCGAATCCTTTTGCCTCAGGCTTACTCTGTACATCAGAACAAAAGCTACTTGTTCCCAGAGTTACATGAGCTTCACGGGAATTATTTGGTATTTGAGAAACAAAGCTACTTCATCCTTGAGTTTCAGGAGCCTGAAAAAGGTTTGGAAAAGGATAAACTCAGTCTCTAGATGTGGCTCACCTTCCAGAACGACTTCTGATTTTTTTTTTAAGTCGACTTTTATGTGATGAAAGTTGAGTCGAAGTCGACTAGTCGCTAATGACATCATTAATGAACAAATAAGTCTGGAGCTGTGACAAACGCCTTGTGCACAGCTATGAAATATGACAGCGCTGCCCACATGACTATTACTCCTATAACAGGTTATTTTTATCAGTTCTTTAGTCTCTGTGTTATATTTCTCACAGATTCCTGCTCGTTCTAAATCAGATACAGATGAGTAGTACAGTGAAGATTACATTCATATGAATGAATGCATTAGTGAGAGTGATTGCGTGTGAATTAATTATACCTAGTCTCTCTACTAGTAGTGAAGCTGTGGGATTTAGTTATTTAGAAATATATGCTTGAACTTTTCAGTTTCTAAGCTACTTTACTGAGGAATCACAGAACAGTGTTGACAATACGTTTTTGCGCTGAATGATTCTGTGTGTGATCGGCGCGTGTTGTATTGTACGCTGTCTGTGTGTTACAGTGCAGCAACGCATTAGATTAGAACGTGATTAACTTACCTGTACAATAAGTGTTTAAAACCTGCATTCTGCCGTTCAATTTCCAGCATCCAGTAATATAATCACACATGTCTCGTGTAGCGCATTCAGAGTATGAATTAGTTTGTAATTTTAACTTTTGTAAACAGAGCGTAAATATGGATTTATTATCCTGTTGTGCCCCCCTCTATAGGATCAGCAACTAGTCGACGTCAAGCTTAAAGCGTCATGGCAGAGCACAGAAGTCGCTGCTTTAAACTAGAACACACTTCACACATTTGCATTAAACATCAGCGAGGAGGAGAGAAAGTGTGAAATGTGATAGACAACTCTCCGGGGGAGAGACAGGCAAGACAGAGACTTGTGGCACTGATGTGTTTGCATTCCGTGAGGTTCACTCACCAGTCACAGCAGCTCCGGTGCCCACGTTCATGTCGTTCTCGTCATCGAACTCGATGCGCACACCTTTACCATTCCCTGCAGACACGCCGCAACCACCGCTGCGGCACAGAGAGATGGGCACCACACCATAGACGTACGCCAACATGATGGGCACTCCTATCCCTGCACAGACACACAATAACACTTACACAAAACTGCAACCTACAAGCCAGATTATCATTTCCTGATGGAAATACCATTCACACAAAGGATTTAATTTAATGAGAATAGGGGAAGCCACTATAATGACAATGAAAAAGAGGGACAAATTTATTGGAAGCACTTTCCAAACAATTTTCAAAGCTGATAAACCTTAAAACATTGACAGCCAATCACCGGACTTTAATAAGCCTGAGCAATTCAAGTGGCAGATGACAAAACTGCAGCTTGTGCTTATTATGAATAGATCATTATCGTGCATTGGGTGATTTAACACCATATCAGCTTCCTTTGTTATTTTCATGGTTAGTAAGTTGAAATGGTATAACAGAGCAATCTTAAAACCTATATAAGTTTTAAAAACTCAATTAATTCAGGGTTGAAAGTCAAAAAAATAATAAATCAGTGTGTTTGCAGAGTAATATAATTTCCTAAGAGAGCTTAAACCAACCCATTAAGACTAGTCTACATAACCAGCTCTCCTTTACAAGATGCTAATCTGCACAAAAATCTTGATAATCGAGCCGTTGTCTGATCAAATCAAATACACATAAGATAATGACAATAGCTGTGCTGTGATTTCGGCTATACTTGCATGTAAAATTAGAGAGGCAAGCAACATGATATCTGTGTTTAACTGCTCCTCAGCTGCGAAGCGCTGAACAGAGCTGACGCACCGACACAGACAGACAGAGACAGATAGAGAGGTGTGCAAGACCTCGCACGGCAGTACCGGCGATTCTCAGAAACTAAATAAGGTTTGGGCACTTTTTTGAAGGGAAAAAAGACACTAAAGGGGTCTGCAATGTTGCGAAGTTGGCAACACTGTGCCTCTCCATTTTGCGTTAACTTTGACAGCACTAGTTTGCACACAAGCTGCGGTTGGGATGTGACCGTGTCTCCCTCTTTCTCACACGAGCACAAACACACACCGCTGCACTGTGACCCCCCTCTCTATCACACACACAATGCGAAATACTCCGGATTTGAACAGTCAATAGCAAATACTTAAACTAATAACAAAACTTACAGTGGCTGATTCAGAAACACCAGATTGGAGGAAAGCCAGAATTACCCCCTCTTCTAGGTTCACGAAACTGTCGTCCATAAAATGCATTCTGTTCTGTTGTAAGTAATCTTAATGATTCCTAAATGCATTTACTTTCGGAGGGCAAATAAAGTGCTTTTGCTTTCACCTAGAAACACAGCTTCTCCCTGACACGGCTGCATCAACACTACTGCGTTTACTGAAACCATGCCTTCTTGCTTTGCGTGAACATTTGGGCTGCATTATGCAAATATTTCCACATCGTGATGTAGACATGTGGGGCGTGTTTGAATCAGAGATTTTAGGGGGCGTGGCAGAGTCTTAACTTTGATAAAGAATATCTCTTTGGTTTTGAGACTTTAGTCTTTGTAACTTCAGGGATCTTATCTATACACTATCAGCTTGTAACACTAAAAAGAGAAAGGAACACTTGAAATCGCATCATATGACCCCTTTAAGATCTGAGGGTTTTATGAAACAAAATCTGTGGAAAGTGCTTCTTCAGCAGGCGTGTCTGCTTGTTTGATTCTACAATGTCCAGGCTATTGTGCATTTGTGTGGACACTAATATATTGTAGTTATTACAGTTATGATGCTTGATTAAACAGTTTTTAGTATTACATTTTTAGATAAGCTTAGTGCGTCATGTATAAGCCTAATAAAAAAGTTAGTTGTGCCTAAATTAATTGGCGACATTTAATATAGGTTTATGGGTTCAGAACAAACTAATTATTTCATAAAACAAACTGCAATTCAAATCATAAAGTGAATCATTAGACAGAAAAAAGAAAGAAGTCCGCTTACCAACAGTGACAGCAGCAACCACTGGAGACACGATCACTGACAATGTGACCCCGCCGGCTATGACAAGGTTCCTCTTGTGCTTGGAGATGTCCTTCCCCTCATAACGATTATGAATCTGAAGCAGACGGATTCAAAGACTGAGTGAATAAACACACCCCTCTGTCATCACCCTGCTCATTATTTTAGATTAAATCACGCTTTGGTTACTCATAATGCTAGCATCATTTCCCACTCAATGATCTAACAAGAGTCTCATGAAGATCAAACAATGCTGATAAGTGTGCGATAAGACATGTAGGTTCTCATATTTCACAAAGCACCGCTCAGTTAGGATTCAGGTCAGATAAACAGACGTTATGGAAATCCCTTCAAAATGAAATTCAGACTGAACTGCACATATCTGAAGTGTCATTAATCATTGTACAAGTGACCCAGTTTGCAGTGGATTAATCTGGTTCAGAGACGTGCTGCATATTAACTCACACAAAACCAAATCCTTAATGTATTGAACAAATTATACTACATCACTGCTATTGGCTGGAAGTATAAATCTTTAAATCTATTAATACAGATGTAAGAATAGCGCTCGTCAAACCCATTTTAACGCTCTGCCACCAGTTTCTAAAAGTGTTTATAATAAGCAGTGTTCTTCTAGTCAGATAAAACGAAGGCCCTTATTATCTTGTAGTCACGACAAAGGCATTTGGAGAAACTGGTGCACAACAGAAACTGTCACAGGAAATGCTGCCAAATTAAAAAAAAAAGAAATCAACTGTTGTCTATTTTTAGCCAATTTAGCTCACGCCATGTGCCAGTGAGTTCAAGCCAAGATATGGCAGATAATGCAGCACTGTAATGACCTTTTAATGATTACTGATGACTAAGATTATGCACTATTATCAGAATCATTAGTATTCATGAACGTTATAAAAATATATGCAGGCTTTGTACACAGATGACGCATGACAGACAATGCGATATCATTTTTAAACTTCATTAAAACTACATAAAAATGAGTTTCCGTTTCATGGTCAGATCAGATTTTAAGCTGAGCAATCTATCAAAACAGAATATAAAATTACAACATGGCTCGGTGTGAACACTGTAACTGCTAAAAATGCTGAATATTAGTATTGTAATATTACAGTTTTATTACCGTTGTAAATCAAATTGTTATTTTACAGTATAATATAATAGAATTATTATAAAACTAAAAAAATATATTATTTTATAGTCCTTTTGAATGGGTCAAATACAGTGGAAACATGGCCTATGAAAACTCAAGAGAATTGTTTTCTACTGATATGTTTATGGTTATTGAAAAGAATAGTTTTTAGAGTAAAAACGAATTGTTAGCTTTTTATGAGTTCAGCATCCTGCAGTCAACAGACACAATTTCTAGATCTCAGTCCTCTTTTTCCACAATGACTCTTGGCACCAAGCTGATTCTCATCATTACTACGGACCCGGTGCAGGTACACCAAACATGACTGTTTGAAAAATGTATCTAATTTCATTCCTTACAATCAGTTCAAAAGATTGGTTTTGAAAACTAATAAATTAAAACCTCACTCTTCATTCTCCAGTGCTTGGTTTAGCCACCTACCTTTCTGCCCACATACACAGGAATACCAATGATCATTGCAGGTATGGCAATGCCAGCAATCAGTGCAATGCCAACCGGAGCACCCACAAGTGTGCCCAACTGCCACAGGATTTTCTTCTTCCTGCTCCAAGGCTTCTTACCCCAGAAAGTGCATCCTGAAGGACTGTGTCAAGAAAAGACAAATTAAACAGAAATGTATCCTTAGCACAGAACAATTCTGATGACTGTAGCTTTGGCCTTCTTTAGTTCTCAGGTCAACTGTCAATAACGCAGTTCAATTTAGATGTCTGATCGATGTGCTGTGGCCCTCCACTGTGAACACTGCAGTGGTGTTCAGGACACTGACCTTAAGTAATGCAGATCAGAGATCTCCTTCATACACAGCCAGCAGAACTCACAGCCACACACAGCGCAGGTCATGTGATTACAGCTCCCATCGTTCATCTTGATGATGTAGGCCGCACAGCGGGGACATGGCTTTATGTCATCGGCTTAGAGAGACACAGAGAGAGCGGTTAAAACCAGTGCTGGTTAACATTGACGAGATTTGGGATGTTTCCATGCTAGGTTTGAAGATTTGGTGCAAACCACAATGTGTTATTTGATTAGAGAGCATTTTATTTAGAAAAACACTACATTTTAGTAGCTTTAATAAAAATCAATGTGTATTTTATAGTGATCAACCGATATAGATTTTTATAACCGATATCGATACCAATTATTTGCGTGTTCATGTGCCAGCTTACTGATATGCAGAACCGATATTTATTAACTGTTATAAAGTAAATAAATTACTGTGTGAAGAACATAACTTCACTTTGGTTTTTCCTATTTTGAAGTGTTTGAAATTTGTAGTCTTTCATGCTAAAATTTATATTCATATTACAATATTTTTTTTATTTTTTTATAAAAAGCATCAGCAGCAACAAAACTAATATTAACAATAAGCAAAATAAATGTAGAATGTCTAATGTTTTCAAATGGGTAAAATAAATAAAGGACAGGAGTCATATCAACTTCATTTAAACTACAGTTTTAGTAGGTTTATAAGATGTTTAAAAGGCCTATAGAGTCAAGAATAATTCACTGGATAACATTCTCTGGAATATAACAAACAAAACATCGATTTTTAATGCATTTCTCAACTGGAATGTTATATCAGAATTATTAATAATATTTGTGTCCCTCTAGATTATGAAATGTCTTCTGACAGCACGGTTCATCTATGCATTTACACCGGACTATACTCAAACTGCAATCGCTCGCGGATATAAGAAATAATTAATTTCTATAAAGTTGTATTTATTTATATGTTTATTAGCGAAATAATGGTTATATAGTAATATTACTACAATTTAGGGTGTTTTAAACAAGTTAATTTTGTTAAAAGTTACATGCGGTGGCCATTCTCAAAACACCCACAAGATGGCGGCATTATCGGTTACAAAATTGATATCCGATCATAGTAAAATCCTTAAATATCGGGAAAATATCGATATATCGGTCGATCTCTAGTATTTTATTCATACAGTGTTGTATTTTGTATTTGATTACTTTATTCAATTTCTGTAGTATTTCTAATCTAAATACTGTCAGACAGACTTACCTGTAAAACTTTCATTCACTTTCATTTCAATTTTCATTTAATTTGTATTTTTGATCCATTGAATGCATTTGTTCCATCGCTTGTCATTTGTTTCTTTGTCCTGACTGTTTACTTGTCTTTAATAAGCTCGAAACCCTTTTACTTGTATTAGTTGTAGGGACTACTAGATTTTACTGCTCAAAAGTAAAAATAGCCTTAAAAACCAACATGAAAAAGAGTGATTACACTGATTCTTGCTGGGGAAAAAGTTATATTTTTCTAATATTGCCCACCACTAATTCTATTTTAGAGGAAGTGGTTTTTAATTTTCCTAATGCCAAGACACCCAAAATTTTTCAAGACAGATACTGTTTTTAAACTCTTGTTTTACAGAGTTGGGAGCAACAATAATTAAAACAAATACAGTAAAAAAACATTTCAGAACTTTCAAGAACTGAAAGAAACTGGGTTCACACTCCTAATTAATTTTCATATTAAAAACATTATTTTTTTACAGTGTAGTTGACAAATCCACTGCAGTAGTGCATGGGTTTAACGTTTTGTGTGCGGGTGTGTTAGGTGGGCTCACCAGCAGCGCCGCTCTCCTGGCTGTAGCTGAGTGACGAGGATCTGAAGGGTCTCAGCCGGAGGCTATGAGCTCTCTGCTGTCGGGCAGCGTCGCAGGTCTGATTTGGGTGCCACAGCTGTTTACAGTGGTAACAGAACTCAGTCCCACAGCCTTCTCGACCACACGTGATCTTTGGACAGCTGGCACAACCGAAGGCAATGACTGCATACCTGTCAAATCAAACAGACAAACACTTTCTCAGCTATACATGATGCATTAGCTCATACTAGGGGTGTGACGAGAGACGCTTAACAAGAAAAGAGAAAAAGAAAACAATAAATTATTAATAAAAAAGAAAAAGAAACCAATAAATCATTAGTAAAAAAGAAAAAAGGCAAAAATGGAAAGAAAGAAATTACAGGGCAGTGATACAATCAATAGAAATTATTGCTGCATTCACAGTTCTGTTTGAGACTGACAGCAGTTGTTTACAGGTGAGAGACTTGATAGGTTTTATTTATTCAGCTGATTAAAACATCTGCTTGAACACACACACACACACACACATATACATATATATGTACAGCTGAAGTCACAACCGCATTCAGGACACTACAGCGACAGAATCAAAAATGGCGTCTTAACTAGGGATGGTATCGTTAAGGTTTTAACGGTATTACTACTCTTACCGATACTGCTTATCGATTCGGTACTTTAACGGTATTCTTATCGGGACTTTTTGTTTTATGTATATATATATATATATATATATATGACAAATTAAGAGCTGAATTAACATTGCTTTATATTCTGAAATGTAAAATAAATATTTAATGAAATGAATATAAAGCATCAATTTGTAAATGCACATGTGTGCAGGCATTTTTAGTGTTTTATACATATTATAAGATACAGTAAAAACATGAACAAAGAAAAAGTAAAACAAACTGAAAAATTCAATAAAACAAATATACAACTGAAAAGAAATAAACAGTGCTTTTTTCATGAAGGTCCACTAACATTAATGTTCTGGAAAGTAATAGCTACAAAATCAATCTAAAAGTATTAATATGTAAATGAACACTGCATAGTTTTCACTGTATGTATTGATAGATTGATGCTTATTAAAGCTATAACGTTATACAGATTAAGAGCTGTGAGTGATTTTCTCTTTGATTAACATTGATGAAGCGCCAGTTTGTCACTTTAAGACAATATATTGACACATCAGATTTTCGCCCAACTGTTCTCATCCACTTAAGACATAAACTGTGTTTAAGTGAATAATAAGCCGGCCATTTTGACATAATTTGTGTGTATCTTATCAACTATGGACGCGCCCGAAGCTCAAAGTGTTTTGGTGCGCTCCACGCACACACACACACACACACACACACTTCAGCCTGGGGAACAGCGTCTCTCGTGCGGATTGTGCTTTCAACGTCTCTTTATCAAACATGTCCCGCGATTTAGCAACAGTAAAGAGTGCATTTTACAACAATCACCGATTGAGCTGATTCTGGCGTTAAGTTTGGGTTTTAGGGAGGAACGAATGTGTGAAGGGAAGAAGAAACGCGGCTATAATGCTTAGAAGCCAAAATCGAAATAAAAAAAATACAATTAGCAGCCGCAGCCACAGGCCTAAAGCGTAAGCAGATGTTTGAATGTTTCGTTCTCTCTTCTATCATAATTAAACCGCTTTCATGTTGCGCGCGCTGAAGCTCCTCCGCATTAATCGATTTAATTTTTGGTAGAATATTCGATTACTAAAATATTCAATAGCTACAGCCCTAATCGTGATATTCCTGGAAAAAAAAAATCGTGATATGATATTTTTGCTGTATCGACCACCCCTAGTTCAAATCTCCAAACCAGAGTATGACCAGTGACCACATTATCCAAAACAGCTGTGGCTATCTGGTAACAACGCAAGTCAATGATGGTCAATCTAGATTAATAGCCCTGCAAATCTGTTTACAGCAGGCACTGGCCATTGTGACCCGATCATTATTAATGAGAACCTATTAAATGGCGTCGGAAGTTGTGCTTGTTTGCCGAGCTAATTGTTGTTGTAAAGTCACAACATGCAGATTGACAGATTTGAGACAGCGACAGGATCACTAAGCTAATTGATGTGTGTGCTAGACAAGAGTTACACAAGAGCCTTTAACACTCATTATCATGTGAAAAAAGGACATAAGATGCTGAGAAAATATTCTGAATGTGCACTACAGGATCAGTCAGTTATTCCAGCCTCATCAAATGAAAGCGAGTCTGCATGTGGATTGACAATTATACAATATAATTTGATACAAAAGAAGCTAACGTCATGGTACAAACCAGATGTCATCTGATCAACTGTCAGTTTTCCACCTGGGAAAAGCCTCCACAACATCTGTTTCCACAAACAAAGTGGCCTTTGTTATTGGAGTTGCCCATATTCCTACATGACTCTGTGAGGGTAAGAGTAAACAATGCTGGAGACATGAGACGCCCCCGTCTGATCTATAATCAGAGGTGGAAAGTAACGAATTACATTTACTCGCGTTACTGTAATTGAGTAGCTTTTTTGTGTACTTGTACTTTTTTAAGTAATGTTTTTAATCTGTAATTTTACTTTTACTTAAGTATATTTTGTGGGAAGTATTGTACTTCGCTACATTTTAAAACACATTCGTTTCTGAGTAAAAAAAAAATCGCTCCGTGGAAAAACTGCAGCAAATAATGGGCAGAAGAAGAAACTGGCGCTAAAAATAACAAGAACGATGCAGACGGACAAGACAGGCGTTTTAAGGGGCGCCACATATCGCGCGTCTTTGCGCTTAAGTTCGTTATTTCAAATGTAGACGCCGGTATGCGCTCATAATGGAAGCGACGCTCGTTTTTCCAGGCGCGTCCGCGCATCGAGATAAAACATCTCAACTTTTCAGAATGCCGCAAGCGCACCGCAGGTCATGTGACGAAATGTCCTTCTTGTAACGGAGAGCGCAGCTGATGGTTGCTTGAGCGACAAACGCCTCCGGAGCGCAACCGCCCGAGCGCATTGGAAAAAAGGAGAAAGCAGCGCGCCTAGCGTTTTCCATGCGTTTTAGGCGCGATATGTGAACGCCCCTAATGGTGCAGACCCAGCTGAAAACCAAACCCCGTCATATTCTGCTGAAGTTGAATTCAAGGAAATGAAGTGAACCCCTGGCCATATATTCATGCTCTATTATGCTGTGTAAGCTGTGTTTGCCTCAGGAGACCGAACTAGCAGCTTATAACATCTCGACATCAACCCTTCGCAAACATGTAGAGGTAACGTACTTACATCATTGCATTGGTGGTTAAAACGAAGCTTTTAGCAGAAAAGGTTTTGCACAAATGAGCCAAAAAGACAGTGGTGCAGGGTGATCATCTGAGATAATATAATAATTGTTGTTTTAACGGAGTGCTTTCTTTCACTGCGTGATTCAGTGTTAAAATGCGTTTAGAATGATCACAAAATTGAAGATATAGAAGCAGAAAATGTATATTTATATAATTTAATATAGTAAGTCAACATCACACTAAGAATGCCGCTTTTCTAAAAATCACCATGATTACATAGGCCTGTAGTTTTTCTTTTACAACAGTTCAAAAACAAGAAGTTAATTAAGAGACTTTAGACACCATATTGCCTGTTTTTGCTCTATTTCGACAACAAAAATAATTCCAAACACAGTTTTTGCGTCTCTGACTCTGAGCAATGACAGTGTTTTGTTCCTTGAATTAACCGTTTAAATGATTCTGTTCAATCACAATGACTCTCTTATGAGTGACTTACTGACACCTACTGGTGGTTCTAATTTAACATTTAAAGTATCTTTTGATTATTATTATTTTTTTATTTCTAATGACTATTTAACATTTGTGACCCTGGAGCACAAAACCAGTCTTAAGTCGCTGGGGTATATTTGTAGCAATAGCCAACAATACATTGTATGGGTTATAATTATACATTTTTCTTTTGCCAAAATCATTAGCATATTCAGTAAAGATCATGTTCCATTAATATATTCTGTAAATATCCTACTGTAAATATATACAAACTAGGAGCTTAATTTGAACAACTTTAAAGGAGATTTTCTCAATATTTTGATTTTTTGCACCCTCAGATTCCAGATTTTCAAATATTGTCCGATCATAACAAACCATACATCAATGGAAATATGATTTATTCAGCTTTCAGATGATGTATAAATCGCAATTTAGGAAAATGGACCCTTATGGTTTTGTGGTTCAGGGTCACATTTTATGTCTTATTTATCAAAACATTATTTCTGCATTTGTAACTGCAGGCTAAATGCATTCATGTCAGTGTGTAATACATCTACTTCAGATGAAGCTTCTGCTTCCTCTGCATTGCAAAGATGCATTTTGTTGATACTGATTTAATTTGCCTGGTAACAGCCCAAATGTCTTATAATTCTAAATAACTGATTCCTTTAATTAAAAACACCTAGTTTGAGATTTATAGGCCCATATCCCAGGTGTGTCAAACTCAGTTCCTGGAGGGCCACAGCCCTAAAGAGTTTAGTTCCAACCCTGCTCCAACACACACACCATGTAGTTTTCAAATAAGCCTAAATGATTAGTTTAGCTGTATCAGATGTGTTTAATTAGGGTAATATCTACACTGTGTAGGGCTGTGGCCCTCCAGGTACTGAGTTTGACACCTTTGGTCTATCCCATTTTTTCCTCCCTCTCATTGTTAAAATGTAACTAAGTAATTTTTACTCTGAGTAAATTTTAAATGAGCTACTTTTTTTAGACTGGTACTTTTACTTGTACTTAAGTAAAATTTCAGTAATGTAATGGTACTTTTACTTGAGTAGAATATTTTTGTACTCTTTCCACCTCTGTCTATAATGAACCCTAACAAAAGTAAAGTCAAGTCAAACAGTCAAAACAGTAAAGACTAAATAAGGACAGTGACAGCACCAGAACAAAAGTCAAACAAGATTGCTCCACCACAGCACAAAGAAAGCCCTGCAAGTACCACAGCATAAAACATGGAACAAAGCTTTTCCACTCAACAGTTTTTTTTAAACTGCATATTTGTCTTCCAAGACAGCGTCAGTTGTCAGTTGACAGTTGTCTCTCAGCCAACCCAGCAACAATGCAGAATCAATGCAACTCACTCTGCCTGTTGTTCACATTCTGATCAGCGTGTCTCTCTTGGAGATGGTCAAGTCTACTTTCCTTTTGGGAGAACCAACAATTTCAATTTACTTTATTAAACAATAACCCTATCTATACGTTTCCTAGGTGAGGGGAAAAATGGCTATAACAGAAAAGAGAATTCACACAGTTTGCATCTCTTTTTATTTTTGAAAGTTTATGCTCACCAAAGCTGTATTTATTTGATAAAATACAGTTAAAACTAATATTGTGACAACTACAATTTAAAATAATAATTTTCTATTGTATCGTTTTAAATGTAATTTTTCTCTGTGATGGCAAAACTTGTGTTTTAAATGCTTTTTAAAGAAGTCTCTTGTGCTTAGCAAGGCTGCATTTATTTGATCAAAAATACAATAAAATTTTAAAGGGCAGTTTTCTATGTGCATATATTTAAAAAAAAAAGTAATGGATTCCGGTGATGCAAAGCTGAAAGGATCAGGGATCCTTCAGAAATAATTCTAATATACAGATTTCCTCAATAAACATTTCTGATTATTATCAATGTTGAAAACGGTTGTTAATTAAAAACTGTTATTATAAGTCACTTTTCTCTGGTTTACCTGTGTCTGAAGATTGGCCCTCAAGCCATGAGGAGCCTATAAGGAACCATTTATCAATTTCCAGAAATATCTCTTTCATCACCTATCAAAGCATACCTCAACATGTATAACTGCAATCAAACCTGCCATGACATGTAGACTAGCTCTCGTTTCCTACACTGATGTTTCGACACGTGCTTAAAAAGTACCTAACAAAAAGAACCTAATGTCAATGTATCTGTGGAAAGCTCTTTAAGCACACAAATATACACATCCTCCAAAGTGACAGGTGTAATAGCTCCTACTAAAAAAATATATTTTTGTTTAGTGTTCAGAATAACCAAAGAAAACAAGAGAAAACAGACAGCTCAAAAGGTCGTGTTATCATTGAAACTCAGGGCACAGCTGGGTGCAGTTCTGTGCGTAGCATGACAAGATCTGCTGCCAGGCTGTTTCACTGGCCTGATAAAAGACTCCATTCAAAGTGACAGTGTCACCAGTGTCAGGCCTCCAAAAGCACTGATCACAACACAATACTGCGCCTTTGGCTTGTGCTAACTTCAGAGATGTCCCAAATATTTTTGGCTCAGAGCCTGAAAAAAATAAAAAGATTCAACAAGAGAAAAGCTGAATCCCTGACCAATAACTGCAATTATAATTAAGTTACAAGTCAGAACTCTCTGGAGCCTCCTTTATAATTAATTATTTATCCCTTCTGCAACGCATTAAGTACTTTTACACTAGCACTATCAAAATGTTGGGGCCAGGCAGTTTTGAAAGTACAAAAATTAAACAAAAGGCACAAAATTAGCCAACGATGAAAGTAAGGAAAAAATGACTCGTAAGATTTCAAATAAATGCTATTGTTTTTAATTTTGTTTTCAATAAATTCTGAGAACGTATTATCGTTTCCACAAAAATATTAAGCAGCAAATCAATACATTAAAATGATTTCTGAAGGATCATGTGAACTGGAGTACTTCGCTTTACGTCACAGGAATAAATTAGGGTGAACGTTAGGGCGATACCGCAATATGGCGCTATTGACGAGTATATATAATGCATATTTGTGAAAATTGGTTGTCATGTCCAAGGAAAGTGAAATCTCTGTCTTAGCCTCGGCGCTCTGCTGGTCAGCTGAGCCTTTAAAAGTGGCACTCAAAGTTAAAATGATTTCAGTGTGTTTCATTACATCTTTCTTTGAATGAATCAGAATTTTTGAACGTGTAGTTCCTGTGGCTCAGTGGTTAGAGCATTGCGTTAGCAGCGCAAAGGTTGTGGGTTTGATTCCCAGGGAACACATGTACTGACAAAAACATGTATAGCCTGAATGTAAGTCGTTTTGGATAAAATGCATAAATGTAAATGTAGTTGAATGAACGGTTTAAAGGCATTCTCTTGTAGCGCAACAATGAAACTGCACTGACTGACAGCCCGTCAAGAACACGCAGGTGAAATATCAACAGAAAAAGCCTCTTGTCAGTCAGATTCGAGGATCAGAACTAACTGAGATAGATATATATATATATATATATATATATATATATATATATATATATTAGAGGTGGGCATAGATTAATTTTTTAATCTAGATTAATTTTGTAATTAATCTAGATTAATCTAGATTAAAATGGCTCATTTGAATTCTGAAGGCATTCAGAATATGTGTGCTACCCAAATAATGACTAAAAGTAAGTAAGCCCCAAATGTCGCTTTTTGTTATTATATTGAACTGAAAGCCATCTTATTATGCACAGTGTTGCACAGATTAAATTTCATGTAAATCATCCATGCTAACACACACACGCCTTCTATTTTTTTTTTTGAAATTTCACTCTCTATAGATATATTTTTCAAAGACGGAGTTTCTAAGTTTCTCGCTCAAGTTCACATGAGACCTAAAGCGCATCCTGTTTGCTTAAAAGCGCAACGTTTCGTTGTTATTCTGAGTGCACACAAATAAACGTAGTCTTTACAGATTCGAAAGATGTATTAGGCAACTTTTATCTGTATGACCAGAAATGACGGAGATTTTAAGAGCAAGTGAGCGCACGGAGCCTGTCCTGCAGCAAACGCGCTTCCACACAAACACTTCAATAGCACATTCTCTAGGTTAACATCATATTGAGCGGCCATGTAAAGTTGTTACTACAATCATCTTTCAGATGAAAAGCCATATTTGAGGTTGATGAATGATAGGTGAGCGTTTGGATGTCCTGCCCGATTGTATTACCACACAGACCAGCCGTTAACAATCTGTCCATCACGGACTGCGAGCCTCTAGTTCAAGACTCGTTCGCCCCTACAGTGCAATTCGCCAGGTATACATCCGCTTAAAATATCAGGGTGAAAGTCATCATAGCTTGCGTGAGTATAGACCCAGCTCCCAACCCAACTTTGAGAATAGATTAACGGCGATATTTTTTTATCGCCGATAAGAGTCTCACGTTAACGCAGCACGTTAACGCCGATAACGCCCACCACTAATATATATACACACACATTAGGATGGGTCACGATTTTGAATATTCGAATATTCTATTTAATTATAGAATATCGATTAGGTTGTGCGATTATTTTCTAAAAGGTGTACCAGGGCTTGACAATAAAGACTGTCCGATGGCGTGAAGGACGCCGGATTTGTCACTTGCCAGATCGGGCCACTGCAGGTGGTCACTAAATTGTATCATTTGCATGCGATTTTAAGCCTTGTTTGTTTAAAAATGTGCGATTAAAAGCATTTGGGCGAAGACAACTCCTTTCAGTACATGCGCGTTGTGTTCTGTTCTGTGTGAACAGCGCGAGCACAGACTGCCGCGTCTCTGACACGCGCGAGCCGCCTGAACGGGCAAATACATGAAGCATGTCAAACTTGGCAAGTAACTTTAGCAATAATTCATCTATATTGAATTTATATACTGAAGTACAGATGCACAGATTTATTTTAGAGCATGCGTGCTTGAACACAAACTGCACTGTCCCCTCGGTGCGCACACATACATAGTGTGTACACAATACATACACACACAGTATAGTGAGCGCTAACCACGCTGGAGAACGGAACTTGATACGTGCATTCTGATTGCGTGATCAATAGATGTTAAGCATTATATTGCGAGTTTGTTACAGCGTCCCAAACAACTCAAAATAATAGACCAAAGTTAACAAAACGATGCACTCCACAGAGCGCTTCTCTGTCGCCTTCACGTCCTATTTCCCATTAATGAAGCCGTGACGAGCTCCCTGCATTCAAATTATTCGTTTTGCTGAAATAATAATGTAATATTCCACTGGTTGATATATTATATTTATATGCAAAATAGTTGTGCTTTTTCGTGTTAAATGTGAAGAATGACAGGTTGGATGCCACACTTATTATTATTATTTTGGCAGAGTATACAGGTGTAATTTTAACTTTAACTTCAGGCAATGTAACATGATTTTATGATCGTAATTTTGACTTTATTCTTAAAATATTATGACGTTAATTATTTAGTTATTTATTTGAGAAGGATAAACTGATCAAAGCGTCGCTGGCCGCTTGGTATTTAAAAAAAACAAAAACTTGAATTTAACAAAAATAAGATGTTCCAATCATATTTCTAAATTAAATTAATAAAGAAAGGAAACAAAATAATGACCAATTTGCTATAAAAAAACTGAACTATTTAAATGGCTCAGCTAGAGAGAGAGAGAGAGTTCTAATTGTGAACAACACTCCCGTCTTCTTCCCGAGCATGTGAACATTTTCATTTAATATATTTATATATATGAAATAGGTTATTGTTATGAAGACAGACGTTAAAATGACTGTTCACATAATAAGTGCTGTCATTCAGGCTGTTCAAAATGTTTTAGCGCGAAATATGTTTTAAGAATGATATTCTGTTTAACACGCAATATGTTTTACGCTTAATATTCATTGATGCATTAATCAGATTTAAGATTTTCTTTTTAATAATATGAATGTTCATGCTCATTTTTAAAATAGAAATGTCCTAGCCTTATGAGCAGTTGATAATCGACGGACTGTTCTGTTAATAAATGCCGTTATTAGGTTAAGTTATATTAATATGTTTCAGCACTCATACTTTACAACCATTCATTTTCTTGGGTTAAGATAGACTATTCTCTAATTAATTAAACAGTTTATCATACAGATTGAAAGCCTGGATGGTCTCTCTCCCCCTCTCTCTCTGTGTGTGTGTGTGTGTGTGTGTGTGTGTTTGTGAGCGTGGGTGGGTGGGCGTGTGCATGCGTGGAAGGGGAGCGATTTTCGAATAGTAATCGAATAATACCCAGCGATTATCGAATATTACTTTTGCTTAAAATGCCCATCCCTAATACACATATACATATATATATACACACACACACAGGCCACTTTATTAGGTACATCTAGCTAGTACCGGGTTGGACCCGCTTTTGCCTTCAGAACTGCCTTAATTCTTCGTGGCATAGATTCAACAAGGTGTTGGAAACATTCCTCAGAGATTTTGGTCCATATTGAGATGATAGCATCACGCAGTTGCTACAGATTTGTCGTCTGCACATCCATGATGCGAATCTCCCGTTCCACCACATCCACCAGTTTATGCCCAAACTTCAAAGATATGTTAAATTAAAGGTATGTGTTTTCATGCATTCAATTTTTCACATGGTGATTGTGAAACAAGAAACACATCAGATACAGATACAGTACAAAGTTCTTTTGTATTGAAATGTAGTAATAAGTCATGTTCAATTATAATTTCCCTAGATAATTGTTGCATGTCGGGCACTTCACTTTGACAGGGCTGCTGACGCGAGCAGGACAGATATAGGCTATTTTTTCCTACAACTTGTTCCTTCATTCCTACGACATTAATTTGTGGCAGCTGTCCATGTTTCATTAACTTGTTCCATAAAAAACCCATGATTTAACTTAAATGCGGGAACAATTTAAGTCATAGTAACTAATTCTTAATTCATGGCCTTGAAATATTTCATTCCCCCCACACACACGTTTACCACAGTAAGAGATGCGAAAACAGTGATTAAAAGTGAACAATAAAATAAACATGCGAGATTCGAGGGTGAGGATTTGCGAAAAGAAACAATAAATAATATTAAATTCGTGACCATTCGGAAAAACAGAACACAAAGCCGCATATGGCTTGATTTAAATGTATGCGCTCGGCATGAATCAAAAAGCATGGTCGTGATGTAACTTTGCCTGCAAACCAATTATTTCTCTTATTAACAAAGCTTTGTACCTCACTTGTGTTATAATAATAATCACATTAAAATGTTTCTGTTAAAATGTTAAAATCGCATGTTATTCATGAGTTAACTCACGATTAATCGCACATTTTTTTTGTTCTAAATGTACCATAAATTAATACTTTTCAAGTTTTTAATACTCTAATCAACATGCGCATGGACAAATATGAATGCTTTATGCAAATGTTTATTATTATTGAAACCATAGTCAACCTGGAGCATGAAGAGTAGACATTTTTCAAAGGTAGATGTTCTTCAAAGAACTTGTTCATGTCTATTAGACACATGAAAAAAGATATACAAGGTTCCCATTGCTTCTCTTTCTTTGCACTGAGCAATTTACTGACACAAACCTGTTTACATTTCTGCACGACAGGGCAGCTCACTTCTTCTGAACATGTAAAATATACATCACCTATATTATTTATTATTACATTTGTTTGCCTCTCTGTGCCCACATACTGTATTTTGATGCAGCTACATTCTCAATAAAATAGTTAATTGATATATTTTACTGTTTCTGTTGTCAGACAACGGAATGAGTATGAAAAAGTGATTGAAACGCGACCCATTAAGACTACATGACTAGTTATCCTTTACAAGATGTTAATCAGCCCAAATCCTTATAAATCGAGCCGTTGTCTGATTAAATAAAATACCCATAAGATAATGACAATAGCTGTTCTGTGATTTTGGCTATACTTGCATGTAAAATTAGAGAAGCAAGCAACAATATCTGTGTTTAACTGAATTAAGCTCCGCTTTTCTCTGCCGCGCGCTGAACAGAAACTGAGCAGATGCAGAGTTAGAGAGAGATGTGTGCGTGCGCGTGCGTGCTGGGAAAGCAAGACCTCGTGCAGCAGTACCGGCGATTCTCAGAGTAAATAAGATTTGGTTGCTTTTTTGAAAGGAAAAAAAGTCCCCAAAGGTGTCTGCACTGTTCCCAAGTTGGCAACACTGTGCATCTCCATTTCTCCAACTACACATTGGGCCACGGGTCAAACAGAAAATACACAATGCGTTAATAAAATTAGTGCCGTTAAAAGGAATTTGCGTTAACGCGTTATTAACTTCGACAGCACTAATATGTGTGTGTGTACTTATAATAGCCTAATGCTTTTATTTTCAGGTTTGTGTTCTGTTATGTGGACCGTTATTTTGTCACTCTTCTCTTTCTTTACTTCACTTTCAACGCAATTTAGTTTTGGTTTCTGAATTCCTTACATATACACAGATTATGAGTGGTGCACTGATTGGATGACACTTTAATTTCGTTGTATATGTTACATATATAGATCAAAAAATAAATAAAAATTATATATATATATAATATATACTGTTTATGAAGTATTTTCATAGACGTTCAATGTGCATGAGCTTAAAGAGAGCACACTGAGCTTAATGGGAGCAGTACAAAATTAATACATTTCATGTAATATTTATTAAAATGACAGGATTTTGCTAAATAGTCTAGGTCATGTATTAAGTTCATACATATTTTAATATGAACAACTATTATTAACAATATCTATGAAATTATACTTTTTCTTACTGATGTCACACTGACGCTGTGATTTTCATAGTAGTGCACCCTTTAAACTCACCTTAAAATGAAATCTTTAAAAATTACTGCAGAGTAAAAGCACAGATCAACAATAAACGGTCAGTTTATTATATTATGGATGTAAAAGTACAAGCCAGTAATGCCTGTGAAGTAATAAGTTACCGTAGCACACAATCTTATACAGCTAGTCAGCTAACTGTGTTCTGTAGCATCTGTGCTATGTTGCTAAAACTATATTTTGGATTCTAATGTAATTATTTCCCACATCCCAGGTTACAATATTCTAAAGTCTGAACATTAATCTCTTAATTTTACAATAAGTAGTGAAACTTACCCAAAATAAAGGTGTAAACGTCTTTAAAAACCTGCACAATTAAGGGGCTTCTCTTTTGGTGAAAGTTTAGACAGCTTTCAAAATGGCCGCCAGACAGTGTGAACATATGGAGACTCATATATCGGTGTGCAATGATCTGACTGACTTGAAATTATAGGAGGTAAATAGTAACAAACACCTCAATTAGTTAAGACATCAAGTAGGATAATAAATAGTCTTTCTTTTTATAATCTGATGTAAAAAAAAAATGGAAGTGCTTAATAGGTACGTGGGATTAATAGGTAAGTGTAACGTTACCCTTCATTTTTACATTCAAATAGCAAGCAGTTAATTTCAATTGCAAAAATATTTCACAATAATTCTGTTTTACAGAATTTATTGAAATATGCAGCCAGATTTAAAAAAAAAAAAAGTGTTTAAATCTTACCTACCCCAAACGTTTGAACAATAGTGCAAATGCATGTAAAATTTCAATTGGACTTAAGAAACTTTTTTTTTTTTAATGTCATGTGCACACTTTAGTCTGACTTAAATTTCAAATTACGTATTAAGTTTACTCTGACAAACAGATTAAGACTGTAGCTCGACTACACTATGGCTTGATTATAACTGAGCAGCTAATTATACTAGTTGACTTGGCTAAAGTCAATTTAGGTAAGAGGCTGTTTATGAATGCTCAAACTAACACAAAATGACCTCTACTTCTAAGACTGACGTGCCAAAACAAACAGGCCACAAATAAGCAAATAGACACACATGCAGACATAGCAGCTGTGGCAACATCCCAGCCAAGCAGTTAAAACCAGAGCAGCCATTTAGACCCAACCGGGGGGGGGGAAATGTGTCATGGGAATCCCAACTCCTATCATGCTGCTATAACAGGATGTCAGCATTGTAGGCATGTAACAATTAACCACGAACCGGTTGAAAATAGATTTAAACGCGACGATTCAAATCGGTTGAGATGCTAAACGAATCACGATTCAGTTAGGTGTAGATCTATATGAATGTATGTCTGAGGGGAACTTACTGTCTTTAGAAAAGTTTAGATGGTGGTTTTTATTTAAATCTTGCCTGTCCGGTTCATGAATGAATCGTTTGATTTAACCGGATCTTCTTCGTGAACCGGTCGAACTAGTTCACCAAATCGAACTGAATCATTTGAAACAGTTCGTGTCTCCAATACGCACTAATCTACAAATTACTTAAATCATTCAGTTTATAAACGTGCCTGACACTCACTCGGAGTCGAAATAAACCAATATCCCGAGTTAAGTTACTCCAACAGTACATTGACTGAACTGCTGTGAAAAGAGAACTGATGAGCTCGAGCGGAGCAGCTGATAGACTGAGCTTGTATGTTTACACCGGAAACCAAGGAAACGCTTTAAGCGCCACCTGCTGGCAGAGAGTGAATCTCCGTCTCATTCAGATCAACCATTCTGTTTTTGCTTCAAATTTCTAAATTATACGATCTAATTTAGATTTAAAAACTGCTCCATGTATGCAGCATCTTTGTTTGGATCATGATTAAAATGCAGGGGTTGCCTCTAATTTTAAATGGAAAGAGTACAGACAAAGTCTTATTTTGTTTATATGGAGAGATTAATTTTATTTGTGTTACTTATTTGATTTGGGGTTTGTTTTAAAATTTCTATTTAGTTTTGTTATTTACATTATATATAAATTTTGTTATTTAACAGACACTTATTTAAAGCAACTTACAAATGAGGACAATAGAAGCAATCAAAACCTAAGAGCAATAACATGCAATTATTATAGTGTTATATTTCAATTTCACAAAGAAACGTGCAGCATTTTGTTCAAGCAATATTAAAATGACACATTTAAATTTATAATATATCTTAAATCTCATTTTGTTCAAATAAAATCATGAATCAATTAATATCATGAGTTGAGTGAATTGTTACATCCCTACAGCATTGTGCTGTATCGATGACATAAGGAATACCACAAAGGGTGCAGTGTTCATTTTGGCAGGCATTTTTGATTTAGTCTTTATCTTGAGACGAAAATGCTTAATAGTCTTAGATACATTTTACTCATTTGAGTCTTTCATAGTTCTAGTCTAGTTTTAGTCGATGAAAAGTCTTTGCATTTTAGTCAAACTGTTACCAACATTTATTTTAGTAGCTATTTTATATGTAGTTTTCATATAAAAATATTCATCGGTTCTTCTCGCTTTAGACCAAATCAATTAAGCTTATGATAAATTTGATAATTTTTCAGATACCGTAGGTTTACTTAAGTATACATTTATTTATCTTTTGTTGGTTGACATTGATGACACCGATAATTAGGAAGGATGTCCCTTAGGGCTGCACGATTATGACAAATAATTGACGATTATTCCCTTGAGATTGTAATTGCGATTATTAATAACGATTATTTTGAACAGATTTATGCCATTGTTTGAAGCTGCATGCCATGTTTTTATTAAAATATACATTTAAAAGGCTGAAAACCCTCTCCCTGAAAATGTATTGCTTTTCTATAGCATTGAGCCTCAAATTTTCACTATACATTGGGTTGGTTTCTTCTTTAAACAAAAAAAAGGTAAATTATGCATGGTAATATTTAGAGGTAGCCGATTTTTTAATTAAATCGATATCGGCCTATTGTGCTGCAAATTAGGCCGATTAATATACAGGCGTGCAACACGTGACGCTGCCTTGTGCGTCAAGCAGATTGCCATCCCACTGGCACAACGGATAATCCTGTAAAGTCCCCCTCTGCCTAGGGTTGTAACGATATACCGGTATGACGATATAAACACATACGATTATCATATCGTGTACATTTGCTTATCTACAGTATTTGGAGAAAATAAAAGACGCAGAATCTCACCTGCGCCTAGGCAACAACTTTCCACTTCACTGTTCTCTTGCTCCACCCACACATGCAGCGGAGACAACATCAGAAACAGGCCGTTATGTCTAATCTCTATCCTACATCGAAATATAAACCAAAATTGGGCAGTATGGGAATAACGTTACTTTGAATATAGAAAAGACGAACGCTTATTTGTCCTCGAGGATAGACAGTTCGCAAAAACCTCAATGCCATGGTAAAAAACTAGCCTAACTATATGGTTACTATGGAGTTTGCATTGAAAAACAGTAGCCTAAAAACATTGTCAATTCCAAATCAACTGATAGAATAATTAACAAAATGTAATTATATTCCATTACTCCTTTAACATTGAGTATATTAATAATACTCAATATTAATATCCTACTTTTATGCCACCTATGGTAAATGTTGGTTATTTGTGGATTGAAACGTCTTCTAACTGGATCGTTGTTGCACCGTTTCTGCTGCTTTCTCCATCAGTGTTGATGAGAATAACAGCTCCGACTGATTTGGCATTAAACTAGTTTAATGAAATCGATGTGATTTGTACTGGATAACTCTGCTGAACTCGAGTGCTGTCACAGCGTTGTTTAGAGCATGTATGCGACTAGTCACTGTAAAAAACGCATACGCTCAAAGCTCGCGCGGTTTTCTTTAGAGGCGAGCGGATAAAAGGTCAGTGTGGCACGCAGTTCAAATGAGTAAGTTACCGCTATTTTCTTCCGCCTTTGACATGTTTGGCGTTTAACATCTATCATGCACAACAGAGTGACAACGACTATCGGTTAGACAATGTATTTTATCCATTGTGTTTGAGTTTGTTAAACCCCGCTGCAAACACCTCTTAAGCACACAGAATAATGCATTTGGGCATATTTAGTTATTTTTGTAATAGCAGCTTTGAACAATTAGGTAATCGTGGTATCCATAATCGTAATCACGATTAGAAATGTGATTAATTGTGCAGCCCTAATGTCTCTTTAAGACGGATGGTATGCAGTAATACTGACACACACTGTTTATGCTCACTTAAGCCATAACAGATTGAACAAATGTATATCTAGTCTACACATTAGACACTTGGACTGCTGTGAGTGTATTTGAGCAGTGAGCACTGATCGCGCTGTATGAGAATTTAAGAAGTGGAGCGTGCATGCAAGAAAAAGCACTTACATCAGTGCAATTCTGCATATCCTGCCTTTAATCGACAATGAATTGTGACTCCCAGGAAAAATGGCACGTCTGGCCACCAAGTCCCTAACCCTTCGGGTGCTGATGCCATTGTTTCAGATCGCTAGTTCGCGTTTTGGTAGCCTATCCGTCCACTGCGGCTGCCATACTGAGTAGGGCTGTAACGATACGCGATATGAAACCGAAATCGCGACACTCAGATCCACGATCCTGTGTCGCGGTGTGATAAGAGAGAATCGCGACACACCCCGTGACTACCTTTCCAATCATGTGATGCCTGCCTGCAAAAGTTGAGCTAGTTGCACACAGATTTTCCCCTCAAGGACATCGCGTGCGTGCTCCTTGCCCAAATAAAAGACGCAAGGATTGTGTGTGTCATCGCAAATAACGAGGACATGGATCCACACACTTATTGAACGCCTTACTAGTGCTCGCCATGATAATAAAGGAAAACTGTATTCCTACCAGAATGCACGTTTCTTCAAACAGACCAGTCAGTGAAGACGAAGAAGAGGATGATGTATTCTCCCGGCGGTCCTTATATTATGGTCGCGCCGGCCAACGGATGGTGTTTTTACATATGTATCTTCAGACACGAGTCACGCTGAAGGCGTTCCCCCATAGCGACCCCTAGGGGGTACGCAGTTCGAAGTTCCCATGAAGGGGAACTTGATTGAAGAAGAATTTTTATTCGAGCATTAACATGAAAAAAATGAAAACATGAAAAAAATTGCGGAGTTTGCTTGATTTTGCGATAAATTCAGCGATCTCAGAATCGCAAAATCCTGGAGGGACTGAACAGTAGTGCATGTATATAGAAAAATCTCAAATAAAAGTTTAATAAAAGTGCTCTTACCCGCAGTCTGGAGCAGGGCACCAGCGGCAATCGGGGTCGGCCACCAGCCAGCGGCGCAGCATGAACTCCTCATATTTCTCCATGAGCACATGGTCGTTGAGTATAATGCGAATGTCATGGGGGTTGAAGCGCTCTGAGCACTCGGGGCAGCTGATGTTGACCCTGCTCTCCGAGATCTCGATGCGCAGATACTGTCGGAGGCAGTCGGCACAAGAGCGGTGGTGGCATGTCATGATGTCAGGGAAGCGGTCTCTGGTGTGGCGCAGCAGGCACAGCGGACACTCCAGCAGCTCAGAGGTGGAGGCTGAGGATGAGGAGGATGAAGATGAGGTGGATGTCACACCGGGTGCAAAAAGCGCCAAGGCGTGATCCTGCTGCTGGCACATTTCCGACTGCACGCTCTCCACACTGGCAATGCCGTCCACCCCAGCAGCCAGTGCAAGTGACTTGCGGGATTTGGGGTTGCCGCAACGCCGGCGGAACAGCGAGCGCAACGAGATGCGGCGCTTTTTAGGTGTCTTCCGTACAGAGGGCAGACTGACGGATGAGGCGGCGGAGGGAAGGTCCCTCTCGGACCCCTGCTGTGGCTGATGCAGACTCATCTCTCCAGAGGAGGCACTGTGGTTTTCAAAGGACTGGGAAGCTTCTACAGGGAGGGCAGGGGGGGAGGGAGGGGAGAGAGAGGGAAGGGGGGACAGGGTTTTCAGAGGGGAGCGTGAGGTGTTAAGACATGGTGGTGAACTCTCTGCAAGCTGCTCCCTTGAGCCAGGCAGCACAAGTTGGGACACACAGGTCTGTTTGGAGTCACCAGGCTGGATCTCGACCTGATCTGAGAAGAAGCAGAGACATGAATGAGTGAGACAATGGAAGACCAATGACCTCATTTGAAATGCATTTTATATTGATTCTAGGGCTGCAACTAACGATTATTTTTATTGTCGACTAATCTATCGATTATTTTTTCCCCGATATGTCAACTACTCTAATTTAGTAAATGATTGGTTCTACACTGAGTAGTGTAGTGATGTTTTCTTTACCCAGAAATAAAACAAATGCATATTCGGATGACATCATTTTTCCAGCACTAAATCTACTTGAAATTAAATGTGATCACTGTATCAAGTACATTTTATTTGTCCTCCATATCGAGCAGCCCTAATATTGAATAATTCACTAAATGAGTGGTTACTCAACCTGACTCATTCACACACTGAACCACAAGTCATCATGACTTTCATTCAAACCTCAAATGAAACCGAAACATGTTGCATGTTCTTCAACCCTATATGGGTTAGTTAGGGGAATTACTAACTAGTTTTAAATACGTTTTTGACTTTGCTTTTACAATAAATGAGTAACAAAATCCTGGTTAACTCTTTATTTCTTCTGGGTAACACTTTACATTGTCCTTGTTAGATTTTACTTGTACTTACCATAGTAATAACAATATATTATGCATAATTAATTTACAACTAAGCCTAAATTAAACTCAAATACTAATCTTATAGCAAGAAAATGTTAATTAAAATATACAGAAGTAGTAATGCCACGAATAGAAATCCTAGTGCACTGCATACTTACAGCAATTGCAAATTTTCAGTGTTTCGTTCGTGAATTTCATGTGAGCAGCAAGTGTAAAGGCTGCAATTGATCTGAAAACATTAAACACTGCCAAGATGAGTTGAGAAGCCCTGACTCAGTGGAAAAGTTGATGAAAGGCTGTTCACGGTAATGAAACAATTACAAAAATACTGCAGAACCACTTTTGAACAGGATGTGACATCACTGACATTGTAACAGGACAGATGAAACCATTGCATGCCAGTGAAAGCCACAGAAACCGTAACGGTCAGAAACCTGAGACGGCAGAACCGAATGGGTCAGGCAAGAGAATGAGGATCCTTCTCGTCATTCATAGATACGTTTCCTCACCCTGCCTGCAGGCCTTTCACAAACACCAGAGAGCTCTCGTTTCAGAAAAACATTTAGTTTCCGATCTAAATTTATGTCTGTGGGTTAACATACCACAGTCTAGGTGAAGCAAGATATTTTAGTTGCCACAGAAAGTGTTTCTGCATGTGAATAGGTGTGATCTTATCACATGCTGCACAATAAAAAGTGTCAGTCTCAACAGAATGAGGAAGAGACACGGGCATGAATCATCTGAGCTTCCCAAAAAAACTGCAGAATATGACATGAGAAGCAACAGGAATAACAGGACTTTTAATTAATGACTGACAAAAATAAGGTGTTTTCCACACTGGCAATTTGCATTAGATGTTTCTCTGTCTTTACTCTCTGCTGCCTCCAAGCCATACCAGAAATACTTTAACCTCCTTGTGCAAATACACGCACACACTTTCCAGCTGGGGTTTTTCACACTCTCCATTCAAAAGACAGAGTATTTTGCTCATGTGTTTGAAGGAAGCAGATAGTCAGCCAAATGAGTTCCACTTTACTTTATGATACCAGGTAACAATGATACCTTTGTTTGTTTTTTTACAAGAGTCTGGTATGAATTGTGATGCACATTCCCAGAGATCAATTGTTCCAAAAATATTCCACAATATACATTTGGCCTTTAAAAAACAGAACAAAAGATCTGAATGAAAGACCGAATGCACATAGAATAAGTAGGCTAACTGGGATGCAGCAATACTGCCCAAAGACATCCATTTTATTTTCCCCAAATTCTGTTTTACTTTTTTCCAAAATCCAATTTCTCCATTTTAACTTTTCTGAATTGCATTTTTTTTTTTTATCATAACGCATGTCTAATTAATTGAAATCATGAAATTCACAGCAATTTATTACAAGTGTGACAAAAATTACTTTAAGAAAATGAAATTTGTTTTATTCTCCCTCAAATTCAGTTATTGTTTTCAACAAAATACTGTATTCTACATTATTTTCTGGATTTCAGTTTAATTCAATTGTAATTAAATGTGTTGTGTATTTATATTTGTCTGCTAAATAAATTCCGGTAGATATTTTTTCTTGTAAATATACCTTAAAAAAAATTACGTTTTAATAACCATTATTAGTAGTAATAGTATATATTTACATTAATACATTTGTCAGTTTCTTCGTTAACTTTAATTTTGACGGGTTGCTGTGAAGACTCTTAAGATTCTGATTGTATGCAAGACTACAGATGGGCGAAATCTTATCGTTTGCGATATGCCGGTAAAAATTCTCCCCACGATAAGAATTCGACTTCCCGATAATAATGATAATGCCTAGTTATTGACATTTCTGCGTGCAACCATGCGGAGCGACATGGCGGAAGGCATGATGAGGAATATATCGCTAAACGAGGAGCTCCTTCTACAGTCTGGAACTGGTTTGGTCAGGGCTGTACAGTGCGACAAACATTGGTCTGAGCCTTGAATAAATGAACTACCGTAGCACAGTTTTGAATGTGTACAAGCCCGTTTACAAACCTGTTGTCCAAAAAAGATCTAATAATTGACATGCTTTTTCGCCAAATTAACTTCATAACAGTCGAGTGTTTGAAATAACTGATCAGACGTGGTTTCATATCACAGAATGAAGCAGAAATCATATTATTTTATAGTATATATACAGGGACAAAGGTTATATCGATTAGCATTGCATTATAAATATACTTGATCCATATAAAAATACCCAAGATTGCTTGAACACCGACAAACCATATAGTCTCAATCGTATGTTCATTCAAGTTTCAATCGTATGTTCATTCAATCGTATGTTCATTCAAGTATAATTGATTCAAGTTTCCTTAGTTAATTTCTCTATCTGCATTTTATTCAGCTACAGCGATAACCGGATACCACTCACTCACATATCACATTCATGCATGAATAAATACATTTCTCTCTTTTTTAAATATTATACAAATGTTTGAGTGATATCATTTTCCACGAAAATATTACGCAGCAAAATAGTTTTCAACATTGATTATCAGAAATATTTCTTGAGCAACAAATCAGCATATTAGACAGATTTCTGAAGATAATGTGACACTGAAACTTCTCTTTGTAAACAACAGATTTATAAATGTTTCTAATGACGAATGTTGCATTTGCAAATTAAAGCACCTCAAACCAAGCACAGTTAGCACTAGACCCAGTGACTTTTTATGAATGGCGGTGAGAATTTGAGATTGCTAGAGCTGTCATAAAACTCCCAACAGTTTAGGGCTGCCACTAATGGCCATTTTTATTTTGATTAATCTGATGGCTAATTTATCGATTAATCTAAACGATGAATTTCCCACCCAAAAAAAATACAATTTACTTAATATTTTATTAAAATCAAATGAAATCCAAATTTCTATGAAATCCTTTTTTAAATCAAAATTAACGTGCAACATTGAGTGCAAGAAGCAAGTGTCCATCTCATAGTCCACATCACTGAAATCAGTTCAGTACCAGGAAGAAAATCCAGAAAATAATGGAAACCAGAATTTGGTAAAGATAAAACTGTAAAACTCAATTAATTATACAGGCTTTTTTATTAATTAAATTAAATTTAAACATTAAAACAGAGTGTAGAAAATTAAATGGAAAAAACTGAACCTGGAAATAAAACTGATTTCATAGGGCCCTATAATTACAATATTTGTTTTGTGGTAATACAAATAGAAGTTAACAATAGCTTTTAAAATGACTTAAAATAAATGTATAATAGCAATGATACAATAATAATTAGTTCAAATAAAGTATCAAAAACAAGAAATCATATGGTTTTATTGAATAAATCTGTTAAAATACATAATAGAGCTAATGTTCATTACACAAAGGCCCTCAGGCTGGCCGCCTGATAATTATTTCAACACATTACTGCGAGATCTAATCCTGGTTTAATATTGACCAAGCACCATTTCATTAAATATTTGGCCATTTCTTTAGGAAAGAAATGTTATAGCCGCTGTAATTAGATGAATATGTGGACATCAAAAGGTTTAAACTCAGAGTGAGTGTCTGAGCTTTTATTTTGAAATCGCGATGTATCCTGTGTTTGTGTAGGTTTATAAATGATCTACCTTACACATGATGAAATGGCGCACGTTGTGTTCCCAGATGAACGTTATAATAAACACAAACTTACAACAACATGTACAGATGGAGTTTGAGATGCTCCATATATAAAAGGATAACAGTTTCTGTGGAGCTACTGTGAACGGAGCTACTGTGTGACGCACGTACTTAACCTACACGCATGTGAATAATTAAAGCGCATATAATTATTTAATTAAATCATAGTGTTTGTGAATTTACAATTATGCTTAATTGTGATTTTTAAATGGGTTTAATATATCATGCTGCCTTAGAAAACAGTCTAATAATATGTTTTATGGATTCTCGTCCATGACATGCGCCACTTCCGATATTTTGCTGGTTAGTCGACGTGAGCAAAATTAAGTCGACGATTTAAAAAAATCGACTAGTCGTGACGAATCGCGACAGCCCTACAACAGTTATGATGTAACTGTATAATAGGCTTTAGTCTGACACGCTATATGTCTGCTGTAACAGTACTGTATTTAGTTTTGATTCACTAACGAGTTTCAGTGCGGATTCTGCTCGCGTTTGGCGCTTTGAATCATTTGAATGCTTTTAACTGTCCTGCAGATGGCGCCTCGAGCTCATACAGCGCTCTCAGGATCATTCAGTCCATGTTTTAGAAAATGTGCACAATTTCAATCATCATGCAGTAACCTGTAATGTTCTAATGTTATCTTTTCTAACTATAAAATGGTACAGTGGTTATAAAACCAGAGAGAAAGGCTGCATGGTTATGACAGTATGTGAGAGAGTCAGTGGTAATATCATTGCGTTCCTATTGGTCAGTGTTAGAGGAACTCAGCTTAGCCTGACAGTTTGTCTGCCCTGAACCAGGTTAGCTTTCCAGCATAATTAGCCACAGTGACTGAGGTTTATCTTTGTTAAATTTGCTTTATGGAACCAAATCCTTTGACAGTGAGTCAGACTAACTGAAATCAGCCTGGCCTATTTGGTAAACTTGTTTTATGAAACAGGCCTTGAGGCATTAGAAGTCAAAAGACATAAGTTAATTTATGATTTGCTTTGCTGTCTGTACCAAAGAAAAAAATAGTGATAATTTTTTCCATTGCATCGTATTACATCGAATAGCATTGTGTTGAATCGAACTGCATCGTAATAGGTGTAGGGGTCGACCGATTATCGGCGCCGATATTAAGCATTTTACCGATTATTAAGTTCGGTTTAGCCGAATATATTACTGTGGTGCAGTAGAATATACGTAATACAACTACAACAATTATTACAACTTTTGTTGAGAATAATCACACAATACGCTATTTCTTCCATGTTTTAATTTTAATAGTAAACTCATTTGTTTGCCAAAAATAAAGTCTAATTCTCATTTGATTAAAAGATAAATTAAATTAATGTTTTATGCCTTCATTTGCACTGTACTGTAAATTAAAACCAATGGAAATGTTGTTGTTATTAACAGTTTTCAGAATTAAAGACATGTTTAAAAGCATTTAAAGAACGTTTTTTGTCAGAGCTCTTGTTATTAATTTTGGCATTAATTTTCATTTTTACACCAGACACGTATATCGGTTCAAAATATCGGTTATCGGTCTACTTGATCTGTAATAATCGGTATCGGCTCTGAAAAACACATATCGGTCGACCCCTAAATAGGTGTGAATCGTATTGCAAGGTGCTTCATATGTATCTTCAATGTATCATTGGCTATGCATCGAGATGCGTATCGCATCGACCTACTAGACAGTATGTGAGTCCGTGGGGCATGGTTGATCATTTTGGACAACAACTAAGAACTGAAAATATCATTTTTTTTAGTTCCAGTTTCCTGCTGAACGCACCATTCAAAATTGCAACACCATTTCTCACATATGGAAGCCATTTAGCTCACATAAAACAGCAGCCATCATAATAAAGAGCAGCTAAAATGAGCAATACGTCAGGAGATTTATATGGCCACTACATTAACGTCTGATTCCAAGGAACCATGTAAATCAGCCATTTTGCCAAGAAGTTTCCCTCCACCCTCAAGCGGCTGAGAAAGAGCAGTCAAAGCAACAGGCAGGGCGGAGACGACAGCACAGTATAAAAGGATTCCACCCCCATTTTTCTACCTTCCGCCCCCTTTTCCAGTCAGCGGAGGGCCAGGAGGAAATGATGTCAGCAGCTAGGCATTTTCTGAGGCCATGTTCATCTGCTCTGTGTTTGTGTGTTCACCAAGAGACCAAATCTTCATCAGCACAATTGCTGATTATGCCAGCAGGAGACTGCTTGCCACTGTCCCAGCTGCTTCAGGACACACACACACACACTGCGTGCTGCTCAGGAGAAGCAGACGTGTGTACAGAATGCAGTGGGATTTCTGTAATGAGCTTATTAAAACAATTTCCAGGAGCATTCTTCACTGAGGACAGACTTCCTCACAGTGAAAACATACATTCGCTCTACTCCTAAAAGCCCGCCCTGCTACTTCCTGATCACCCTCCATGTTTCACCTTTTATGGCGTTGATCACACTGATATTTATACTGGACACAAAGTTTGATCAGATATTAAGCCTGACACACCAAATCCAAAATCCCCTAGCTGCTTTCCAAACTGCTGTCAGCTGAGCAGCTAAAAGCAAAGGCTTATTCAGGTTGTCTATAATCCATCTCCATTCCAATCTAAACAGGAATGAACACAGCAGACTGAACAAGGACAGGTGGAGCTACAACCAGTAGTGTTCAATGGCTCTTATACAATATTAACTGAACAAAATGACCTCTGGCTAGCAGAGGCATAATTTTTGCTTGTGTCAAGATTCAAGAGACATACAGGTATATCTCAATAAATTAGAATGTTGTGGAAAAGTTCATTTATTTCAGTAATTCAACTCAAATTGTGAAACGCATGTATTATATAAATTCAATGCACACAGACTTAAGTAGTTTAAGTATTTGGTTCTTTGAATTTTTATGATTTTGGCTCACATTTAACAAAAACCCACCAATTCACCATCTCAACAAATTAGAATATGATGACATGCCAATCAGATAATCAACTCAAAACACCTGCAAAGGTTTCCTGAGCCTTCAAAATGGTCTCTCAGTTTGGTTCACTAGGCTACACAATCATGGGGAAGACTGCTGATCTGACAGTTGTCCAGAAGACAATCATTGACACCCTTCACAAGGAGGGTAAGACAAACATTCATTGCCAAAGAAGCTGGCTGTTCACAGAGTCACTATAGGCTGCCATTCAAATGTAATTGTTAATATCAATAATTCATTTCTTACTAGTTGAAATTCCAATTTCACATATCAGAAATATATTTCTTACAAGTAAAAACGCCTATTCTTGATATCAACAATTTATTTCTATATAAAAAAAAATAACATTGTCACTAATGAAAATGAAATTGTTGATATCAAGAATAGACATTTTTACCATTAAGAATTGTATTTCTGATATGTGAAATTGGAATTTCAACTAGTAAGAAATTGTTGATATCAACAATTAATTTTGGAGGCAGCCTATGGTGACATTTAACTAGTGAAAATACAACTACAAAATATCAACAATTTAAGTAAAGATATCAAGAATTAGCATTTTACTAGTGGAAATGCAATTGCTGATATCAAAAATAACCATTGTTACTAGTAGAAATCTAATTCCTGATATCAAGAATTAGCTTTTTAACTAGTGAAAATTTAATTGTTGATATCAAGAATATTCTGTGAAGGAATAAAAGTCAAAACGGCTTCACAATCAGGGAGCCGCTATCGATATGCGGAGTAGGCTATTTAAATGTATATTAAAAAGGCTATATATAGGCTATTTAAATCACTTTGCATGCAGCTCGCGTTGGATGCAGGGTTGCCAAATCCGCATTTTTTGCATGGAATTGGGCAACATTTAAACTGTTGCAGCAGGTTGATTTTCTCCCTTGGGTTAAAGGTTTGAAATATTGCATAAATTAAATTTGACTGAAATGCTTGTATTGAAACATTTTGTATTATGATAAAACTGTGCTTAATGTTACGTTTTGTGAAGGATGGCCACTGTAGGAAGCCTTTTAGCAGTGTTTATCTGCATAACGGTGACTGTAAAATATGTATTTTATATATGGAAATAACATTAGAAGTTTTGATATTTGTGATATTAGCATTGCGCTACTTTGCGGGCTACTTTAACCTCCCTCATAACCAGTGGCGGCTGGTCAATAGGGGGCGCCGCCCCCCCCTTCAAGTTAGCCCCGTTTAACATGTTAACAATAAGTTAAAAATATATCGCAAATATTAACTAAATAAAATAATTTAGTCATAGTATTCTACTGTTAGTTATATTATAATTTATTGAAAATCAAAAAATCTAAACTATATTTCTTTCTAGGGTTGTCACGATACCATAAAATGTAAATGCGATACTAGGTACACAAACTTTTCAAAAGCATGTGATTTGAGGCTAAGCTCTAATTGGCTTGTTTCAAATTGTCCTTAGGCTCGAGCTCTGCTGTTGTTAGAGCAAATCAATATTGTTTTTATATGTTTGGCCTCATGTGATTGGACCGTTCTCAACGACTCTCATTCCACTCTGCAGCAGCTCGTCAGTTAACAGACAGGTACTAATTAATGTGGAAGCAAGAACAATATCTCGAAATGAAAGAATTGTTTCATCTTTAAAAAATACCCGTTCACAAGGCGTTCGGATGAAGAGAAAAAAAAAGGATCAAGGAGCTTGGACCAGATCGCCCGTACTTTGTTTGTTTGCGCCCCCCCAAAAGAATTTAGCACCAGCCGCCACTGCTCATAACCAAACCTAGTTCTCTTTTTTGAAAACTAAAATATGGTCACTCTAATGTATGTACGCATGTCCGTTTAGTTTAATTGGGTCAGGGTGCCGTGGGGGAAAACCACTACGAAGTGGTGCCATGCTTTCAAAAAGTTTGGGAACCACTGCACTAGTGAACAGAAGATGTCAGTAGTTTAACCTAACTTACAAACTGAAATTACCACTGGGAAGCGACAGATTTCATGTAGCTTCTACCCCCAACACAGTCATCTCAATATTATGATAAACAGCAGGATTAGGACATTTGAGCCGGTCAATGATAGTGTTAAGAATGCTGCGGGTTGAGTGGCTAATCTAAAAGTAGCTTCACTCTCAGATGCTGAATAAAGGACGGAGATTAAGACGTTACCCTCTGATCCAGATGCCAGGTCATTCAGCAGTAAGATTTAGCTCCAACTGATGAGCACGACACACAGACTTTCTATATAAGGCTGCTGTACACAATGTCGCTGGGGAAAGTGAAGCAGAAAATATCAACTGTGTGTGTGCGAGTATGAATGCAGAAGTTTAAAATTAAACTTCACTGGCAAGTGTAATACAAACAGCAAACTGAGACGTAAAAAGGAGTCAAGCCTCCGCATCGAAACACCTGCATTCATGTGGCTTTTAAAACAGCGCATCACTTGCCGTTAATGTTCCCTGTTCTCCGGATACAAAGCACTCTTATGAAAGTGAAAGTGTTCGGATCAAATTTAGGTGTCACTTTTAGGAAATGACTGATTTCATGCAAAATTACGCAAATGCTAAAGTGGTTTGCATGGAAAAACTTGAGCAAAAATATATCAATAATATCAGTTTATTCTCTTTCATGAAGTGATTCATGTTTGTTGTCCTTTTCAAAGGGCAGATTCTGTTTACAGAACATGAACTTCAGCCCTACAAGAGTAAAATACATAGAAATAGTGTTTCATAGACACTATGTACACACTTCCTTTAACAAACACGCGTCTCCCTGGATTTCCTGAACACTGTTTCACAAGACTCAGTCATCAGAAAATATTTTATAATATATAATAGCACAGAAAATATTTTCACAAAACAAAGAAAACAGTGACGCATGTGCACAAGTAAACTTATGACACAGAAACATGGTATAATGTTAAAAGACTGATCTCGATTGAAATACCCACACGATCATACACTGCAGTAGGGCTGCAGTCGACGTCATCAATTACGTTGATTAGCATGGAATGCATCGACGCATCGCACCTTTAGCCGCACCCATTGCGCGAGCCTGCAGTTATACCTACTTAAGACTGTTTTTCTACCATATTTAACACAAAACAAGACTCTAGAGCCGAAGGTAAAGGCTAGTATGGCAACATCACTTCATAGAGCGTTCTTAGAGCATTCTATTATTATACAACCGCCAGACTTACATATACAGCCGAACTGACGCCTTTACATTGTCAGGATTCACAACCGCATTCAAAGCTGCGCTGAATGAACGGAACAGCACGGGACATCGTATTGCCTAAATAATCATGACGGGTTTAATGCACTCACAGAGAAGGAGACGGAGAAATGATTTGCGTTCATCACCGGAGCTGCCGTCAGTGCCGTGGGCGTAATCACTCGAGCTCTGAGGTGCGCGCCCAAACATGCACTCTGCATGCGCTAACAAAGCATTTAAAGTCATTGTAAGTTGTTGAATGTGTGATGATAGGACAAGTCTCGACTGGGATCATTTATTTCAAAACGGGCTGTCAGCTGTGATAAAACTTCCCGGTGTTATGACGCCATTTTTGATTCTGTCGCTCTCGTGTCCTGAATGCGGTTGTGACTCCAGCTGTTCATATACTGTGGGTACGGAAAGTATTCATACCCCCTTAAATTTTTCACTCTTTGTTATATTGCAGCCATTTGCTAAAATCATTTAAGTTCATTTTTTTCCCTCATTAATGTACACACAGCACCCCATATTGACAGAAAAACACAGAATTTTTGACATTTTTGCAGATTTATTAAAGAAAAACTGAAATATCACAGGCTGGTAGTCATGCATCTGCTCTGGAACAGTAATATCGCGTCCACATCACAGGCTTTGCGATTAGCAAATCACAACGTCTCAAATCGAGAATGCAATTCGATTTTGATTAATTGCACAGCCCTAATTCGCAGCTGTTGCTTAAAGTCCCTAGATATAACTTCCTCATGCACTTAAATAGATGCATTTCTTTATGCATGAAATACTTGAATATAAATTTGTTGTTAATTGCAGATAAACCATAGTTTATCAGGACTGATGTTTGCTATTATAGTTAAAACCAGAGCTACTAAATGTCAGTTTCATCAGTGCATCTTAGATCTTGTATTCTCCTGGGTGCACAAACTGCAGATTATATGAAAATAATACTATATAAATATGAAATGATAGGTTATCGGCTGTGAGAAGGTCTTAATTATCGGTATCAGTTAATTTTTCATATCGTGCATCCTTAGTATTAATTATGAGAAAAACTTTTGAATAAAATATGAAAAGATTAATAGCAGAAGTTACGGTTACAACACACACACACATTACACAAAACTAAAACTTTGGATGCGATTAAATCACAATTAATAATTTGACAGGTAATTTTATTTCAAATGTTTTTAACCTGATTTGGCGAATTAGTTATTTTAAATAGCTTATTTATATACAAGTAATAGGCTAACAAACAAATAAAAGCGTATAAAATACACAAATAATATTTTATCAGAAATGCCAAATTAATTCAATAAACATGATGCTTTTATATATCATGCATTGGATTAATGTATTTAATGGCTAACAAGTACACTTCTGTTAAAATCCACTCTGTTTTACATATACTAAAAATAATTAAATGATTTGATTTAATCCGGAGCAAATGTCTATTTTTCTGCCAAAATAAGTTTCTTTCTGTCACTTTCAAAAACACTGATACACAATGACAAATATCTGTGATAGTCCGCTGGTGCTGTGTGTCTCCTTGCTTTCAGATCAAAACCAGACCACGTTGGTAGACACTGAAGATAAGTCGCTTCCAAGCTGGATTTACATCAAACACTGATCCCCTTATTTCACCACCAGCAGAATGATGAAAATAGACCTAACTCACGGAGATCTTCATTGCCGTGGGGTTTTGACACCCTACAACCCCCATTTCTTTCTCACATCTCTAATGTTGACTCAGACTGATACGTCAAAGTGGATGCAGAATCAACATTTAAACCAGACACAGGTCAGCACCTCTCAACCAATAGTTTCCACAGTACTAAGATTAACCAACAGCTGTGGGAGGTTTCCAGCTACGATCCCAGAAACCAGTTTATTCTCACTCTCACTATTACTACAAAAACTATCTTGGGTAAGTTTAAGGCTGGATGACTTAAGACTGGCATTTACTCACATATAAATCCTAATTTTCAGCTAAACACACTCGATTTCTGCAGAACTGTACTTGTTCATGCAAGTTAACTATTACAGGACATAATCCAAACACAATATATAACAGCAACATGCTTACCAGTCTCACCACTAATTACAATAATTTGAATCGTTGATTGTTATGTATGCTTTAACTATCCAGTCATTGTAGGCGTGTGATCTTGTTACTAAATAAAACACTAAGTTAAGCCATTAACAAAGCGTTTAAAAACGTCTTTCCCGTGTATAACAAAGGTTTAGTGACATTAAACGGCAGTGATAAAGCTAGGTAAACGATTAATTTTAGCAGACTTCCTGGTTACGGAGGTGTGAATATAAACTGAACCAACAGAAACTAATGGACAATGCGATAGCTGGCTAACGTTAACGTTACATGCCTACGGTAACGTTAGGTCCATCTAATGTCGGACCCACCACAGGCCTTTTAAAGCGATTTTACTACCCTACACGCCAGCTAGCGGGCGTACAACAACAGATAGGCGGTTATTTGTTATGAGTGGACAAATGTGAGATTTGTATTAGCGAAATAAAAGCGTAAATGTTCATGTCCTCCAGCGCGAGCGAATGTGAGAACGAACACACGAACGTTAGCCAACAAGTCAAACTAGTCTTTTTTATTGCAAAATACGCCGGCGACCAACCTTTCAAGTCATCCACGTAAAAGCATTTCATTCCAGGTGACAATTAAAGGCGGAGAACTCCGAGTGTGGTGTAGGGAGAAGGCTTCTAGGGAGTTGTTTGGTCGGGCCGTCCTCAGTTCGCTCGCTCTCTGACTCACTGGCATCCGTCTGCTCTCTTCTATTCTCACATATCAGTTCAAACCCAAATCTCGCGAGAGTCCGCGAGCATTCCTCAAAGCCCAGTTATTTTAGTAAAGACGTAAATCAGATCTGCTTTTAATTTTTCCCTGACTCGAGATATTTATTTGTACAATGTTTTAATACAACGTGTTTATTCACTAGTTTTTTTTTTACACAAAAGTAGCCTATTAATCTGCCAAAAATAGCTCCTTTTATAAAATTCACTTAAATATGACAGCTGTGCGTTTATAAGAGAAATAAAGAATTAGTGTCCTTTTGTTTTAAGAAACGTTTGCTTTTCTTATAATATTTTAAGTTTGAATAATGTTTTATATTATTATTGTTGCTTTTGTTGTTGTATGAAGAATTGGACTTTGTATTCCCCATTTTTCCGCACGATTAAAAATAAAAAATAAAAAATAAAAAATCGCTAAAGTTGTTGTCATGCTTATTTCAGAAAAGACTAATTAAATAAAACTAGCTATTTGTGACATTTGTTTCTTTAAATGTTTTTGGACCTATTTTTTATATGGTATATTTGACCATTTTAACCTGATATTCTTTGAAATGCCTTAATAATTCTCAACGATAAAATCAAATATTAATCATATTTGATGCAATGGTTGAGAGGATTACCATATATTAAATGACCACATACCTTATAAATAGTTAATCTTAAAAAATGTATACATAAAAAGTGAACAAATGATGATTTTATATATATATATATAATTTTTTATATTAATGTCGTTTTAATAGAAGCTCCAAGTTAAATTCTTGTGCTTTTGGAAAATAAAGCTGTCGCATGTTTTTTAAAGTACCATGGTATCCCCATCATTGTACCACACACAGTCTTTTTTTTGTAGGTTAAGTTATTTATATTATAAAATAAATGGTTTCATGCTGTGTCCAATAATATTACTTGTCGGGAAACCCTGGTAATTTGGACCATTGTGGTCAAACCTTACACAGTTAAACAGCAAAAGCTCTTAAAAACGCTCTTATTTCCATATGGAGCAATTCAGCTGCTGCTTGATGGTATCCAAACCAGAACTCTAATTACAGAGCGTTTCAGCACAAAACCTTCCTCATATGAAGTCAGTCAGAGCCAAGATAAATATTCCCTTTTGTGGGATACTGGTAAATGATGACAGGGCACATGGTTCAGTGTTTTCGGAATAAAATAAGCACTTGTGACAAATATAAACTGCCATTTGTATCCATTGCAGTAATGTTCTCCATGCACGTGCAAAATCATTTTTCCAGATCTAAAAACAAAGCAGGAACCCAGCGTCCTCCAGCTGTGTGTTACGTCACAGAAGGAATGATGTTAGGAGAGTCTCATGGCACACGCCCAGTTACTCGTGCAAACAACAGCACCTCACAAAACAATCACAGGACATTTACATCTGAGTGCTGGATGCATCAGAGCTCATGTGCATATTGATGTGCTCTGGGACACTGTCCTTTGTTATTCTAATGTCAAGGAGAGTAGGGAAACTGCTTTTACCTTTATATGGCTGCTAAACAAACTAGAAACAACTACAAATAGGCCAAAACATCAAGGTTTAATCTCAGTTTTGCACCAAAAACAACAACAAAAACTGGATTTAGAGAGTTAAATGGACCGATCTGGCTTATATCTTGGCATTTTGACAAATAACTCCTATGAAACAGAAATATATACAATATAATGCAATATATTAAATAATATATATGGGAAGCCAGTGCTTTTATTGTTTTTGTCATTATGCAATATGTGCAAGATCATGGCTATATTAATGCATTAAAAAATAAATAGCAATCATATTCATAAACTTTTATCTCACTTTATTAGTTATACAGTTCATATATGAAATGTGATGCATTTGAGAAAAAAGCTAATATTAAAACCAAAAAACAAATAATACAATTTATGATATATTCTGTATAAAATTACAAACATTACAATATAGAAGTAAATATAATGTCACATTTTTCAGTATGAAACGCAGTATTACTTAATATATGGTAATATTAACACAATATATTATTCTGCAGATTTGTAATATACATCAAATAATATATTGATCGTTAATATATGTTTTCATCGCGTAAGGGAACAGAAGGTTAAATCAGTGGATGGCAGAAGGGACACATTCTTCAACACGATCAGTATTGTCAGCTGAATCTATCTGGGGCTCAACAAGATGTAGAAAACCCCTGGATCAATGATAAATGATTTATATGGATCAATCCCAACTCATTTTTGTTCAGTCTGAGAGTGGAAGCAGAGAGATTCTAGCATTTCTGAAAGGTTTGTTTGTCTGTTTTGCTGTATTAGGTGACAAAGGTAATGGTTTAAATGAACCGATGACCTGATCTGACAGACAGAGGTAACATGAATGTATAAGTACCCTAGAGCAGATGTTATTTCTCCTCCGGGACTGACTGCAGTAAGGAACCCTACAGCGTGTCATCTCTTCAATTCTGCTCAGACTTGTAAAAGTGAGGTGTTTCAGCGTGATGTTATGTAACTCATCGGGCAAGCCAAGACTTATCACTGCAGACTGTACAAGACAAACGTCGGTTCTCTTTAAAGTGAGTTTTGGGTGAAGGATGTTTTAGAAATTAATCAAATTATAAAATTAAAGTTTTTGGTATTTGCTAAATCTCCAAAATTCCCACTAGCGCTAAAACCACCTAAAGTCCAATAAACCACCTAAAGTCTTAAACAACAACAAATCAATTACGTATTTCTGAGTGTGTTTCTCCAAAAATAAATAAATACATAAGTGTTTTTTAATATAAATTAAAAAATGAAGCCTAAGGCCATTAAGATATTCCCCCGGTTTCACAGACAAGGCTTAAACCTAGTCCCAGACTTAAGTGTAAGTCTGAGCTGTTTTAACTGAAATAAACTTGCAATGACTGATCCTAAAATATATCAGTGCCTTTGTTTTTTCTCAAGATGCACCCCAGTAATGTTTTTTTTTCAAGGCGTGTTAATCAAAATGACTTAAATTTCCAAATTTTACTATGGCCTAATCCTGGTTTAGTCTAAACCCTGTCTGTGAAACCGGGCCATTGTCTTCAGATGTTTTATTCATTTATCCTCATTAAAGTTATGATTACCACAGATTCTCATTACTGTAATATAATCTTTTACTGTATTACAGCAAAAATACGGTAACATTTTATTTGAAGGTGTCCTCGTTGTACGTTACATTACTTATATTATAATAAATAAATACAATAAATTATGCAGTAGTACATAAGTAACCCTAAGCCGAACCTTAATCCTAACCCTAACCATATAGTAATGTAGTTAATTAATATTACCCAGTACTTAAATGTATAATTACACTGTAACAAGGACACCTTAAAATAAAGTGTAACCAAAAAATGCCACAATATAATGATTTAAATTTTTTTTGGGGGGGGAAGCTGTAAAACAAATATGATTAATTAAATTACTATATTGTTTGTTTGTTTTTATTGAAGTAATGAGAATGAGAAATAATACTGAGAGTTTAAGACAGAAAAATTATAGCACATTTTCATTAATTGTACTTAAATAGGCTTCTTTAAGCTAAATTGGTTACACTTTACAGCAAGATCTATTAGTTACTGTGTTAATTAATCTTTGTTTACTTTAATTAATAAAAATACAACTGTTCATTGTTAGTTCATGTTAGCCCAGGTCCATTAATTAAAACTAACAGATAAATCTTTGTAGTTAACTAATGTAGTTAACTACAAATGTAACCTATTGTAAACAGTTACAGCAAATTGTAATTTTTATATAAATTGATGTGAGGGGAGAAGGAGCTCAAATGTTGAATGTTCATTAGATTGATGTTTATGTGCAGCTATATACGGCTGTACACTCTGTTCAAGGATCTGCATGATTGGCTGAGAGTATCTGTAACAGCAGGGTCATAATGGACATGTTCATTCATGAGTACTAGCTGAACCGCATGACCATCTCTCAGTCTCGTCCTCTGCATAGCAACTGCTGTCAATGGAGATGAGTGGGAGAGAATCGTGCCGTGATCCTTCACCCGTACACACGCTCCCTCCCCTCACAAGAACACAAGCTGTTTTTCAGCTCCACGTACACCTGAGACAGAGGCTTCCCAGAACCATTTCAACTTCAGCAGAGGACAGTCTTTTTTCATTCAAGCCCACTCTTGTGAAAAAAGTCCACTTAAGTATATATTTTAAAGAGTATTATTAAGGAAATATTATAAAAAATAATGAGCTAAATGTAATGTTTTCAGACACTTAACTGCATTTTAAATTATAACAGTTCTAATTTATATGAAATTTAATTAGTTAAACTCAAACAATACTTAAGTTCATCTTTATATATCATTTCATAAATGTATTATTATTGAAATATGGTTAAGCTGTAACTGCTGAACATACTGACAAGCATTTATGATAAACTAAAATATACATTAATGTAATTTCCACGAGTGAAGTAGCATTTTAGTACATTTAAAATATATTAACATTACATGTAAAATCAAAAAACACATTGCAGTTAAATTGCAATCAAGTACTTTACACATGCGTCAGTACAAAATAAGAGTCCCTTGTCAAAGCACCACAAAAGATTAATAAAACATAAGGATTTTAACAAAGTGCACTTATTAAAAGTGTACTTAAGTGTGTTAAGAAACAGTAATAAAAGTGAACTCACTTTAACTAGGCCTACACTTAAGTCGCCTTTTAATAATATTTATTATCTGCAAGTACCGTTTTTTTTTTAATATGTGCACTTTATAAACTTTTATGATCTAAAATACACTAGAAGTACACCTACAGTACAACTAAGCACACTTGTTAATTTCCTAGGTGGGTTTAGCGCTGTACTACATCATTAGTACTGTAGTAGTGTACATGTAAAAACAGGCAGTAGGGATTCATTTTGCTTGATGCTTCTAGGGACGTACAGTGCATGGGGAACACACCCTTGACCTTTGTGCCGCTCACGCCACACTGCAGCAGCTGAGATTAGACCATTCAGATGCCCGAGGCGTTTCAGGGAACAGCTGTTGAGACAACATGTTATGCTCACCTGGCTGGGAGGGAAATCAGTGAGTAGTTGTAATGGCTGGCCCAGGGAGAGTCATTAAGGGCGCGAGCACTCAAGCATGAGCAAGCAGTTGTGGCCTGGTACATACAGACATGCACCGTTGGGCTCAGATTTACGGAGACAAATCAATGACTGAATGTAACTACTAAGCAAACACCAGAACACCCTAACAACCCTCAGAATCCAAACCTTAAAGGTATAGTTCACCCAAAAAAATGTATTCTGTCATTAATTACTCACCTTCATGTCGTTCCAAACCAGTAAGACCTTCGTCTATTTTCTGAAAAACAGATTATACACTTTTGATGAAATCCGAGAGCTTTCTGACCCTGTATAGACAGCAAAGGTATGTTCAAGGCATGCATCGTGATGCTCTCCATAATGTTGCCAGGATGCTGCAGAGGAGAATTTTTGAATAAAGTCATTATTTTTGTTTTCTTTGCACAAAAAGTATTCGTTGCTTCATAAGATTACGGTTGTTCCACTGACAGACTATTTTAATGATGTCCTTACTACGTTTCTGTGCATTGATTGTGGTAATATCCTTGCTGTCTATGGAGGGTCAGAAAGCTCTCGGATTTCATCAAAATATCTTAATTTGTGTTCTGAAGATGAACGGTCTTACGGGTTTGGAACGACATGAGGGTAAGTAATTAATGACTGAATTTTAATTTCTGGGTGAACTATCCCTAGACAAATGCTCTATCATATTTGCAGTATTCATTTTTTAATAATGACATTATATTTGAGGAAAATAACATTAAAAAGTAATTCATTGCAATATTGCGTTACCCCAACAATTTTTATATTTTTTATAGTTTTATAGAGGTTTTTTTATATTTTTTCCATTTTAATTTTAGTTTACGTTTTAGTCATTATTACGTGCTTTCATCATTATTATTATTTTTTATTTGATTTTATTTGCTTTTTACATTTCTATTTAGCTTTACTGCGGAGCCCTTTTAGGGACATTGCGGTGGGAAAAATTCGGGGTGAGTGGAAAAAATATTTTTCAAGTGTTTTGCCTTCTCTGAAGAAACTTTGCGCTCCCTCGCAAAACGTTTGTGTTCTCTCACAAAACCAGTTGAGTTCGGACTGTTTACTTCACAGCTTAAAGTGGTTCATACAGCTCTATATGTTCACAATGCAGCGGTCATAGAGGGGAAGAAAAGGCTTAACGTGCAGGGGGTTGCGTTTATATTCTGCTTTATTAATAGTATTATTATTAATAAGGTTATTAATGTTAGCCTAACTCCGTACATTTCAGTTGAATTAATGGATTTTTGAGTTTATTTTATTGTTAAAATAACACATTATGATTAGGAAAAAAGTTAGCCATTCTCTTTCGAAACATATTTTGTTCAAACCTTGTTATGTTCAAACTGATTTAAGACAGTGCTGGGAGGATTAATTACAAATTGTTGTTCATTACTGATATTTCATCATGAAAATAGTTACTAGTGCTGTGAAACGATTAATCACAATTAATCTTATCCAAAATAAAAGTTTTGTTTACATAATATATGTGTGTGTGCTGTGTATATTTATTATTTATATATAAATACACACATATACAGTATATATATTTTCGAAAATATTTACATGTATACATTTATATTTATATAAAAAAATAAATATATTTAAAATATAAACATAACTCCACTATATATCTCAACAAGAACAGATGAAACGTCTAAACTATCTAAGCTAACAGAGTGTTAAAAAATATAAAAGATTGGATGACCAATAATTTTCTCAGATTAAATTCATATAAGACCAATATATTACTTATTGGACCTAAAAACAGTACACAGAATATCTTGGATCAAAATTGGCAACTAGACGGATGTAATGTTCCTTCCTCTACAGTCAAAAATCTGGGTGTTATATTAGACAGCAACCTATCTTTTAAAATCATATTTCCCATGTTACAAAAACAGCATTCTTCCATCTAAGAAACATTGCCAAGCTACGGAACATGTTAAGTGTTTCTGATGCAGAAAAGTTAGTTCATGCATTCATGACCTCTAGACTGGACCTCCTTGATTAGCCAGCAAACTCACCTGACCTGAACCCCATTGAGAATCTATGGTGTATTGTCAAGAGGAAGATGAGAGACACCAGACCCAACAATGCAGATGACCTGAAGGCCGCTATCAAAGCAACCTGGTCTTCATTACACCTGAGCAGTGTCACAGACTGATTGTCTTCATGCCACGCCGCATTGATGCAGTAATTCATGCAAAAGGAGGCCCAACCGAGTATTGAGTGCATAGAAATAAACATACTTTTCAGAAGCCTGACATTTTGGTTTAAAATATCCTTTTTTTAAATTGATATTATGTAATATTCTAATTTTCTGAGACACTGAATCTTGGGTTTTCATTATCTGTAGCCATATTCATCAACATTTCAAGAAATAAAGCTTGAAATATTTCACTCTGTGTAATGAATCTATATAATATATGGGTTTCACTTTCTGAAATGAGTGACAAAAAATATTGACCTAATTCATGACATTCAATTTTTTTGGGATGTACCTGTATACTGCATAGAATACTGTTAACCTCCTATTTTTAATAAAACATTATACAACAGCTAACATTTCAAATTGTAATAGGCTGCATTGTTTAGTTCAGTAAGAGGTGTCCAGTTATCATCTTGAATAAAGAAACCTGTAATGATTTTGAATTTAAATCCAATTTTGTATAAAAATGATGTTACTGGACAATCCAAATAATCAGACAAAACTGATCACTTAGTGTGAGACAGACATGTGAAGTTACTGTCTTTGAAAGTGGAAAGAAAAACTCTTTTGAGTAGAACATGACACGCCAGGTCTGAGTGTACACTAGAAAGTGTTCACGTAACACCCTAGACACACCGAAGAACTGAACACTTGCTCATTGTGAAACAAAGTGAATCAAAGCTTGCCCAACTTTAAGAGTCTGACGTTGAGTAAATGTGCTGTTCACATGAGACCGGAGAACAAATTGATCCTGTTTTATCATTTTAACATAGCAATTTTCAATAAGGTTCCATATGATGCCATTATACAACATAACCTACAATAAAAAAATACATTTAAAGCATTTTTAATCCTAATTTCATCATTCACTAATATAGTATAATTTTAAAGTTGTATCTGTTAATATTGAATGGACCTGAGCAAACATAAACTAACAATGAATATTATATTTTCCTTAACTAAAATGAACAAATATGAATAAATACTATAACAAATGCAATGCTTGTTGGTTAATGTTAGGTAATGCATTAACAAATGGGACCTTAAGTGTTCCCTAAGTACTCCATGTAGGAGGAGAGAAAGACTGAAATTAAATTCATAAAAGTAGATGCAAAAATGTATTGAATGTGATTTAAAATTACCTGAAGTGCTTGCACATGCAAAACTCAACACTACATAATGTAAATTGCAAACAATATATATATCAACCGTTTTATTAAAAAGTTATTTTAAAAAAAATTAACTGTTGTAAATTAATTTAAAATAATTTGAAAATAAGCAGCTTTGAAAATATTTGAAGCAGAATTAAGAAATATTTGAGCTTATACGGGGGCTTTTAAGCAAAATAGGCTGAGAACCACAGATTTTTCTTGCTTTTAAAAATTATAATTTTTTTTAAAGAGTTAAGTGTGCAAACCCCAAAAACGTGAAATTAAATCCAAAATTTAAATATTAAAAGTGAATTGATATAAAAAAAACTCGAGACAATTTAAAGCGACACAAAAAGTCTAAATCCGTCATTGAAACCTTGTTGAGGAAGGTTTCTTCAGAGAGCTCCAGCAGTGAAGCTGTATTCTTTGAAAGATCACCCATATAAGGTGAAGACACTTTAGTATGATGTCCATGTCCTTGCCAACCAGCCCGATGATTACCCACACTTCTAAACTATGTGAAAACCTCGTCAGATTGAAAACGCATCTCAGTGACCTACTTTTGAAATGACTGTTCAGGCATAGTCACTTCAGAGAAATCAGAAAGTGTGCACTTTCTTTGAAATGAAAATGTCTAAAAATACATTAAACAGTACCTCCGAACAGACATGAGCTTAGCAGGGGCTTTACCGCCGAGCAATTACATTGCTTCTGTTAGATTACTTATTAGAAAACCATAGCAATCAACAACTTCAATGATGATAAAAAGATACTTAGCAAACAAGTTTTACCAGGCCTGTCCTGCTGTCCAGTCACAATTTCCTCATGTCCTGCCTTTATACGAACTGTAGAATAGGGTTCTGCTTATTAAAATGATCCCAACATCCCGTTTCTTTATAAACATCCCAATAAAAAAGCAGCTTTTCAGATCTTTGCTCACATTAGTTTACTTGTCAGCCGTGCAGTTTTTGTTCTCCTTTTTTGTGCAGTTACACTCTCTTTCTGGCACTCATCTTCCTCTTTCATTCCAACATTCCCAACCCTTGTTCTTCCCAATAATCACAGTCTGTAAAAGTGCAGTGTTACAAGACATGAACTAAAAACACAACATTATCCCGCTGAAAGAGCTCTGAAATAAAGACACTCACACATTTTAATGAACTTTATTTGAGCAAGCATATTATGAATTTAAGATAACTTCACATTGCTGGTTGAGTCAGTTCTCCTACTGAGAACATGACATCGCCAGGCTTTAAAAGCAATAAAACAAGGCAGGAATGCTTAACGGCTGTTTTTTCCATATACTGTGGATTTTTAAAACCCCCAACATTATTTTGGTCTGTTTTTCCTTTTTTCGGTTCCTTTTTTCTAAATACCTTATCTAGGCCTAGAATGCTCGCCTCTAGACCTGGCTCTTTCACGTTTCCTTTTTAAATATAGTTTTTGATGTTTTCAGTTTTTTTTCATTGTTTACTTTTTCCTCTCGGTGAAGATTCAAGGTCGTGTCCCCCTGTAAAACACAGACATCGTGACCTCTCCAACACCAGTTCCCAACACCAACATGTGACACGAGCAGAGAAAACACGTAAAAGAGCATGTTACCTTGGCTTAGACGTTTGGCACGCCAGAAGAGTTAATCATGGTTTTCTGAGCGGCTTCTTTAGCCTGGTGAGCCTGGAGTACGGCCACCGCCTCATCGACCTGTCAGACAGTCAACAAAACATCAAAAACCTCTTCCATTCCATGCAGTTTACAAAAACAGCATTCAGCAACGAGTCCAACCTTGGAGCGCAAAGACTCTGGGGACTCCAGCATGTGGAGGAGCTCCGAGTTGTCGATTTCCAGCAGCATACCGGTGATCTTGCCAGCCAGGCTGGGATGCATATTCTGGATAAGTGGGAAGAGACGCTCACCTGGGAGAGGAAAATGACACATTAGCTTCATTTCGTCAGGTGGTGGGATTAACAAACAGTGAAAAGCAGCACTCTTTACCCAGCATCTGCTTCTGTTCCTGTGGCAGGGCAGCGGCGAGCATGGAAGCCGTGAGCGGTTCCTGTCCTTGCACGTGCACAGCAGGCTGTAAACAGAGTAAATGAGTACAGTAAACTCAAAAGCACATCTTTCAGGTAAGGGTGTGCGATAAATATCGTTAATGTTGTTTTAACGATGTGCGATTTAACATATTTTGCAAAAACCTTTCAAAACACCCCCTACAGAGTGCAAGCTTACATTACGTGAAGTGCTTTCTTTCACTGAATGATTCAGTCTAATAAAACTAATTTAGAATGATCACAAAATTCATATTTATATAATTTCATATAGTTAATCAATAAACAAGAAGTTAATTAAGAGACTTACGTTTTAGACCGCATATTGCCTGTTTTATGCTCCATTTCGACTACAAAAATAAGAGTGTCTGAGCAACTCTGAGCATGGTGTTTCGTTTCTGAAGGAATCAACCGTTTAAATGATTCGGTTCAGTCGCAATGACTCACTTATTTACAGTGACTTGCTGCCACCTACTGGTGGTTTTAATTTCACATTTAAAGTTTATTTTTATTATTTAAATAATTTCAAATAACAGTATTCAACAAATTTATTGTTAATATATCAAAACATTATGCATTTGTAATCGCAGGTTAAGCATTAAACAGTGTGTAAATACATCTAAATGCCACTTCAGATGCAGCTTTTGTTTCCTCTGCACTGCATTCATTTTATTGATACAGATTTAATTTGCTTGGTAACAGCACAAATGTCTTAATATTCAGATTTACTGATTAAATGTAAGAATTTGACTCAAAAGATAATGGACACTAATAGAAAAATGGCTATATAAAATGTAAAAATGCCCATTGAAAAGGTAAAGATTTATTTCAACATTGATAAAGATGAATTTCTATCAGTGTGAACTGACCACGACACAGAATATGAAGAATATCAAAGACTTTAGGAGTCAGCTGTCCACGGCAGTTCTTAAGATATCAGCACAATAACACACTCAGCAAAATATCATCTAATTATCGATAAAATCTCAGAAAATATCAAGATTTTGTCAATATTGCACATGCCTACTTTCAGGTGTGATGGGATAAAGGTGGAGCACAGTCTTACCTGCTGCATGGTCACCTGAGGCTGTGTGTTCATGTGCTGCTGGGGGCTGCGGATATTGGGGGTGTATTTGTACTGCGGTACGCCGCGCACTGGAGGAGCGGAAGCTGCAGCCGCTGCAGTGCTGGGTCGTGGACCCATAGTCTGAGCAGCTGAGAGAGACAAACACAACTCAATATTAATATTGGGCATGTTTGGATGTGGAGGGAAGATCACATTCATCTGTTAAAAGTAATGTTGCACACGTGATTGTTCTTCTGCTACAATCTCTGAAATGATTTAACCCTCATTAAGCATTTAAGATTTGCATAAGATTCTTGCAATCTGGGGACTGTTCAGACCCGGTCAGCTGAAGTTATTACTTGTGTATTTGTTCAACTAAATACATATTGCATATGCTCAATTACTTCTTTATTGAGTAAATGGGAAAAAGTCTGTATTTATTGTTACTGTATTATTACCATGTTATTACCAAATTTATGCCTTTTTATTAAATCGAGAAATGTTGAGGTTGTACATGAACTCCAGAATAATCACTGATGAAAAACATTTCAATATGTATAAGAAATTATTTGAACATTATGTAATTCAGTGTTTCTCAACAGGTGGGTCGCGACCCAGAGACCGTTCTGAGTGGGTCGCGGAGTGTGCGCCCAATGAAACGACATCATTAACAAAAAACGTAATTCTTAATGTTTTTCTGTTGCGAGACTTTTATTTTAAAAGACGTGCATGAAAGCGGTTGTCACTTCTGTTAGATGCAGTTCAAGTAAAGAGTGTCTGAGAAAAACGCTGTGGCGAGGGGGGCGTGGAAAGGCGGAACGCGCTAAGGGGAGAGCGGGTTCGGAGACGAGCGGGGAATCAGTGGGCAAGTGAATAATAATTAACACCTGTATCTGATTCCAGTGATTGCCGGAGAGAGTTGAAAAGCGTCCCGCCGGCCGCCAGACGGGAGTCGAGCAGTAGCGAGCAGATGCTGACCCAGAGCGAGAGAGCCAACGGAGAAGAAGAGAGAGAGAGCCCACGAAGAAGAAGAGCCGTGTTTACGTTTTGTTTACCATTTATTTTGTGTGATTAAACACCCTTTTTTGGCTCGTCACCCCTGACTTCCTCGTCCTTCCTTCCCTGATCCCCGAACCTTGCTACACTGGTGCCGAAACCCGGGACGAGGAAGCCGGTACGCCGTCATGCAACCCGCCCAGCCGACCCCACTTGCGGAGCTAGTTAAGTCGCTCGCGGGTCTTCATCAGGCGCAACACCAAGCGCTTATGGACATGAAGCTGGAACAGGAAGATCGCTTCCGGCTCTTGGTCCAGGCGCAGGATGAAGACCGGCGGGCCATCCGGAGCTTGCTAGGCCGGGAGGGAACCCCCGTCGCAGCCCCATCGATCGCCCACGTCCCGCTGATGAAGATGGGACCCCACGATGACCCGGAGGCCTTCGTGGACCTTTTTGAAAAAACAGCGGAGGCGTGTGGCTGGGCGCGCAGCCAGTGGCCGGTGCGCCTGATCCCCCTGCTGACGGGGGAAGCGCAGGTAGTGGCCCAACAGTTGCCTGTCGCGAACCTCCTGGCCTACGAAGACCTCAAACGGGCCATCCTCCAACGTGTCGGCCGAAACCCCGAGCAACACCGTCAACGCTTCCGCTCCATGGAACTAGGGGACTGCGGCCGACCGTTCGTGATGGCTCAGCAGCTCCGGGACGCGTGCCGCAAGTGGCTCTTGGCCCAGCCCCGCGACGTCGAGGGAGTGATCGACCTGGTGGTACTGGAGCAGTTCGTCGCCCGACTGCCCCGGCGAACGGCTGAGTGGGTCCAGTGCCACCGCCCGACGTCGCTGGCTCAGGCCATCCAGCTGGCGGAGGACCATCTGGCGGCGTGCCCCGGGGTCGGCGAGCCCCGGGGTCGGCGAGCCCCGGCCAACTCTCTCTCTCTCTCTCTCTTCCCCTTCCTCCCATCTCCCTCTCGCCCCGTCCCCGCTCCCAGGTCGCGGCTGCCAGTGGCCCCTCGAGCCCCACCACGGAGTGGGAATGGCCAGACCGACCGTTACCCCCGGCGAGGGGGGGGGGCCGGAGCCCACTACCTCTCCACAGTACTCTCTCCGGCAATCCCTTGCCCACCCTTCTGCCGCTGGGGCGGCGGTAAGGTCTGGGCCGGCCTGCTGGAGATGCGGGGACCCGGGGCACTTCCAGGTCCACTGTCCCATGATGGAGGTGGGATTGCTGGTCCGGGTCCCCGACTCTCCGGGGGCTGCCCCCGATCAAGCCGGGCAGTACCAGATACCTGTGAGTATCAAGGGGGGTACATATCAGGCCTTGGTGGATTCGGGCTGTAACCAAACCTCCATCCATCAAAGCCTGATACAACAGAGGGCATTGGATACAGGCCGCAAGGTTAAGGTGAGGTGTGTGCACGGGGACGTGGCGAATTACCCCTTAGTGCCTGTTTCAATTAAATTTCGGGAAAAATACATAGACTGGAGGTGGCGGTTAATTCCCACCTCAAGCATCCGCTGATTTTGGGTACCGATTGGCCGGCTTTCACTCAATTGTTGGGGATAGTGTGTGCGGATGCCTCTTGGCCGACGGGGCGGGGCCAGGGGGAGGCGGCGGCTCGGACCGGGGAAGCGCTAGCGGGGCCGGCCCCGCCTGCCTCAGAGGAAACGAGAGCCAGCGAGGGGGTGAGATCCCCGGAGCTGGACGACTTTCCTCTGGAGCAGTCGCGGGATGAGACGCTCAAAAAGCTGCACGACCGGGTCCGCTCCATTGATGGGCAGCTTCTCCGGCCGGACGTCCCCTCTCCTACCCCTATTTTTCCCTTATAAAAGAGAGGTTGTATCGGGTAACCCAAGAGGCCCAGTCAAAGAGATAACAACCCAGTTATTAGTCCCCAAGAGCCGTCGGAAATGCTTTTCCAGGCGGCACACTGTACTCTCATGGCAGGCCACTTGGGGAGGCAAAGACACGCGAGCGCCTCATGGCCCGATTCTTTTGGCGGGCATTCACGAGCGTCCGCCCGGTGGTGTGCGGCGTGTCGGGAATGCCAGTTGGTAAATCCACCGCCACCGCCAAAGCGCCTTCGCGTCTATTACCATTGATGGAGGTCCCTTCGAGAGAATTGGTATGGACCTCATCGGGCCATTGAGCGTTCGCACGAGGATACCGCTTTGCATTGGTTCTGGTGGATTATGCAACGCGATATCCGGAAGCAGTGCCCCTGCGCCCATTTCGGCGAAGAGCGTAGCCGAGGCACTGTTTCGACTCATCTCCCGAGTGGGAATCCCAAAAGAGATTCTCACGGATCAGGGCACGGCGTTTATGTCCCACACGCTAAAGGAACTGTACGAACTATTGGGCATTAAATCGATTCGCACCAGCGTCTACCACCCACAAACGGACGGCTTGGTCGAACGATTTAATCGCATGTTGAAAAACATGGTTCGTAAAAGAAGACGCCAAAAATTGGGATAAATGGCTCGAGCCCCTGTTGTTCGCGGTGCGGGAGGTCCCACAAGCCTCCACTGGGTTTTCCCCATTCGAGCTCCTGTATGGTCGCCAGCCCCGGGGGGTGCTTGACGTCATTAAGGAGTCTTGGGAGGAGGGGCCATCAAACAGCCGTAACGAAATTCAGTATGTCCTGGACCTCCGAGCAAAACTCCACACATTGGGGCGGCTCTCTATGGAGAATTTGCTGCAGGCCCAGGACAAACAAATGCGGCTGTACAACAGGGGTACGCGGCTGCGTCAATTCACGCCGGGAGATAAGGTCCTTGTATTACTTCCAACGTCTAGTTCAAAATTACTTTGTGGTCACACGGCGAGTAGGGGAGCTCGATTACGAGGTCAAACGAACGGATAGGGGTGACGCATGTCAGATTTACCACCTCAACCTACTAAAACGCTGGAACGAGGGGACGTCGGTGGGGTTAGCCGCGGTCGTTTCGAACGAGGAGGATCTCGGACCAGAAGCAGCACTCAAAAACCATCCGTTCGCTCTGGTCTCCGGGGGGGATCACCTCTCGCCGCGGCAGCTCACCGACTTGGCCCAGTTGCAAGCAGATTTTGTGGATGTGTTTTCACCCCTGCCCGGTCGTACGGACCTCGTACAGCACCATATCGAAACGCTCCCCGGGGAGGTGGCGCGCAGCCGCCCCTATCGCCTTCCTGAACACAAGAAAAATGTAGTTCAGGAAGAGTTAAAGGCCATGCTAAACTTGGGCGTAATAGAAGAATCGCATAGCGACTGGGCGAGCCCGATAGTATTAGTTCCTAAAACGGACGGCTCTGTCCGGTTCTGTGTGGACTACAGGAAGGTGAATGCCGTGTCGAAGTTCGACGCTTATCCGATGCCCCGAGTTGACGAGTTGCTTGATCGGTTAGGTGCGGCACGCTTTTATTCGACACTGGATTTAACGAAAGGGTATTGGCAGATCCCCTTATCGCCACTATCCAAAGAAAGACAGCCTTCACCACGCCCGTTGGATTACACCATTAATTGCCTTCCGTTCGGCTTGTTCGGGCTCCGCCACCTTTCAGCGCCTCATGGATAAAGTCCTCCGGCCCCACAGCGCGTACGCCGCTGCCTATCTGGATGATATAAACATCCATAGTACTGATTGGCAGCGGCATATGGAACATCTCCGCGCGGTCCTGAGGGCGCTGAGGGTGGCAGGGCTCACGGCAAACACGCGGAAGTGTGCGATTGGGCGGGTGGAGGTACGGTATCTGGGCTTCCACTTGGGTCATGGGCAGGTGCGTCCCCAAATTGACAAGACGGCTGCAGTTGCGGCCTGCCCGAGTCCCAAGACCAAAAAGGAGGTGAGACAGTTCTTGGGGCTGGCGGGATATTATAGGAGGTTTGTTCCTAATTTTTCGGACCTCACCAGCCCGCTGACTGATCTCACTAAAAAGGAAGCACCCGACCCGGTCCAGTGGACGGAGCTGTGCCAACAGGCCCTAACCAAGGTGAAGGCTGCCCTGTGCGGCGTCCCGCTCCTGCACTCTCCTAAGGCAGAACGCGCTAAGGGGAGAGCGGGTTCAGAGACGAGCGGGGAATCAGTGGGCAAGTGAATAATAATTAACACCTGTATCTGATTCCAGTGATTGCCGGAGAGAGTTGAAAAGCGTCCCGCCGGCCGCCAGACGGGAGTCGAGCAGTAGCGAGCAGATGCTGACCCAGAGCGAGAGAGCCAACGGAGAAGAAGAGAGAGAAAGCCCACGAAGAAGAAGAGCCGTGTTTACGTTTTGTTTACCGTTTATTTTGTGTGATTAAACACCCTTTTTTGGCTCGTCACCCCTGACTTCCTCGTCCTTCCTTCCCTGATCCCCGAACCTTGCTACAAACGCGCTGTCCCGATTCAGTATCTGCAGTTAGATGAGATGTTGACAGGCTTAACGTCAGTGGTATTATTCTATTGTTATTTTCGTAACTTAAACATAAAGACATAAAAAGTCTCTCACCTCAGAAAAAAACGAACTACCTGTCCTGTCAGATGTTATACTGTGCTGGAAGCGCGCACTCTTCTATAGCACGCGTGAACGCGGCGCCACGCTGTATATCACTCATAAATTGTAAATCACATAAGTGTACTGCGTGTATTAGCTGGGAAGGATTTGCATGAAGGTATGATATTCATTCTACTCAGGAGCAGTTTCCACGTTTCATTAACATTTCATGAAAGTATTGTATATTCACCATGGTAACTTGTTTCCATAACCCAAAATTACCATGTTATTTTCACTTTGTGTCATTTTGTACATGTTTAAATGAACGTGGTGGCTCATACCAACTTAATTGTATTAACAACTAGTTTGGGACTACGATTTAATAGCTTTACCTTATAGGCTGTTAATTCAGTATTAATCATATTCTTAACAGTCTTAACTTAATTTTTGTGAAACAGATTTGCTTTTTTATATTTTAACAAATTACATATATATACTGTATATACATACACATATATATTTATATATATATATACACACATACATATACATATATATATATACATACATTGAGGTAATGGTGAAATCAAACTTTGATGCTTGTTATCCTCTTTAACTTATTTAATTGACTAAAATACAAAGAAAAAAAAAAATGTTTTCACTGACCAACTTAATTTGATTAAATATAAATATAGACACATTTAGATTTTGATGGCTGCAACACTCAAAAAGTTGGGACAGAGGCATGTTAAACATGACAGACGTTTGCTTTTGCCTCTGTTGCTGATGAATAGTCCTTTTCTTTGAGAATGAGAACTCTAAATCCATTTTTCCATAAACAAGTTGAAATGTGGAGTCATTTGAGTACAGCAGACATTTTGACTATCTGAAATTATCTCTGGCTCAGAGAACCCGACATCACTGCATAGAATTGATGTATAGCTTTCTCCTAGAGTAACAGATATTCAAGTTGCATTTCTTCATTTCTTGCAGACTGTGGTACATGACAATGGTTTTCTGAAGTACTCCTGAGCCCATGTGGCTATATTTAACACCGCAGCATAACGGTTTCTTCACGCAATGCCATCAGAGGGCTCAAGGGTCATGAATATTATTCACCTGAGCTTTCCTGCCTTGCCCCTGCACAACTGTGACCATTTTTGAGAATATGAGAGTAAAATTTGACGTGGTCGCACTTGTGCGAGTGCATGATCTGCGTTGCACCAAAGCATCTGCTTCATACAGCGCGCGGTGCAGAGCCACGGCACATAGTAGGTGTTATGTTGGGAATCAGTCAAATAAAGATGCAGAGAAACAGGCAGTACTGAACCACATTATGTTTACTTAACTTCTCTCCTTCATACATTCCTCTTCTACAATAGAACAAGTATGAACAACATTGCCATCTAGCGGAGCCCTTAAAAGTATCACAATTATTCAGACACAACATCTTCCCCTTTTCAGAAAGAATGTAGCAGACTTTAAACAACAGAAACATGTATAAGCCTATAATAAACAGGTACTGCGAAACAATTAAATGAAGAACATATTTAAACTTTTATCTTCTTGACTCCATTATTTTAATAGTTCAACCTCTCTTCATTTTCTTACTCATGTAAAACATAGTCCTTAGTCCAGATAGGCTTCTGTCTTGTCCTAGTACACCTGAATGGCACGCTTGGAGGGTTAACAATTTGTGATGCAGATTGTTGCTTTTCATAAGTGTCAGCATCACTCGTTTCTGGCACTCCAGCAAGACGTGACGCATTCCATATTTTACCATCATCCAAGAGATAGGAGTCCTCACCTCTCTTCTACACAACAGATCTTGGTTGTGTGAACTTTTGGTCACCTTTCTTTACTTTCCAGGGTTTCTTAATCCGCACTAGGTCTCCGGGTTGGAGCCAAGAGGACTTTGCATTTCTCCTGGCATCAGTGTACTGTTTGACTTTGTCTTGTTTCCTTTTCACACGTTGTCGTAGTATGCTTTGGTCTGTAGCTTTTACAGGGTAGTCCTTGATTTGTAGTTTTGTTCGCATGTATCGACCATGGAGCAACTCTGAGGGTGTAAAACCCGTGGTAGCATGAGGGGTAGCCTACTCCTGTAGTTCATAAGAAATGTTTGAGTGAATGATTTCCAAAGCTCTCCCTGAATTGAAGCAGTTTGCAAACAGTCTTTTAGGACCCTGTTAAACCTCTCAACCTCTCCATTCGCACGTGGATGATACACAGCAGATCTGAAATGGCGTATATCTCTCTCCCTGAGAAACTCAGAAGAAATAAACTGAGGTCCATTGTCAGAGACAAGTTCTTTTGGATTTCCTTCGTGGGCGAAGACTGAAGTCAGGAACTGTATGACAGCAGCTGTGTCAACTCTGGGTGAGAAAGCAACCTCCGGCCATTTACTGAAATAATCAACAAGCGTTATGGCATATCTGCAGTTTGCTGGTGCAGTCTCAAATGGTCCTACAATATCGATAAAAACCTTCTCCCATGCAACTGATGGCAACTCAACAGGTTTGAGTGGCGTATCATATGTAACAGCTGATTTATCATTCTGTTTGCATGTGGAACAGTCCCGTATCAGAGCTTCAGCCTGGCTATCCATTTTCGGCCACCAGTACAGTTGCCTAAGCCGCTGCTTGGTACGAACCATGCCTTGGTGTGATTCATGCGCAAGGTCTATGAGTTTTTTCTGTAGTGACTCAGGGACCAGAAGACGATGTGTACCTCTGACTACGCATCCCTCCACTACAGCAAGCTCATGACGGATTAGAAAGTAGGGTTGTACATGCAGGTCGACATCCTTCTTGTATTTTGGCCAGCCAGTCTGCTGATACGTAGAGAGTTTAGTCAACACTGGGCAGTTGTTGCATGCAGTCTGGAAATCACCTTTGGAGATTGCACTAAGCAAATGAGATCAAAGCAACAGATTCAATTGTTTCAGCATAGTTATGCTCAGTGTTAGAGTGCATTCTTGACAAACAATCAGCAACACTGTTCAGGGGCCAGGTCTGTACTCAACGTCATAATTAAACTCCAGTAAACGTGCAGACCATCTGGCAACACGTAAACCAGCACGGCTATTACCTTTGCTGCTGAGTAGAGTAGTAAGAGCTTGATGGTCGGTGCGTAACATGAATTTCCTTCCCCACAGCCATATCGCCATTTCTCCGCAGACCAGATGCGCAGGCAAGAGCCTCCTTTTCTACGATGGAGTATTTTCGTTCAGCATCAGATAAGGAGCGCGAAGCAAAAGCAATGGTTCTCTCTATTCCCTGGTCATCAAGCTGAGTCAAGACAGCACCGACACCATAATCTGAAGCATCACAGGAAAGTATTGTGCTGAGATTGGGGTTGAATAAGGAAAGTGCAGGACTGTTCACTATAGTCATTTTGACCTGGTCAAAGCTTTCTTGTGCTGCAACAGTCCACTGAAAATCACAGTCTTTGCGAAGTAAAGCTCTCATAGGTTCGACCAGAGTAGCATAGGCAGGTACAAACTTGCTGTACCATGCAGTGAGGCCCAAAAACGACCGTAGTGTAGCTGCATCTGTAGGGCGCGGTGCATTTGTAATTGCAGTGGTGTGGGTGTCATCAGGGTGCAGGCCAGCAGCTGAGAGTCTGTATCCGAGAAAGCTTAAAGAAGTTAAACTCAACTTACATTTGTCTGGATTTAGTTTCAAGCCAGCTTCACTGATCCTATGCAGAACAGCTTTGAGGTTTGCATTGTGAATGGCTTCAGGCACCCATGGACAATTACATCATCCAAGTAACACTGTACACCTTCAAGGCCTTTTAGGATCATTGACATCATACGCTGAAAAGCAGATGGTGCTGAACACAGCCCATAGGGAACTCTACAGAACTGGTATAGGCCCTCGTGAGTGATAAAGGCAGTGAGTCCTCTGCTCTCCTCATGTAGCTTTAACTGGTAATATGCATTCTTGAGATCAAGCGAAGAGAACATTACTGATCCATGTAGTGCAGACAGTATATCTTCGATCAATGGTAAGGATGGCTATCTGGTACTACAGCTTTATTAGGCTCCCGTAAGTCAACACACATACAATTGTGTCATTCTTTTTGTTTTGTGACGACAATGGGTGACACCCACTCGGATGAGTCTACTTTTCAATGATTCCGTTCTCCTCTAGAGTTTTCAGTTCCTCTGACACTGCTGCTCGTACTGATAGTGGTAAGTGACGTTTTGTTGTACAGGCTTAACTTCTGTGCGGACCTTTACTTT